>JAVLUX010000022.1:22907500-23345000 GCA_032164185.1 Moxostoma hubbsi
TCGCCAAGTTCCAGCAACTTTGTGGCGTCCGAGGGACATTTACGAAAAAAACGGCCGAGACTGTGGAGAGTGAAGCGAAGAACGGTGCGCGCGCGGGGCAACGCCAGAGCGACTGCGCTGCTGGTGGGGATAACGCACAGGGGCATCCAGGCCAAAGGCTGGGGAAGAGTTTAAATGCTGGGAATGTTAAACAAGACGACTTTTCTGGCGATCTTCTGAACGGACCCACGACATCAGGCTCTGACAGGACAGAGGGGCAACATGCAGGTTCAGAAGTGGCCGGCGCGAGAGAGAAGTGCTCCAGAGACAGAGTGAAGCCCTTGCGCAGGAACTCGCTGACTGGCGATGTCGGGCAAGAGTTCATCATCGAGAACAAGTTTCTCTTCTGTCTCTTTACCGTTGGTACCGAGCTTGGCAATGAGATGTTCTTTATCGTGTTTTTCCCCTTCTTGATGTGGAACGTTGATCCCTATGTCAGCCGGCAGCTCATCGTGGTGTGGGCCTGGGTGCTGTTCCTCGGCCAGTCCACGAAAGATCTGGTCCGATGGACTCGTCCCGCGTCTCCTCCCGTGGTTAAAGTGGAAGTGTTCTACAACACCGAGTACAGCATGCCATCCACACACGCCATGACCGGAACCGCGATGCCCTTCTGTCTGTTCATGCTCACATGCAGCCGCTGGGAGGTATGCGTTCAGTATTTTAAGGGGCCGTTCACACCGATCGCGTCATGAATGATGCTTTTGACCATTGAGCCGCGTCGCATCTAAAAGAACTTCAACTGTTATTAATAGTTCGCCAAAAAAATGATAAATCTTCGCATGACTTTCTCCTGGGGAACACAAAGATTTTTTTGAAGGATACGCAAAGTGTCCATACAGTGTGCAAATCAATAGGAATCAAAACTATCCCGCTCCAAAAACACAAAGGTAATCCATAAAAACCGAGTGGTTTAATCCATGTCTATTGAAGATATCCGATCTGCGTTGGGTTAGAAACAAACCAAAATGCAACAAACCATTTTTCACCAATTGGTGCGTTCATGAGAGAAGCGCGATTACACTTCCTTGTGCTTGACACACATGAAGAGCATCTTTGTTTGTGTTGTGCAGAAGAAAGAAAGCACTGAGGGTATTCTTTAAAACGAGTCTCTCGACACCTGCATTATGCTCTATTTGTGAAGGTTACATTTATATAGCACTTTTCTGGCACTCAAAGCGCTTTACACAGTGAGCAGGGGACTCCCCTCAACTACCACCAGTGTGTATAGGACACCAGTATGCTCACCACACACCAGCTATTGGTGGATAGGAGAGACTGGAGTGATAAAGCCAATTAATGAATGGGGATTATTAGGAAGCCATGACTGATAAGGGCCAATGGGGTCACTGGTGTTACACCCCTACTCTTTTCGAGAAGTGTCAGGAACAGGGGTTGCGTTAACCGAAAATTCTACGTCATTTACCGAAATTTTTAAACATTGACCGATAATTCCAAATGATGTCCGTCATTTTGACAGATAAAAAAAGAAGATTGTTTTAGCCTAGAGCATAAGTTTTGACTTCACTAACTCTTTCACATACACCCACTGTGTGTGCACCCTGTTTATTGCCTGGTATTAAGATGTGCATTTAGAGGTGGCATCACCATTAACACCTGCAATGTGCGTCTCTTTTGAGCAACTCTGTTCGGATTTCTAGAACAGCGACTCTGAATTAATGACTGCATACACCAATCATTACGTTAGTGTGTTACTGCTTGATTAGTGTTTTATTTTATTATAATAAAGAGCAAAGTATGATATCAAAATGACAGTACAAAAGAACCACTAATCACGACCATAAGGAGGTTACCCCATGTGACTCTACCGTCCCTAGCAACCGGGTCTATTTGGTTGCTTAGGAGATCTGGCTGGAGTCACTCAGCACACCCTAGATTCAAAATCAACTCCAGGGGTGATAGTCCGTGTCTACTCGCTGAGCAACCAATTCATTTTAAACATCTGTTATTGTAATCAAAACAACCCGCTCTTGCAAGCGTTCCAGTTATCAGGCATACACTAGCTAATAATAACAAACAAATGCCCAGCTATTTGTTGCTGATGTGAATTCCTTGAAATGTATGATAATACTGATATGTGTTCCTCTTCAAGGGAAGTAAGAGTTTTTTAGTTAATATATTAATAAACTTTACTGAGGCAGGCTGATTATAAACGTTTAATCGGATTTACTGCTGCCCCGAAAACATTTACAGATCATGAATGATGTCTGTCCTTACTCTGTCCATCCAGTGGACGATTTGGAATAGAAGTTTTATTTTTCCATATTGGTGGGGAATTCATTTGGAAACCAAGATGTGAAATGAATGGATTTCCAGAGAGGACATTCATCTTTAGATTAGGCTTTGTTATTTAAGCTGCACACTGCAGTCTTCTGTATTTTGTTGCTGTGTCATAAATATGCATTACTTTGCTGGTTTATGTCTGATCATATATCACGTGTCCAAGAGGCAGAAGAGTTCATGCTGTTGCTCATGTTAACCCTTTTTGATATGCCTAGTCCTCAAATACAGAAATCTACAGCTAGTTATTTCCCTACAATCTGCCAGGAAAAAATGGAGTAACTGCGAATAGAGCAAACTTAAAAAAATGTAACCATGTAATTATTATGCCCACATTAGCATTCATGTATTCACAGCTCATTTGACAGCTGACATTAGTTCTGTATTCTGCAGTGTAACCTTGCCACCCTTTAAGTGGTGCATGCAGTGCAGACTGTGCTTGACACACTTGAACACTTATCAAACTGTTTGACTACAAAACAGAACTCTTGTCCCTCTAGTCTAGTTTATATGCTTGTTTTCATATCATCCTGTTAAACAAAGCATGAAACTTTGAATGATAACCTCAAACATGTTTCCTCTTCTTTCTCTATTGCTCCGGCCAGTTGAGTTTTTACAGTTTTGAACACAATGTTGTTGCTGCACATACAATCCTATTTCTAGGTTTGCACATTTTGAATTGGTCCACATCAGAACAGTATATGATAAAAAGCAAGTTACACAACAGCAGAGCAGCTCTCTACTGGATATGTAGGTTTGAGTGTGTTACCGCAGAGACATAGAGACATGTGGATGTGGTGGTGGAGTAGTGGGCTAAAGCACATAACTGTTAATCAGAAGGTTGCTGGTTCGATCCCCACGGCCACCACCATTGAGCACGACACTTAACTCCAGGTTGCTCTGGGGGATTGTCCCTGTAATAAATGCACTATGAGTCGCATTGGATAAAAGCGTCTGCCAAATGCATAAATGTAAATGTAGCGCGTGTGGAGGCTTCACTCTATTCTCTGCAACATGCACGCACAACTCCCACGCACCCCACCGAGCAATTTTAAACTACATGTTGTCATATAAACAACTAGTAAGTAACTTGAATAAGAGTCTCATTAGCTTTAAATACACAACAAAGTAACATTTCTTTAAAGAAAAAGAGTCATTAGTTTGGGAATCGGTGTACACTAGTCATGCTTTATGTCTCGCGCTGCAGATTCAAAAGAGTGGTGGGTGACACTGCGAAATTCACTAGCAAAATAGAAAATTCATCCACATTTGGTGCTTGGACCCTGGCCACACCATAATCTTTTAATGTCAGAACCATTAGTTCAACCCTTATATGTGAATAAAAACGATGCTTTTCTCAATACCACGTCTTTAAATTTTGGAGTATTACAAATATTGCATACGTTATGCAGTTTGATAGAAATGTAAGTTAAATGTATTTATATAATGAAATGTATTTATAAATTTGAAATGCATTTACATGATATAAAACTATATGCAAAGGAAGTCATATCATGTGTTTTTAGAGTGATGAAATGTCTTAACTGCCTATTGAACTGCTGTCCTTTTAATTACTTTTTTATGCTCTTTGTTCAACAGTACCCGTTCATGTTTGGCCTGAGTGTAGCTCTGTGCTGGAGTCTCCTTGTGTGCACCAGTAGAATTTATATGGGCATGCACTCAGTGCTGGTGAGTAAAGTTTTCAGCACACATTTTTTTCTAAGCACAATCATTGTTATTATATTATAAATAATGCCTACACAAGAAATAAAGTAGCATGCTGCATAGGTGATTACAATGTAATAAGTTGTGCCCTTTTTGTGATTTTTAATCTAATAGTATTTGCTGAATGGTCAGATCTTTGTTACCTTTTCTGTGTATGACCAGTCTGTTGCACTTGTAACATCACACAGTGATTGATTATCAGATCTTATTGATAATTTTCATGTAGTCAGCTACTTTCAGCTGTACACAATATTTTGCTCCAACCACAACTTTTGAGGTTTAGGAACTTTCCTGTGGCTTTGTGACTACGTTTTTTTGGTAAAAATTCAAGAAGAACCATTAAGCAGCCTAATGTGTGGCGCAGTAGAGGCCTCTTTCGGTAGAATCCCTGGAACTAAGCCAATCAGTGAGTCATCATGACTGACTCAGTATCCTCTGATCGTTTAACATGCATCTGTTTTCCATTGTTTTTCTAACAGAAGATTGCTGATTTAATGATTGCTTCACCTGGGCTTGCATGAGCCAATGTTGCTAATTTTACATTTCGACTGTCTCCATGATTATTTGAGCAGACAGCGTTTTGCATTAGTTATCAGGGTTGCAAGCTTTACTTCCAGTGATGACCGACTTCAGACACCTTTTGTTTTTTGTAAAGACTTCGTGTCTTTATCTGTTTCAATGCAGTTGGTGGGAGCTGCCAAATTTAGAAAGCAGATGCTGGTTGCCAAGGTGATGGGAGCCTTGTTCATTTTATAATGTGTTCTCCGTGAAGGTGGCTGAATCCTCTTGCTTGAAATCTGCAGAACCAATGATTTGATTAGTCTAGATCTTGTGGTTGTTTGAGTACAGCAAGAGTAGCTTAATCCACTGAAGTTTGTGAGAGTCACGGCAGACTCCATTAGAGGCCGATACCGATAACTAAGGTGATGGGAAAGGGTAATAACCGATTAATTGGCCGATAGTTTTTAAGAAAAATTCTTATTCTTTCCACACTATGACAGGCACACACAAAGAGTCCTAAATACATAAAATTTGTTTATTGTTCAACCAAAATCCCCAAAATAACCAAATGCACCCCTGAGTCTTCTCTTTACTGTTGTACATGAAACTGGTGTTGAGCGGGTAGAATTAAATGATGCTGTCAGCTGAGGACATGGGAGGCGTCTATTTCTCAAACTAGAGACTCTGATGTACTTCTCCTCTTGTTCAGTTGTACATCTGGTCTTCCACATCTCTTTCTGTCCTTGTGAGAGACAGTTGTCCTTTGTCTTTGAAGACTGTAGTGTACACCTTTGTATGAAATCTTCAGTTTTTTGGCAATTTCAAGCATTGTAAAGGCTGCATTCCATTGCAGTATATAGAGAAGTGTGCATACTCTGCACATGTACTCGGACGTTTAAAGTTAAGTACATTTGGACTGGTTGAAAAGGCTACATGTCTGTCACGATGAAGAGTTCTTGACGTGACTGCAAATTGCTCATGGTTAGACTTTCCTTCTTCGTCTGCTGATTCTGCGGGGTATGCTGAACTTTTCCCTTTTTTTGTAAACCTCAGCATAAGTGTATCACGGGAAGACAACAGCCATTGGATCATAGTGTTATCCCGAGGTGTTCAAGGTCACTCTCTAATCTCACATAAACCTTGAATGTGCACCACGTCAGATCAGGCGACAAGGGGAAAATAGATAAGGGTTCTCACATGGTCAAAATGTACTTAAACTGCAGCCTTGTAGAACAAAATTTTGACATTTTAAAGAAGTGTGAGGTGGAGATTAAAGTGGAGAAATGCTCTGAATTTAGTATCTAACTTTTGTGCCACACAGGGCCACTTATCCACAAAATAAAGTGACTGAGGTTTGTGTAAAACACTTTAATCAACGTTTTAATAAGGGGTAAGTTTCTTGCAAATAATGGACATCTTGTTAATTCTGTATACAGTCCAGTCTTATGTCCATAATGACATAGTGACATCTGAGAGGCGAAAGTTTCACAATTATCGATATACACACATTTCTGTTTGGAAACGGCTTAAGGCTTTTTAGGCATGACGTCATCACGTACACTATTTTTATCTACAGTATAAAAAGCCATTTGAACGGCAACAGGCAGAAGACGGCAAATTTCACAAACTTTTTTTTTACGCATTTCATTTTGTCGATTAAAAAAACAGCGCAAAAAGTGGATGGAAACTAGGTTAAGTGACTCTCAGTGCCAAATAATACCGTACATGTTTTCACCAACCTTCATTAATGTCTTTGCCTGGCCAATTGTGGATAAACAATGAGATTTAAATGCAATTTGTCTAAAAATGTTTGTTTGTTATACATCATGGTGTCAAGATAATGTTTGACTTCGTGGTTCCTGATTTGACTCACCAAATTATTGCATGTGTTTGAATTACTAAAATTACTGCAGGAAATGAATGGAGCATATCAAGTATACCCCCAATAAGCATTTAGTAACCAATGGCAAAAAGGTTTGCATGTAAACATTTTTGTTTACTATGCTTTTCTCCATTAATTTTAATGCTGGAATGCATGTTGTGCATAATTTTGTTCACACTGGTCCATCTCTAACTTAAGATCCTTGTATCTTCCAGGAGGTGATCACAGGCTTCCTCTACAGTGTACTCATCCTGGCAGTCATTCAACCCATGCTGGATGACATCGACACATTCTATCTGACCCACAGCTACGCCCCCTTGGTCGTTCTCCTTGTGCATGTTGGATTCAGTTTGGTGGCCTTCTCCTTGGACTCATGGAGCACCTCCCGTGGTGACACTGCCCAGGCATTGGCCACAGCTGCTGGATTTGCTTTGGCATCCCGTCTGGCCTATCAACTGGGCCTGCATCCAGATCCTCCTGAAGAAGCTCTACCGCTCACCCTACCCCTGTTAGATGGATCCTTATTGGGTTGCTCGATAATGCGGCTCCTGGTGGGAGTGTCGGTGCTTCTAGCTGTTAGAGCTGCCATGAAAGTGGCGGCGGTCCCATTGGCGTGCAAGCTCTTCAATATTCCCTCGGGCGACGTGAGGAAGGCCAGACAACATGCACAAGTAGAACTCTCCTATCGGTTTATAGTCTATGGCCCCGTGGCCTACAGCTGTGTTTTCCTGGTGCCGCTTCTCTTTGATTTCCTTGGCTTATCCTGAACTTACAGAATCCCTCTATTCATCTTTGTTATCCATTATTATAATTTTTTTAGAAATACTCTCAGAACACGGTTAACTCGTACATGGCCTGGACTGATCAAGGTCCAAATACAAGGACAAACTGAACTTGGAAAAGCCTTGGAAGAGCCACGTATAATGCTTTGATTTTTAAAAATGCACTGTTTTGTTTCGTTTACAGGTTTAAGGGCATTTTTTATTGTTTAGCTTAAGATCAGATTTGAGTGCATGATTGATGTATTGTTCAATAGAGGACAATACATCTGCCTCTGAAATGATCAAAGCAAGCTCCTCCCGTTTTGAATGGTGATGTTTATAACCATTCTGCTCAAGTGGAGAGATTTCTCAAGAAGGCCTCACATGTTTTCTCATGTATATCCTGCATTTGTCTTTCACTGATTTCCCCTGAGCAGACAGACACCCATCCTGCACCATTAGTGGAAAAGAGCCAAAGACTATTTTGTCTGTGTTACGCAACCAAGTGTATGCTTCTAACCAGTCATTGAGGGCAGAGCAATTCCTTATCAATATCTCTGCGATATCCATTCATTGCTCACTTTGCTGAAACCCCATTGCTTGACTTTTTCAGGGCAATGTTATGTCCCATTAGATAGATGTGCTGGTGCATCATTAAAAAAAATTGGATTTTGCATTCAAAAATGTTATTAACTGTGCATTAAAAAAATTTAAAAACCGCATATAGAAAAAATGTGATCAACTGTGCACAAAAAATATACAATAGTTTAAAAATATTCCCAACAGACTTGCGCCCACCCATCCTGCACTCTCGTGTTGTCTCTCCCTCAAAAATGTGCTGCATTGTCCTTACGAAATAGTCTTTGTTTCTATTTCACCAGAGCTGTCTGCAGTTCTTTCTGTCAGTTTCCATTGTGGGCAAGTAAACTAAGCCAGGTTAAGAGTTTTTGTCTCACAATAAGCGGTAATGCATTCAGAAAATGATGGGAGGGGACCTTCCTGTCAGAATAAATGCTGTATGCATGAGCTTCCTATGGCTGTGTTGTATATCAACCCCTAGGAAATGACAACTTTGAATCTAGCAGCATCTAAACCACTAAATTAATTGGACAATTTTAAGTATGAAAATGTCTGATTAAACAAAAATCATCACGAGAACACTTTAGGAAAATGTCCTTTTAGTGTTCCTCATTTTTCTTCCAGTTCTACATAACGTTTGGCTAAAGTCATTAAACTTCAGTTTATTAAACTGAGCTTTCATGTGGAGATGCGTTCCGGGTGTCTCTCCATGTGTCTGCTGCATAAAGAGGATGCATCGAAATCAGTGTGGCTTTATTGAATAGATCAGGGAAACCTTAACTGAGCTTGCTTGGTCTTCTTGTCTGAACTTACTGCAGTTTAAAACTGTTTAAAAAACATGATTATTGTCATGAAAACCTGGCCAAAGGAAATACAACATGTGTTTTTAGATTCCATGAAATTGTCATTATTAATCTAGTTAGATATGTTGTCTGTCATTGAAGTGGTTCTCTGTACTTGCCGTATATTTTTTTATGTTTGCCATTTCACAAGGAACTGTGTCTTTTGCAACACTACCAAGTGTGAGCTGCTGACCTGTCATAGAGGGCAGGACAATTCCTAACCTCTGCCAATATTCATTCATGGCTTGCTTCTCAGAAACCCAGTGCCTTGAGACTTTTCTTTCCAGGGCAATATTGTCCTCCAACTAGGCACAAGACATAGTTATCCTTTTTTGTGAAACTCCATAATGTTCATTGGAAAGTGTCAGTATTGCTTATGCAGTTGCATGCTGTTCTTTTTTATTTATTTATTTTGGCATTTCTGTGGCATGTACCCTTTTTTTTTATTATTATTATTTTTTATTTTTTATGTACTTCATGTGGAAGTATTTCTTGCAGGAGATTTGTTTCATTTCAGGTTTCTGGAACCATATTTTGATGTGACAGATTTGTTTGAAATTATTTACTGATTTATCACAAAATCAATTATCATATAGTTTGATGTTTTAAGGTTTCCCACTTGGATTTTCAGTATGAATGAAGCTTGTACACCCTGCCTGTACTGAGCTTTAAGCTGGTAATGGTCACCCAAACTAAGGGTATTCTAACCATAGTCTATTGCTACCTGTCCAAGTGTATGAAAATACTAAAATAAAAAAAAATAAAAAAAATATATAAAGAAAGCTGTTCTTATCATTGGCGGTGAAAACTGCCTTTTGTCTATGACCAACTAATTGCTTGGTTTGCTCTTACAACAGCGTTTTTTCCCTTCTTATCAGCTTGAGTAATCAAGTTCACAGAGACATGCTCATTTCTCAATATGTCATCTTTTTGGGTGAAGGTCTACTTTCTGCATGACACATTGATTTAAACCCACTGTGCAAGTGCCAGAAGTATAGTCCGCTTCCTCTCCTATGCTTAAGCTATATATACTGCAGTATATTAACTTTGCAGAATGAGAAATTACATTTATTGCAAGAGGAGCTGACATGAAGCAGTGATTTTAGTGTGACATGCTGTACTTGTGTAATAGTTTACACCCAAATTTAAATTCTCTCATGTACTCACCCTCATGTCATCCCAGATGTGTATGACTTTTTTGTTCTGCTGAACACAAGATTTTTAGAAAAATATATCAGCACTGTAGGTCAATAAAATGCATGAATGGTGACCAGAAATTTGAAGTTCCAAAAAGCACATAAAAGCACATAAAAGTAATCCATATGACTCCAGTGGTTAAATCCATGTCTTCTGGATTACTTTTATGCTGCCTTAATGTGTTTTTTGAAGCTTAAAATTTTGCTCAACATTCACATGCAATGAATTAGAGTGGAGATATTCTTTTAAAAATCTTTGTTTGAGTTCAGCAGAAGAAAGTCATTCACATCTGGGATGGGATGAGGGTGAGTAAATGATGAGAGACTTGTAATTTTAGGAAAATGATTCCTTTCTAAAAAAAAAATCCCAAGTGTTATGCATGCAGTTTTTATGACCTCACATTAGGCTACTTTAGAGATTACATGGAAAATTCAGTCACTTACATACACAGGTTATTTAAAGGGATAGTTCAGCCTAAAATAAAAATGCTCTTATTTACTCACCCTCATGCCATCCTAGATGTGTATGACAGAACAAGAAGACTATTTCAGCACTGTAGGTCCATACAACACAAGTGGATGGTGATCCAAAAATCACATAAAGGAAACAAATAAGTAATCCATAATATTCCAAATTTGTAATGCATATCTTTAGAAGCAATATAATAGGTGTGGAGAGAAACAGATAAGTCCTTTTTTTACTTATATGTTAGTGAAATAAATTACTAAATAAATACATGGTGACCAGTCCTAAACCTAAAAAACTAAAATGTTTATAGACATGATATTGTGAATTGTTCACGTCTTATCAAACAGGGCCCAATAAGTGCTAATGAGTTTATCTCATATTACGGCATCAGAGAATGGCAGGCACAAACTTCAGGCACTATATCGCCACCCTGCGTTTGTAAGTACACAGTGCATCCCAGAGACATGTGGAATGACTCTTTCCGGTTCTTAAAATTGACAATCGTAATATAATTATTTTGAAATCATGTAATTCACCATAATAATTATTTTGAAATCATGTAATTCACCATAATAACATCTTAAAAAACTGGTCTTAATGTAACTAGTCTTCATCAGTTGTCAGAAATGTCTCATCCCTCATCTAAGTCTTACTTGGATTCTCATTAATGCTCCAGTAGCATAGTTCAGGGCCATTTAATATCCTGAAACATTGTAGAAAAACAGCCACTACTTAAAATAATCTTAAGATTGTATAATTTAGTAATGGCTGCAATAACTGTAATAATTGCATACAATAGTCGGACAAATTTCCGGTGAGAGAATAGACGAAAGAAAGAATGAACGAACGAGGAGAAACATCCTCACTGGTGTCATTCGTGTTATGTAACATCGAGTTCCAAGTGAGGAATCAGTCATTGAAGAGAGGAAAAATCCCTCAAATCCTTTTCTAAGAATAGGAAACGGCTGTGGAATCGCTTGTCTAGTTGCCTTTGGCCTTACACACGAAATTAATGTGTTGTAATATAATTCAGTAGAGGTAAATTGGGCATGAGGAGACCAAGGGGACCGAAGCTCGGGTGACATTTCACGCCGAATGGACATTTCTGGTCTTCGTCTTCATCCAATATCCACCTCAGACATTTTGCTCCGCAACCTACCTCCATCGCTTCTCGACAGCAATGACGTTTGACTTTTGGGGCGTGCCTAAAGTCGTCTTTGATTGAAAGCTTGTCTCAACCAACCAGCGCGTTCTCCCTGCAGAAAGCAACCAATCATTGGCTTGGTAGAGTAAAAACACATTTTATAATGCTAGGTTTGGCGGTCTGTTTTGAGGCAGGGGAAAAAAAACGGGCACAGAGCACTAGCGCAGCCTGCTAACGTTTACTTGTGTTAACAGGTTAGCAATTAGTTAGTTGAGTGAGTTTTACAAAAAGTAGAAAGACAATCTGATCCCAGTACCCAAACATCTAGGTATGTAGTCGGTCAGGGAATGTGTACGATTGTGGCTTTTGGTGTAGGCAGGGACGGCAGCTACAGGGATTAGCAGTGCAATGCTCGCTTACCTTTAGGCGGCTTGCTAATTATCTCATAAACGGGCATTTTGAAGTGTTTCGATACGGAAGAATCGTTATTATTTATACGTGGATTCTTCCACAAGCCTGAAACCGATGTAAATAGTCGGGTAGTGAAGCGTTTTGAGGTAACTGGCTCGCTGGGTCGCCTTCAAGTACAAGGTTAGCTGCTTAAAACGAGCCACCTGGACCCAAACACCATCGCGAGAGGTAAGAAACCCAAGTAAAGAATACATACCACCTTTTTAGGGATTTTATCATTTATTCTTAAAAGTGAACGAATAAGCTTTGACTGAAGGTGATATCTGAGGTCCGTTAATCATTCTGGTCAGTTGATATTTATTGGCAGTTGAAGGCACGATCGTGCCTTGATTGTATTATTGTCATTCAGAGGATTTTGTATTTATTTTTACTTTTTTAAATCACGCACATTAGCACTGTCTAGGTAAGCAACAACGCGTTCTGTCTGGTACAGGGGTACTGTTGTTAAAATTAGTTCACCCAAAAATGAAAATTCTCTCATTTACTCCCCTTCGTGCCATTCCCGATGTGTACAACTTACCTCTGCTGAACACAAATGAAGATTTTTCGAAAAATATCTCTGTAGATCCATACAATGAAAGTGAAAAGTGGCAAGAACTTTAAAGCTCCAAAAAGCACATAAATGCATCATAAAATTAATCCATGTGACACCAGTGGTTAAATCTGTCTTCAGAGTGTGGATGAGAAGCAGATCAATATTTAAGTCAATTTTTACTACAAATGTGCTTGCGCACCACCCTTCTATGCATGTTCATGAGAGAACCAAGTTATTCTGTTTTTTGCCGATTCACATTCTTCGTGCATATCATATTTAAAAAATCAGCACTGGCGAAATGCACAAATAACGCGAATCAACAAAAACGGAAGAAGACTCTTGTGAATGTACATAGGAGGGCTGTATAAAAGTGTAAAGCGCTGTGTAAATTTAAAGTAAAAAGGATCTAAATATTGATCTGGTTCTAACCCACACCTATTATTTTGCTTCTGAAGATATAGATTTGGACCTTCAAAGTTTTGGCTAGTATTCACTTGCATTGTATGGCCCTACAGAGCTGAGATATTCTACTAAAAATCTTTGTTTGTAGTCTGCAAAATAAAATTGATATATAAATATCATGCACGTCTGAGATGCCTTGGTGGTGAGTAAATGGTGAGAGATTAACATTTTTGGGTGAACTCTCTCTTTAAACGAGCACCAGTTGTTTACTATGTAATGATTTATGATTGTATTTTCATAACAGAAATTGACACACATTTTACTGGAATTCAGTCATTGATTTTGTATTTCATTGTTGTCTGCTTTCAGCTGTCTTGTGCATTCCCAGGCAAGTCAACAGTCTTATTTATTGGCCTAGTCTTTCAGGCTCTTCGGAATGCAATATACTACACACCTGTTTTTGTTCCACAGCTGCAGTCATGCGTTTCGTGGACTGTCAATTGAGACTCGGATTCAATACAGATTTGTTGAACCAACTCCCCTGAACTACTTGTTTTTGGCCTGTTTGTGTCTCAGTGCTTATTAGGGTTGTTCTGATACCAAAATATTGTTTTTGGTACGATACCAGCCCTGGTACCTCTGTATAAATACTTTGTTAGTACCGTATATTGCGCAAACCTAGTGTTTAAAGGTGCTATATGTAAGATTGACAACAAGCGTTTGAAATGGGCACTGCAGTCCAATTAACAGTGTCATTTGTTCATGCGACTTTTGAATTGTGAAAAATAAATGGCTGTGCGCAAAACCACGCTGTGGTCCATAAACAAGGTGCAGATGTCCACTCGTTAGCGATGAGCGAAACGAAAAAGTCTCTCAGGAAGTGTCTCAGCTGTTGTCCGAACACCGCTACCACAGGACCTACCAACAGTGTAGGGAAAATTAAAAAAAACAACTTAAGTGACTGCAGAACTATCAAGGAAAAGGGGAAGTGGTTTGACCAAATGGACGCTATCTAAACCGGTGAGCAATGGGTGGGAGAGTGCCCTGGACTCAGCCACGATTGAGGATGGTATGTTTTGTTACGTTGACTCTATACTCTGCTTGAAAGCTTCACTTTATTTACTTGACCAGCTACTGGAAGCTTCTAAAACAACCAGGCCAATTTAACTGTTATACTTGTGTAAAATCACCATGCAACAACTGCTTTATGTAGCACAATGAGCTAGTAGCTAACAGCTAGCAGTTGTGTTATTGTTTTGGTCAGTTTGTGTCGCGTTTAAGATGATGTCACGGCAGTAGAGGCAGCGCAACTATGGCGATCATCCTATAATCCCACCCACGTTGATGTGGTACTAAACTGCAATGGAAATGCAAGCTCATAAAAAAGTAAAGCAAGTAGAGTTGAGGTGAGTCGAACCATAACGTGCAGTGGAAAAGTGCTATTGGAGAGTTATATGCCGCAGACTCGAAGCTCATGCGGTTTGCCAGAATGTTGACATGCAAATTAGGCAACTCTGTATCCGTTTTAAAGGATTTCTGGGCTTTAAGTTGTCTCCATCTTCCAAAGGCATCTCCAATAGTTATTCTTGTTTTACTACGCCTCTGGTCATGGTGGTTTTTAGATGGATGGCGAGGCTTTTTAGGATGTGTGGGATCTGTTATCTCTGATCCAGTTTGTTTGCTGGCTACCATGGCTGCAGCACACAGTGTTGTTTGCCTGCAAACTTGTTCAAATCTGGCAAACCCGGTGGTGTCGAATTACTATTGGTGAGTGGGCGGGATCACACAGGCCAAAACATAAACAGAACTTCTGTCTTGGAATGAAAACTTCAAAGTAGAACATACTGACTGTAGCATGTTTCCTAATTCTCCAATGAAATATTATGGGCATTTTATGATTTAGTACAGTAAAAATATTACTTATAGTGCATTTAAGAGTCAGGATGCGTTTTTAATTTATCAAAGACATTAATTCCATTAGAAAGTGCCATGCTTGATCATACCATCACCAAAATATAGGAAATTTGCATATTCAGTGGTCTAGGTTTAGGCTCAACAAATGTTTCTATAAACTTCAGCTTGAGTGACGTGTGTGAGAAAGTCTGTGAACCTCTAAGGCTGTTTGTACTCCTGCAGACATAAAAATGACCTGATTTTTGTCTTAAGTAATTGTTAAAGAGTTGAATGTTTGACTATTCAAAATACACAGATGGGAAGTTTTGCTATCTTTAGGTGGGAAATCCAACTATATAAAGGTTGTAATTTGAGTCAAAGAATCCAATAAATGAGAAGAGTCCGTTGTATGTTTCAGGGCCTTCCTTATAAAACATACACACTAGCTGTTTCTGTCTCAGAAGGATGCTCTTTAAACCACAGGCTTATGAAGTGCATTATGCTTTGTGAAAGGTTTCTCAGAAAAAAGATTGACTTCATGTTGCAGGAAAGAGTTGCAAGTGCATCCATTGTGAGGCAATTATACAATTATTGTGGAACTTTAAAGCTATTATTTGGAGTCGCTTAAATTGTAGTCTAATAAATGTTTTGGCACACTTTTGATGCTCCCTGCTGAAAATGGATCCTCATAAAATTAATTAACTTCTTGCTTAATTTTCATATAGGAAGTGTAACCAACTCTGAACAGGTGCTCTTTAATTTGCTGACAAATTAGATTTATTCCGTTTTTGTTGAAATTTGATTTACTCTACACCATACCATCAAAAATGTGGTCAAAACATTGTAACGATTGGAATGTTTTCAAGTGGAATACAACAAATATTGTGTCACTTGCATACCAAACATATGGAGTAAAAGCCTAGGAAAAAAAGTAGTAAACAGCTGTCTTTTTTGTTTTGTTTTGCATTTTCACTTGTAACTTGAAACATTTACTGAATATAAAAACAGCAGATCTTGCAGAATAAAAATAAATAAAAATAAAAAATACAATATGATGGATAGATCCTAAATTAATCTTTGAGAAAATGTGACGCTATCTCAGATGTATTTTTTTGGCACGCTTGGGGATGGTCTCTGGATACAAATTGGACCAATCGCAGCTGTTGTGGTCTGCGTCGACAGGTTAACCGCATCTGAAACCAGGAAAATTATGCATATGGAGGTAGGAAGGGACCAAGGCACATCCAAATCTAATGTTCGTGTCACATCTTGTCTATTGAGGCTATGTTCAGACTGCAGGCAAATCAGATTTTTTTCTTAACTCGGATCTTTTCGGGCAGACTATATGCACTATTAATTGCAAGTGACCAAATCAGATTTGTGTGTTCAGACATAACCAACCTATCAGCAAGGGTTGCTTTGGTAATGACGTAGGCGTAACCACGTGACGATGCTTTCAAAACAGATGTGGGAAAAATGGAGGTGCATCATCTCACTCTCCAAATAAACACCCTGTCCAGTTGCGGTGCAGAGCTCCTCCTTCACACAAGAAAAACTCAGTGCTGGAGGAGACTGGTAAATATTCTGATGTTCCAAGCTGCAGTCACCAATTTTTTTTTTACAGCATCGTTGTGTGTCGCATTAAGAGTGACGCAAAAGACCATTTGAAATCCGAATTGAGCAGCCAGACCATCCGGACTGAGACGCATCTGAAAAAAAATCTGATTTCAATCGCATTCAATCCGGTCAGGCTTCCTAAGCAACCAATTGGCCTGGTTGGGTAGTGTCACGTTGGGTTAACCTCCTCATGGTTGCAATAATGTGGTTCTCGCTCTTGGAGGGGCGCGTGGTGAGTTGTGCATGGATGCCGCGGAGAATAGCGTGAAGCCTCCACACATGCTAGGTCATGTGATGAGATGCGCGGATTGAAACTGCTGTCTATTGAGTCATTGACTGATAGGGCAGCGATTGTTACATTTTTGATGAGGTGCACATCAGGCTATGGCGAAGTCTACGCTGTAACTGCCATAGTTATTACTTGGCCTACGGAATAGGTTTGTCACAGAAGTGTAAATTGGCCTTAATGATCTGCAGGAACATCTTATATTGACTAAAAACATTCTGTGTAGCAAGTGAACCACTGTAAACTCAGAACAAAAGAGGTGTTTATGATCAGAGTAAATAAAGGCTAACCTGCAGGACCTCAGGAATGGGACAGGTGCATGCATTGCTAGGGCATTATACGGGAGATTGTCGGAGCTCCAAGGTGTTCGTCCGTGAGCCGAAGCTTAACAGAATGTGGGTCATGCTGCACCACAATGATCCTAAACTCTTAAGTAAATATTTAACCAGGTGGCTGAAGGGAAAGACATTTCATGCTTTAGAACCGCCAAGTTTTCGGTTTAAAATTCGTGGGATGACATGACGTGAGTAATTGTTGATTGTAAGCCTAAATCTATTACTTTAACACAAGAAGGTGATCTCACTTTTTTTTTTCTTTTTTTTTTTAAGTTAAATGAATGCACAAACTCTGATTATTTGAATGTCAGCACAAACATTGTCAGTGCAAGTAAAAGTCTCACATTTGAAACCTTGAACGTCTAATAAACAACTTTTTTTGAGTTGATTTATAATACTCTTGAGATGAATTGGGAACAAACCATGCACCTTTGTTAAGTGTACAGTGCTTTGTTTTTCAGCACCTTATATCCCTGACTCATCCTGGCAGTCCGAATAGGCCATATTACAGTCACTATAATGGTAACAAACCCTCACAGAATGTAAAAGCAATAGACTCATCTTCAAACAACTCTTTTACATAATGGGAAACCTCAAAGGTCTCATGCAAAATGCCCGTCTTGGTGAGGTATTAATGTAAACGCAGAGAGTGATGTCTGAAGTGAACGTAAACAGTGGAGAAAAAAGCTGATTTGTATTAAAATGTCGGACTTGTAAGTATAAATGTAAGCTAATAGACCTGCTGCTGTCTACTGTGACATAATAATCAAACAAGCATAACAAGAAAATGCTCACTGCTCTTGACTGGGTAACTTTAGTAGCTTTAAAAAGTGTTACTGTATTATAATCATTCAGTGAAGACCAGAAGTAGATTTATGTTGCATTTCATTCTGAATGTTTACTTGAATACTTGATAGCCTACTGCAGTTAAAAACTTTTAAAGCTGTTAAAAAAGCACAATGTTATTAATTTGTAATTAAAAAAAAAAAAAATTTGGTCTCTTATTTTTAATCTATTTATATTCATTGCTGTCTTTTGATGACATGTAAGCATAATGTAACAAAAAAAATATATTAAGCAAAATGAGAGAGGGGGGGCCTCTTCATATATATTTATGAAATAGTATATTGTAAATTTTTTTTGTATATTTTTGCTTTATGATTTTAATAAAATGTGTGCTCTTTAAAAATGTACAAATTTCACATTCTATTAATTTATATGATATATTTTTAATTATGAGAACAGCTGTCACTGTTTGAAATTTCTTATATTTTTAACAAAACAATTCACAAGGTAAGAACTTAATGATAATTATGGGTCACAATTGTGAAATTTGGTTGACAATTGTCAAACAAATAATTGCGATTATGGCGATTAATTGCCTGTTTTAGGGCTATGATGATTAATTGCCTGTTTTAGGGCTATGATTAATTGTCTGTTTTAGGTGTTTCACGAATATGATACAAACTCACTATGTGTGCTTCATGCACACAACAAAGTCATTTATACAAATGTAGCTTGTGTCATGTAATTAAATTATGATTTCCTTTTTATGCTTCAAAAATTTATGAATGATAGTCAAATAAAATATTTTAATGATCAAAATATGTCTAAACTAAAATATCTCTCACATATTTGTCTGATTCTCTTTTTGATCCATTTGACTTTTTAATTGTTTTGTTTTTTGTTACCCAGCCAATCTGTATAGCTATTATATTATGCAATAGTAAAATATTACATTTAAATTATTTAAATTCTTCACTTTCACACATTATTTTAAGGCTCTCTGATTAACTCACAAGCCCTTATTTCTCATGAAGGAAGACTTTGAGATTCTGTTTCTTGCATTTTATCATATCCACAGAAATGGAGCAGGGCATCTCTGTCTAACTGCGTGTTATTAACACTGCATGAATAAACCCACAATGAACACGGACATTTGCCATTACATGGCTGTTAAGTGAAACTGGAGCACTTTGCATCACAAAATTAATCCCTTTTATACCTTGTTTATATTTTTGCGTGAGTTTTGCGCAAGTCTCTATAGACGGCGTGCACATCAGAGCACTTGAGGAGTGGTTCATCTTCACACGCTCTCAAGAGAGCTGCTCTTGTGATGTCCGCGGTGCGGTTCCCTGAGATGCTCTGAGTTCAACTGAATGAGACACAAGTGCTTTTTCCTGCGTGCTCATGGGACATCATGTAGGGAAAGATGAGGCTTAAAGGGCACCTATTATGCCCCTTTTCACAAGATGTAATTTAAATCTTTGTTGCCCTCAGAATGTGTCTCTGGATTTTCAGCTCAGAATACCCTACAGATCATGTAATATACCATTTTGAAAATGCCAATTTTTGGGTGGGAATAAAAACTAGGCCTAGCTGTTTTTGTGTGTGTCTTTAAATGCAAATGAGCTGGTGCTCCCCGCCCCATATACAGAATAGGGTGTAGTTTAGACATCTCCACTTCAGATAACTAGACATCATAAGCAATATGACTGACAGCAAAAATAGTGGTGTTCAGCCCTATATGTTTGAACCGGAGTCAGACACTGATAAGGGAGAGTCTCCGCCATAATAACAACTTTGAGAATGAACCAGGAATTTTCCGAATAGATATTTGATAAATGTATTTATTTGTTTGAGTTTTTCCTGCAGTTTTGCAACGATGGATGGGCAACACAAACACAAATACTGTTACAACGTTCGCTATGCGGTATAACAAATCAACACACACAAACAAACATGTCCGTCAACAGTGTTCGTCAACATTCATGGGCGGGGCCTATACAATGTGATGTCACTTTGTACAGAATCTGCGAACGTCATGTTCTGAGACAATGCTTATGAATAATGGGGATTAAAAACGTAAAATGCATTTAAATTTATAAAAAAAATAGAAATATTTTTCTGGCACGTTGATACATGCTAAAATTATTATTATTATTATTATTATTTTTTTTTTTTTTTTGTATAGTGCTTTTCACAACACCGTTTCAAAGCAGCTTTACAGAAAATCATGCTTTAACAGAAAATGAAACATAATATCTAAGTCTTTTGCAGTTTGATTGAAATATGAGTGTAAATTGTGTCAAAAAATAAATAATAATAAAAATGTAAATAAAATGTGTAGGCTTTTATTTATGTATTTGAGTTAGATTTTTTTTACAAATCTGACTGGGCCTGCAGAAAAAACCCTTAATGTTGTGTCTGTTAGAAAAGAAGGAATTATAAGCTTTTGTAGCAACAAGGGATGGTCATTTTGGTAATTTAGTCTGCTCAAGCACTTAAAGTAATCGAGTACTCTGTCAGGCTATGTCAGACATTCGTCTTTGGCTGCTGCATTGCATCTCGTTGTTCCACTGTCTCACCTATTTATTGTTGTAGGCTTTTGTAATGTAATCTGTTACAAATAGATGCCATAATCAAAAATTAATGCATCATATTTTTTCATTCAAGACTTGCTGGCCAACTCAGTAAAAGAATGCACAAAAAGCGTCATGTTATCATAATTGGTTGTATGTGTGCACCATTGTTTTCATTGTGGCTTGCTGAACCGTATGTTTGCAAACTGCGGTTGGCTTGACTGGAGATGCAATAACCATCATGTTTTTAATATACAATTTTAACAGTTGAAAATGGTTTTGAAGACCCTGCGTTTTGTTCCATTCAGCTTTGCTCCGTCTAGGGCACAGCTGACACTGCAGAACGTAAGGTCACCTTTGTGGACCCCCTGTAGAACAAAGTATCTGCTCCTGCTGTGAAATTAATCAGCTGTCTGTTACGCTCCTCTGTCTCCAAACATAGCAGTGTCAGGATGTTGACGTTCTAGCTGAATAGAAAATGAAGAACAGCTTATCAATTACTCATCATTTACACACCACTCGAGTTGTTCCCTAATGCCTAGATTGCTAAACACTGTTGTGCAGAGTTGTCACCTCCTCATCATCATCGTCATGTGCTGCTGCTTCTCCACTTCCTGCTCTGCCTGGGTGGAGTGCTTAAACCCGCTCACTTCCTGTCCCAGCCAGCCCACTGTAATCCATGTAAGCGGCAGTCCCGTGGGTGTGTTCTGAGCTCTTACGTAAGGGTGAGAAGCCTCAGGGAACACCAGCCCCTACAGCTGTATGTGCCTCTGATCTGCTTAAGCACATTGTCACCTATGATGCCCCACAGGTGTTTAGCAACTTATAATTTGAAATGGCAAAACGGGTGAGGGCTTTACTTGGCTCATAATACTTTGTTTCATGTGCCAAATTCTGCTTCTTCCAGGCTCATGATGAGGTCCATGTTTTTGTGACTGGAATGTTTCCTTAGTGCAAATTATGTGGAATGTTCTGTCTACCTTTCAATTTCTATATCCAAAATGTTTTCACCTTTGCATTGATGACCATTACAACAAACAAGAAATGCATCCATGAGAATGGCATGTATTGTTTAGGTTGAAGCTGAAGTGTGTGACATTTTCAATATTAAAGTACTTTTTCCTATACACGCTTAATGGGACAAGGGATGGGACAAAGAATATAGAATTTCAAAATATTGTAAACCAAAAAAATTACAAACCAGATAAAGACAATTTTATTTAATCTTCTTTCACCAAGACACATTCATTGTATGTGTAAGCATACTTGGCAATAAAGCTCGTTCTGATTCTGATGCAGCCTATCTATAAGTTAATTAAAACCGCACATGGCTGTCCCTTGCACCTTGTCAGCCTGTTATTTATTTATGATCTTTTCTGTATATGAAAAACTGAACACTAACACTGCATCATAAACATCACACACGTTCTGTTTGTGCATAGATGACAAAGTTTACAGCACTTATTCTCTGTGAAGTGCACAGCACATGCAGACTGTACTGTGTGTGTATATATATAGATATATATATATATATATATATATATATTACTAATGTATTGTAAAATTTAGTATTTAATGTAGTAATAAATTATTCTTAATATATCAATACTAATTACATTTATTGCTGATGAATTATTATCAGTAAGAGTGCTGATGTACTGAATAAAAGCTTTTATCAGTGCTTTCATTAATACTGTGATGCTCTGCACTATTTGACAAAAAATAACCCCAATGTCAATCAACAGAAGAAGGGACACATTCTGAAAGCTGCTTGAAAACAATGTTTATTTTTGCAATTCCATTCAATGGCACAAGTTGCACAAATGACACACTTTGGCTTCAATGATTAGGCAGCAAAATACAGAAATATAACACTAATATGACCCAGTTGTGCTGCCCTTTGTTGCACCTGTGTGACTCTTGAATTGAATGTGCAATATACATAAGCACCTTAAGACGACGGCAGTGGATTAAGTGCATTAACATGCATTCTTGAATGCATTTTCCATTCATTATTATAGCATGACTAAACAGGTGTGCTGAAACTGGTTGTTGTAATGCAGCGCTACAATGAAGGCCTCAATAGTGTGGTGGCTTGTGGTCTGTGAAGTTAATTTCATTGTGAAGGACAAATTTAAATAACACAATAATATAGTCAAGCTGCTGAGTACATTGACGTGCACTTTCTAAAGTTCGATATTGGTTGGATTAAAGCAATAATTTGTCTTGTTAATATGTCATGTAAATGCATTCTCAGTCCAGTTTTTGATAAATTGAACTAACTGAGACCTATTGTTGACCAATTGGCATTATCTAGTTTGACGATTTGCATCATCACCTCCTCATCTGATGGTCTTTTTTTGTGTGTGATTTGATTGTGCATGGTGTCATGTATATTTGGAAAGAGAGATTAAGACTGTAGCTTGACAATGCAAAAGCCAGCTGAGGTTCGACTGTAACTGCCCATGTAAACGTACTCACTGTCAAGATAATCTGAACTAATAGCTTTTAATTCATTACATTTAGATCAATGAGGTCACAAATGTTTTTTTGCCTCCCCAATTTGGAATTCCCAATGCACTTGAAGTCCTCGTGGTGGCGTAGTGACTCGCCTCAATCCGGGCGGCGGAGGACGAATCCGTCAATCTGCGCATTTTATCACGTGGCTTATTGAGCATGTTACCGCGGAGATATGGCATGTGGAGGCTTTAAATATTCTTTGGCCAGTTCATGAATAATTAATTTGATTTTATATGATTTATTTGAAAGTATTAATAGAACAGTTTCATGTCTATCCTTGTAAAAACCCTTGTTTTTTCATCTGGTCAAGTGTGATAAGGGTTTTAGAAAGTATTTAGTAATACAATTACTTTTCAGACAGAGTAATTAGTACATAATCTAATTATACTGAGGAAGATTTAATTTAAGAGTAATTTACCCAACACTGACTGGTACTCAGTCCGATACCATAAACCAATGCCATCTGACGTACGAATGTCATTACGTAAACATTCAGCCCACAAATTAAAATCACGTTATGTCCTAGTGAGATTTAACTGCAAAAACTGTGATTTAATGAGATAAATTCATAGTTTCCATGTAATTCAAATGTGATCACTTCAAAATAAAAGCTCTGTCAAAATAAAAGCTGCATTTACAGGAGAAAAGTGTGACACAAATATATAACTACTGTACAGTATAGTATCGGGACATCCCTAAAACACTGGTTTGAATCTGTACATGTAACCAGCTGTCCTCTGTTCATTTCCTCTCTTTCTCATATGAACACCTCCTGTCCCTCTTGCACAGGGCTATGTCTTCAGCAGCCACTACGCCCCCGTCGGTGGACAAGGTGGACGGCTTCTCCAGGAAGTTGGTCAGGAAAGCCAGGCAGAAGCGAGCACAGAGCTCATCTCAATTCAGATCTCAGGACAAGCCCATCGAGCTGGTGCAGCTGCCACTTTTGAAAGGTAGGCAAGATCTATTTTCACACAGACGCCTCTACATGGCCAGATTAAGATTGCATTTGGTGATGTCAGAATGCTTTGAACCATTTTAATTCAGATGTGATAAGAACAGATGAGGATGGTTTTATTATGATAAAGAAAGAGAGCCACACACTGAATGCAGACAAAAACCTGTCTGTGTGATTTCTGAGAGATTCTTAGGATTGTTCTGTCAGGTTTTTGTTGTGCAATCCCAGATTTTTTGATGAACATGCAGTTGCCCTAAAAAGTATTTGGATGTTTAATCCACACTTAATGTATGAATTTCAGTGCAGAGATAATATTCAATCTGCCAAAAAAAAAAAAAAAGTTCAAGTTCTCAGAGCCATATTGACTTTTCTGAGTCATTCACTATTTCTTTTAAACAGCTGGTCTCAAGATAATTTTTAGTAGGATAAGTCAATATCCCTCTGGCAGAGTAACCACATATGTAGATCATCACATTATCTATTGACATGTTGCACTTATGTTTTGTGGCAACTGTCAATGCTCTTTAATGTTGTTTACTTTTTATTAGCAAAACCTATTTCAATTGGGCAGACCCTTTAGCCACCCGAACAGAGTTATGAAATTCTGTCTGAAATTGACTTAAGGGTCATTCACACAGAACACATTCTTGCATTTCTTCTGTGCGTACAGACAGGCGTGTTTGGACATTGTGTTGTGTAATGCTCCATGTCAGCAGCACTATTTTAGGCCTCACAACACTACTTAAACGTGAGACAGATTACAGTAGGAATATCAAGGAGATTGATGCACACCAGTTGTGAAATGTAAGTTTTAGTGCTACTGGACTGTTTTACATTAAGCCTCTCTCTTTCTTCTACATGGATGTGTAGATGTTTCTGCGCAGGAGCAATCAGAGTTGTTCCTCAAGAAGCTGCAGCAGTGCTGTACTCAATTTGACTTCACAGACACACTGTCTGATCTCAAAATGAAAGAGTACAAGCGATCCACCCTTAATGAACTGGTGGACTATGTCACCGTCAGCCGTGTCTACCTGACTGAACAAACCTACCCTGAGGTTGTTAAAATGGTGAGAAATCAACAACATAACTAGTGCACAATTTGCCTACTTAAGATTAGCTGTGTACCATGTGACTGAGTTAGATTTGATTTCGAACATTTTTGGATAAATTGCCCAATTACACGATTTGTCCAATTTAAATTACATGTATAAGGATACGTTTTTAAATACCTTGTGTTTCTTCTGTTCATTTGTCACAGGTGTCGTACAATATTTTTCGGACTCTTCCACCTAGTGACAGTAATGAGTTTGACCCTGAGGAAGACGAGCCCATGCTGGAGGCCTCATGGCCACACTTGCAGGTATAAACCCACAGCCAGCAATGAATCATCACAAATACAGTAATGAATCAAACCTTCATAGTCAGAATGGGAAGTGTAAGGAATTCATTGATTCTGATTTGTTAACTATTCCAGTTCCTTATTGGTTCCAGTAACGTTTCTTTAAGTACTTTCAAAGAAGAATTATTTGGAAAGTAGTACAATTCTGATTGCATATACTGCCCTCAGCAGCCTGTTGTGTGATGAGATCATTTCAGATTTCTACAGAGCAAATATAACAAATCAGAAATAAATTGAATACTATTCTTTAAAGTTCCACCACGAGGACTTGGAGCGCATTGGGAATTGGGCATTCCAAATTTGGGACAAAAGGGGGAGAGAAAAAAAGGGCTTTTGCAGACCTTTTAGAAGCATAAATACAATCCTGTAATTGATCATTTTTTTTTATATATATATATATATATATATATATATATATATATATATATATATATATATTAAAAAAACATGTCGTTTATTTATTATTTTGTAAAATTCCACTGATTACAATAAAACGGGGTATCTTTAACTGCACATTTTCATATGAACAACCAGTCAGAACCTGCACTGCCTCACACATCTTAAGTACATCATTAAATTAACATTAACTGTTCCAGATACAGTTTAGACTGTTTTCTGTAGTCATTTCCTAGTATCCCTAGTCATTCATTTAGGAACCGTGCTGGTAACGCTTTGTATTTATTCACTAAAAGTCCAGCTCATAAGAGAGTCATTAGCTCAAGAATCAGACTACACTGGACATGCTGTGTGTTTCATACTGAAGATTAAAAAGAATTGGCTCATAAGAATCATTAGTTTTGGAATCAGTCTATTCTGGACACGCTGTGTTTCCTGCTGAAGATTCAAATTAACCAGCTCATTAGAATCATCATTTCAGGAATCTGACTGCACCAGTCGTGCTGTGTTTTGCGCTGTAGATTCAAAAGAACCGGCTTGTAAAAGTAATTTGTTCAGGAATTGGGCTACACTGGCAGTGCCTTATGTTTGATGCTATAGAAACACACTGTTTGAAACACACTAAGATTATTTTAGTATGGTGTTTCATCCGGTGGAAAATTTCATGTTTGAGAACCGTTAACAGAACGGAAAGTCATAAAAATCATATGATCCTGATTGAACAATGGCTCTCATTTCCCAACCCTTTTTCAATGGTCAAATTTGTGAAATAAGTTGCTTGTATAATTGATGTATTTGCTAACTTTTGTCTTTCGTTGACATGTTTTCTGATCTCTCTCTTTCTTTTCTGCTTCAGTTCGTTTATGAGTTCTTCATTCGCTTCTTGGAAAGTCAGGAATTTCAGCCCAGCATTGCTAAAAAATACATCGACCAGAAATTTGTATTACAGGTGAGTGAGACTGTCTTTGAAATATTCTGTGGCTTTTCTCATCCTAGTAAAGCCCAAAGTATACTTCGGTCAAATGCATGCAGGAAGCATAACACAATTCTCGTCATTAGCAGAGTGCTTAAGCAACCAGCCTGATTTTTCAAACTGCGCGTCTCTGAACGTGCACAATATGCATGCGGCTGCTATTATTTGCACTAAGTAATGGGTCCAAAAGGTGGCAACACTCACATTTGAGCCGTTGTTGTCATGAAGATTGTGTTCGCGACAGAATCGAAGGATACTTTGGGCTTAAGAATCATGTGAAGTCAGTATTGATGGACTAGATTTCTTACTGATTGTGGATTTAACTAATAACCAGTAGTTGGAATAAGACTGTTTTATTCTATTTGGAGAGGGTCCTCACATGGGGGCTTCCATGTTAAAATCACATGACCAGCCGAATACTTCTCATTTATCTCAGTAACCGCTCTGTTATTTGACACTTTAACTCATGGATTAATAATCATGGCTGACTGTGAATATTATTTTCTGTCTATGAAGACATTTGAAAACTATTGATTTTGAATGTTGCTGCATCCACACTAGGTGTCACTGTAAATCCAAGATGACACAAACAAAACATTTACTGAGTTCACCTTTAAGAAAAAATGTCTGTAGTGAACTTGGCCCCTTTCTCATTTCCAGCTCCTAGAGCTGTTTGATAGTGAGGACCCTCGTGAGAGGGATTGCCTGAAGACAGTGCTGCACAGAATCTACGGCAAGTTCCTCGGCCTCAGGGCCTTCATCCGCAAACAGATCAACAACATTTTTCTTTGGTAAGAGATATTCAAACTTTTTAGTGACTCAAAGACCCCGTTTAAACCTGGTATTAAGATCTCTGGTGATACGATCGATCACATGTGGTCACATGAGAACATTGCGGTTTACTCCTTGTAGATTAAATGCATCTACTGTGACCACTTGTGATCGGATTTAGAAGGGAAGGTATCTGTTTCATGACGACATGCATTAATCACTGTCAGTGTGTTACTGCTTAATAATAAACTGCAAAAATATCATGAAAGACAGAGAAAGTGCAAATAAAACCGGTGTGCTGTTTTTCCTAGATGCAATTTAATCTAAGCATAAATGCAACATTTCTAGCAGAATTATCCGTAATTTTAGTGGAATACCTGTATAAAAGGAGCTTCAGATGTCTGCATGTTGATAATCAGACAAGATCTTTTAATTTCTCATGCTTGTGTATGTATCTGCTTTTAAAAAATGTCTGATCGGATGGTTATTTCCTTATAAAGCCACTCGAAACCAGCAAAGTTTAAACTCTTGTTTGAGCACAGTGGTTGATTGACAGGTGAAGGGTGGTGCTTTGCTGCTGTTCGGTACTCACCTGAAAGGATTACTGTTTACACCTCAAATTTGATGAGGTCACATGCGTTTTTGACTACCTCCGTATGTTGTTTTTGTGATCTGCTCACAAAACGTTTTAAACCCATTTAGACCTGTATTTAGCACTGACCACATGTGATCCAATCACCTGAAATGCATCTTAATACCTGGTGCTAGCGGGGTCAGAGGTAGCATCGTGGTTCTTATTTTTAAGTTGTTATTTGTTATTTACCACCTTGGAAGAATCATGGAGATTTCTTCATTGAATTTACTTGAAGATATTCTCAGCTCTAAAATATTTTAAGGGATACAAATTGCTCTTTTGTGAATTCAAGATGAACATTACATTTATATAGTGCTCTTCTGACACTACACTAAGCACTTTACACAGTGAACAGGGGACTCTCATCAACCTCCACCAGTGTGCAGAATCCACTTGGATGGTGCAACAGCAGCCATAGTGTATCAGTATGTTCACCACACACCAGCCGTTGGTGGAGAGGAGAGAGAAGAGTCATTGAGGCAAATAATGGATGGGGATTATTACGAAGCCATGATTGATAAGGGCCAATGGGAGGAATTTGGCCAGGACACTGGATTTTTAATGACCTCAGAGAGTCAAGACCTTGGTTTAATATCTCAACCGAAGGACGGTGCCTTTTTATGTATAGTGTCCCCATCATAATACTGGGCCGTTAGGACCTACACAGACTGCAGGGTGAGCACCCCCTGCTGGCCTCCCTAAACCTTCCAGCAACAACCTTAGTTTTCCACAGGAGGTCTCCCATCCAGGTACTGACCAGGCTCAACCCTGGTTGGCTTCAGTGGGCAACTGTTCTTGAGCTACAGGGTGATATGGCTGCTGGCCAAAATGTATTTCAATTATTTTTTTCGTATAATTTTCCAGTAATCACAAACAAATGAAAAAGTAATCGTAATTTGGTGGTTAAAATGTATTTGAACCCTGACGTGTTAAAGTGAAATGAAGCCAACAATTCTCTGTCTGCTCCTTCTCTAACAGTTTTGTTTATGAGACAGAACACTTCAATGGAGTAGCTGAACTGCTTGAAATTTTGGGAAGGTATGTCTTTTCTGTCCATTTATTGATCTGCAGTAATGTAGAGATTAAAGTTCTAAAGCAGGCTGATTTATCTATCTCCACCCTGTCCTCAGACCTTTAGAAACCTCCTGCATAGCAATTTCTATCATGTTTATCAATGTCAGATCAGTGGCGAAGCCTCGTTCTCCTCTGATTTTACAGCATCATCAATGGTTTTGCCCTCCCACTCAAAGCTGAACACAAACAGTTCCTGGTTAAAGTCTTGCTGCCTTTGCACACAGTGAGGAGCTTGTCTCTCTTCCATGCCCAGGTACATGCACTCATCTATTTGAGACATCCCTATCTATACATGTCTGTACTTGCCTACCAGGATTTCAAGGAGATGATACAGATTTCTTGTTTTTCATGCTTGTTGGTGGCAAATGTTTCTAGTTTGCAAATTTGGTTAACACAATTTTAACACATTTTATATTAAGATGAAGTCCTTTCATTTTTCCTTTCAGCTGGCTTATTGTATTGTACAGTTTCTAGAGAAAGACCCCACGTTAACAGAGCCTGTAAGTGTTTAGTCTCACAATTCTTTCCAATTCGAGTCCCATCTTGCTTCAGCTTGTTCCTAAAAGTTTCTCACTGGTTGGTCTAAATTTTTCTTAGGTGATCAGAGGCTTGTTGAAATTCTGGCCAAAAACCTGCAGTCAAAAAGAGGTAACACTTTTTTTATGTAATGACTTGCTATCAAAATGAAATTATTAAGTGTTGTAACTTTTACCAAGAGATGCCCTGGTCTTAGAAAATTTAGAATTATATGTTTTCAGTGTGAATGTGTAAATATATACATACACTATTTGGACAAAAGTATTGGGACACCTACACATAACACCTACAGGAGCTTTTATGACATCCCATTCTAAAGACATTGGCATTTAATATCTAGCTGGTCCCCCCTTTGCAGCTATAACAGCTTCCACTCTTCTGGGAAGGCTTTCTACAAGATTTTGGACTGTGTCTGTTGGAATTTTTCCCCATTCTTCCAGAAGAGCATTTGTGAGGTCAGACACAGATTTTGGACGAGAGGGCCTGGCTCACAATCTCTATTCTAGTTCATCTCAAAGGCATTCGATAGGGTTGATGTTAGGGCTCTGTGCAGGCCAGTCAATTTCTTCCACACCAAATTCATCCAACCATCCTTTATGGACCTTGCTTTGTGGACTGAGACACAGTCATGCTGGAACAGAAAACAAAGTTGGAAGCATAGAATTTTACAAAATGTCTTAAGATAAGATGAGTCATTAACATTTCCCTTCAGTGGAACTAAGGGGCCTAGGCTAACCCCAGAGCATTATCCCTCCTCCACCAAACTTTTTCAATTGGCACAATGCAGTCAGGCAGGAAACGTTCTTCTGGCATTCACCAAACACAGACTCATCCATCAGACTGCCAGATAGAGAAGTGTGATTCGTCACTTTACAGGACGTTTTTCCACTGCTCCAGAGTCCAGTGGTGGCTTGCGTTATGCCACTCCATCCGACGCTTGGCATTGTGCTTTGTGATGTAAGGCTTGCATACAGCTGCACGACCATGGAAACCCATGCCATGAAACTCCCAGTGCACAGTTTTTGTGCTGATGTTAATGCCAGAGGAGGTTTGGAACTTTGCAGTTATTGAGGCAGCAGAGCATTGGCGACTTATGCACCATGCGTCTCAGCACTCGGCGACCCCGCTCTGTAAATTTACGTGATCTGAAACATGAGTTACTGTGGTTCCTAAATGCTTCCACTTTGCAATAACACCACTTACAGTTCATTGTGGTATATCTAGGAGGGAAGAAATTTCACAAACTGACTTGTTGCAATGGTGGCATCCTATTACAGTACTACAATTCTGCATGGCTAGGTGCTTGATTTTATACACCTGTGGTAATGGGACTGAATGAAACGCTTGAATTCATTGATTAAGAGGTGTGGCCCAATACTTTTTGAGCGGTTATCTGTTACCGTTGACTTTCAGTTCAAACCTGTCTGGCCATTCTCTGTTGACCTCTTAAACAAGGAATTTCCATGCGCAGAACTGTTGCTCACTGGATGTTTTTTGTTTTTGGCACCATTCTGAGTAAATTCTAGAGACTGTTGTGTGTGAAAATCCCAGGAGATCAGCAGTTACAGAAATACTCAAACCAGACCATCTGGCACCAACAATTATCCATGCAATTATTTAATCAGCCAATCGTGTGGCAGCAGTGCATAGAGTCATGCAGATATGGGGTCAGGAGCTTCAGTTAATGTTCACATCAACCACCAGAATAGGGGGAAAAAAAATGTATCTCGGTGATTTGGACTGTGGCATGATTGTTGGTGCCAGATGGTCTGGTTTGAGTATTTCTGTAACTGCTGATCTCCTGGGATTTTCACACACAACAGTTTCAAGAATTTACTCAGAATGGTGCCAAAAACAAAAAACATCCAGTGAGTAGCAGTTCTGTGGACAGAAATGCCTTGTTTGAAGAGAGAGGTCAATGGAGAATAGCCAGACTGGTTTGAACTGACAAAGTTTACTTTAACTCAGATAACCCGCCTGTACAATTGTGGTGAGAAGAATATCATCTCAGAAAGCTATTCTGAGATGTGGGTTGGTGCTGTTTTGGCGGAAAGAGGAGGACCTTCACAATATTAGGCATGTGGTTTTAATGTTGTGGCTGATCGGGGTATATAAGATTTTGATGGCAATTACAAAATCCTGACAAGCTATCCTAACTATGCACAATTGTCGTTTTAATACATTGGTCGTTATAATTATTTGCATTTCGATTATTTTTTCTCTTGCTGTTCTCGACCCTATCAAAACAGACCTGCTATACAGACCACTTGAACCACTGTCATCAATGTTTGTTTCCAACTATGTTGTTTTCTTTGGTTTTAGGTTATGTTTCTTGGAGAGTTGGAGGAGATTCTAGATGTGATTGAGCCCACTCAGTTTGTTAAGATCCAGGAGCCACTCTTCAAACAGATTTCTAGATGTGTGTCCAGCCCCCATTTTCAGGTCAGCAAAATTACAGATCATACCCGCCACCCTACACCCTCCACGCACACATTGCAGTATCTTGTAATAACTAGAAACTCAAACTTCAAGTTTTTCAGAAGGTTAACATTCTTTGAACTTTTCCAATGAAAGAAACTGTATGTTTGAATGCAAGTCAGTATTTGAAAGGTCACAATAAAGCCCAAAGTACACTTTGGTTTTGACACGAACTCTAGCCTTTCAAAGTATGATTCATTTGGCTGTATACGCAAACACAGGTGGTTGGTGCATGCATGCTATGACTGCTATGAGATATTGGACTTTTTTTCTTCAGGAGTTTATACACAATGATATCTTTATAGTCCTTTTAGACTCAAGATATACAAATGCTGGTATCTCCTGACCTCCTCACAAATGCACTTTTGACGTGCACATCCACTGTTGTTGTTTCTACCTTTGTTTCCTGATGTTTGGCGGCAATTACGTCTTCTAGCGCTTCGTGAAAACACCAAACTTTGACTAGTTAGTCCAAATAATTCCAGGCACATGTGCATTCTGCATGTTCAGAGTATGTGTGGTCAGACAAATTTTGCACCCATCAATGCTTGAGGACTCTGCTGATGACAAAAATCGCATCACGCATCCTGTACGCAGATGCTTAGTGTTTGCGTCGGACCGAAGTATACTTTGGGCACTGCTGTATCTTTAGTGCCGTTTTCTACCATCCCTGTGTAAAATTATTTTAAAATGGACACAGGTGGCAGAACGGGCGTTGTACTACTGGAACAACGAGTACATCATGAGTCTGATTGAGGAGAACTCTAGCGTCATCTTGCCAATCATGTTTGCCAGTCTCTACAGGATCTCTAAAGAGCACTGGAACCCGTGAGTCTGATTTTTTTTTTTTCTTTTTTTTTTTTTTTTTTTAAATTTTATTTAACAGTCAGACATACATACAAACCAACATAGTGCAGTAGTGAGCAACCTTATAAATCCATAATTCCAGAAGTGACATAAGAATGATTTAAGTGTTTGCTCTAAGTGTGTATGTGAGCGGGTGTGAGTGTGGGTATGTGTATGTGTATGCGTAAACAAAGTAACCATTTTTTATTTTTTACCATTGTCATTACCATCACCACCCCACTCCCCACTACCACCATATTGCCAATATTGTGTTGGTCGATTTTTATTTCCATCCTTCCTCCTATGTAACAATTGCCATTGTCAGTCCTGTATAAAATAAAAGATGATATAATAAGATAATACAAGATAACCTTCCCCCACATCTCATCAGTCCCTATCTTTTCCTATTTTATTATTATTATTATTTTTTTTTTTTTTGTGTGTGTTATGTGCAATGTCTAAGGTGCATTAAAAGAGGGAGTACAGTGCGAGAGTGTCTCAAATTGGGACAGAGATGCTGTCCCGTTGAAACCACTTCTCGCCTGTCTTGCCTGCCTTGGTGTTTGTGAGGTTTTCCATATATACATATTCCTTTTTTTTTTTTTTTTTTTTTTTTTTTTCCCTATTCTATGTTGTGGTGCATTAAAAACCCATGAAGAGATAAGGGGGAAATTATTGCAGTAGTGATGACAATGACACTTAATTCCAATACAGCACTGACAATGGCAATATTGATGATTATAATAATAATGATAATAATAATATTAATAATAAATGATAATGATGATGGCAGTGGTGATCGCAATGGTGAAAGCAAAAGACAGCAACAACAGCAATTACAACAATGAAAAAATAAAAGTGAAAATAGTAATCATAACAGTAACAGTAAAGATAGTAATAACAATGATGACAGAAACAAGTTCAAACAACTAAAATGCATTAATATTCATGGGTTGATTAAGAAGGTGGGAGGAGTCGGAGTTGAAAACAGAGAAAGGATTCATAGCTGTAAGAGGTCAGAAAGTGTTGGATGGCAGAGGTCAGTTTCAGATGCGTAATTATGAAGGGGAGATGCGTATTCCATTGTAATGAAGTCTGTAATAAGATTTTTCCAAATGTTAATGTGTAATTTATTTCTAGTTTTCCAGTTCATGAGGATAGTTTTCTTGGCGATGGTTAGAGCTATGAGGAGTATTTTAGAGTTTATAGTTTTATCAGTGATTATTGTGAGGTCCCCCAGCAAGCAAAGAGAAGGCGACAGTGGGATGTGGCAGCCAACTATAGTGGATAGTGACTGTGTGACCTCTTCCCAAAAGTGTTTGATTGGAGTGCAGTGCCAGGTTGCATGGATGTATGTATCTGTAGAATTTTGAGTCTGATTTTTAAGGCCTCCAATAGCAAGGCCTGTATAGTTAATCTAGGTCAGTAGCTTTAATTATGAGATGGACCTGTTAAACGGAAGTTCTCATCTATTGCAAGAATGATCAAATTGGGCTGTTTGGGTTGCCAGCACATTTTTGTGCTAGGCTTTTGTCCTGCCAACTCTTTGTGACTACAATTTTCTTCAGACCATGTTGTTTCATGCTGCTCATAAGTCTGGTTTTCTCCACCATCAGGGCAATATCAGCTTTGATCTACAATGTGCTCAAAGCATTCATGGAGATGAACAGCGCCTTGTTTGATGAACTCGCTGGCAATTACAAATCAGAAAGGCAAAGGTAAGAAACAGACACTGTACAATGAAGTTTTAAAGAGCCCTGCAGTTTAAACACACAATCTTTCTCTCTTTCTCTCAGAGAAAGAAAGAAGGACAAGGAGAGGGAGGATATTTGGAGGAAGCTGGAGGAGCTGGAGCTTACACGGGGCATTCAGAACAGTTACGGCATCATTCCCACCTAACATGGACCTTGCTCTGCCCTACTTTGTGGCCCAAACCAATCCCTTTCTAATCTGCCACAGGGACCCTGCCCCCTCTTTGCTTCTCATGCTAAAAACTTTACTGCATACTCCCTCGTTCACTTCCTCCCTTTCAACAGTACTGTAAATAACCCTCTCCCTCTTTCCTGTATTTTGCTACTAAACTGCAAAGAAAATGAAAAATGAAAATTTGAAAAGGTTATGTGTACTTCCAGGGAAGAGACTTCATGTGCACTCCTTGTTGTAAAAAGATATGGTAAAATAATAATCACCTATGGTCAAAGGATATATTTTAAAAGCCTTTTGGTTCAGAAATTGTTCAGCGTCTTCATGTTGATATTGAGTGTTGATATTCCTTCTCCAAGGAAGTGTACTGGGTCCCCTCATCAAGAAGCTTGAGGTGCCCACATCCACCTTGTATCTTTCCCCACAACTAGAGACTTTTCCTATCTAGATGAAATTTGACTCCTGGCACTGGGGGCACAAGCCAGAAGCAACGTACTCAAAGCAGACAAGAAAGGAGATGTTAATAACAGGAGTGAGAAAAACATCCCTGTGTTTTTCTTTTTTGGATGATCAGGATATCTGATCAGCTCAGTCCCTCACTGTACAGAATGGACAGGTGTTTGTTTGCAGTTGGCACCACTGGTCAGGAATCATAATGTACCCGATGGGCCACTGTAGGCAGTGGTGGTTACCTGCACTCAAGGACAAACATTTCCGAGGACCTTTTTTTTTAACTTGTGAACCAGTTAATGATCTGGTCATAGATATTTTCCCTTTCTGCTCTGGAGACCTCTTGGGAATTTCAATGTGGAAATTTACTAGTAACCAAGAGTGGCAACGCAGTTGTCCATATGGCTTCAGACGAGCTCTGTTTCTCTGACTCTAGAAAGAACTTGTGAAATTTTTGTGGCGCACCGTGTTCAGAACTCCAGTGTTTTTAAAACCGTTAAGTGACACATTTTTAATAAAGAATATTCTGGACTGCTTTTCATGGGCCACCCAGATTTCCACTGCTCAGCTCTTCTTTTAGTTTTATTTAAGGATGGTTGGATGCAGTCTATATGATTGAGTTGAGCGAGACGAGGTTTAAAATGAAATCCTACCTATGTTAGGCTTTTCAGGGCCTATGTAGGTAAACCTGTTCCAGTAGGTCTTAATCTCTCTTCTGAGATGCCAGCTGCCAGGGCAGGCTAGAACTAAAAAGCACTTCAAGTTAGCCAATTAGTTGTTCTCATGGGATTCGCCCCCTTCTCTTCTGTTTTTGAAGTCCCAACAATTATCGTTGTGGATTTTACATGTGCAGAAGATGTATTTTATTATCTTATTTTTGGCTCAATCATGTCTCTCTTTCTCTATCCTTGTTTTTAACTCTCCCAAGCTGTGTTTTATGTTGGCCCAAGTTTGATATGTACAAAAAATTCAAAAGGGTTTATTGAATAGAATAAATCTAATTATTTTAAAAAAGAGATATTAAATAAACCAGTCTTTTTTTTTTGTGATTGTTTTATTTGCTGTATTTCAGTCCCAAGATATTTTTCTGAACTTGAAGTTTTAAATTTGCTCAAGAATCAATAATGTTCATCCAAAAGTGAAAATTCAGTGTCATCTTTTACTCCCCCTTGTGTTGTTTCAGACCTGTACAAATTTCATAGGTGGATCACAAAAGATGATATTGGACAGAAGAATATTAGTGAAGGGGTAATTTACTCCCAAGTGTCCATAATATTGCCAGTGCCAAAATTATGTTCACAATATACTGATTCATAGGGAGCTCTGGAGCTGATTTGTGTGCGTGCATTCATGGGCGTGCTTGTATGTATGTATGTGTTCAGGTTTGGGTGGTTTATGTGGAATCTTTTTTTTTTTTTAGGTTACAAGCTGGTAATTACAAGGGTATTTTGCTATAAATGGTGTTTGTGGACATTTCTAGTGTCCCCATAATTTAAATAGCTTAAAAATACATACTAAATTTCCGTTTTTTTTTTTTTTTTTTTTTAAATATAAAAATGCAGAAAGTTTTTTTGTGAGGGTTAGGGGATAGAATCTATAGCTCATACAGTATAAAAATCACTATGTCTATGGAGAGTCCTCATAAGAGTGTGTGTGTGTGTGTGTGTGTGTGTGTGTGGTGAACTATCGCTTTAAAAAAGGCACTCTTATCATCCTATTAAAAGAGACTAATCAGATATTCATCTTTGATCTATGATGCCTGGAAATGTCTTCATGTGGAATCCTAGTTTTGGATAGACATTATGCAAGCTCTGTATTGAGAAAAGGGGCAGGCTAAAGTATGCCACGATGTACAACTAGTAAAAAGACAATTTATGCCAGTTTAAATCCAGTAGAGGACAGAATGCTCATTCCTCCAGACATAGTAGCGGCAACCACTAAGAATAACAGTTTTCTTAAAAAAGAGAAGATGCTGAGAGATGCGAGAGTCTTGCAGTTCCACAATTACAGAAGATTCACTTTTAGATTTCATCAACATTTAATAACATGAACAAAAATCATTGCAGTGTGTATAATGTAGATCCAATTATTGGATTTAAGATTCAGTATTTATGTATGCCTTCAGTAAGTGGATCTTTCACACAGTGTAAGAGGTAGAGATTTTTGGGGTGACTCAGGTGAGTTACCCCAAACAAAACAGGTTCCAGAGGCTTGTCTTTTACACAAGTACTTCACTTCACATGGATATTCCCATTACTAAGATGATGTTTTGTAATTTACAATAAACCCTTAAAAGGCCCAATGAAATCATAATTATAAGTTTTGTGGCTTTTAGTCCATGTGTATTAGCTTTAAAGCCAACCATTTTGCCCCAAAAACATCTAGCTGATACAGTGTATGCATATTGAATATATAGTCATAAAAATAATTTTAGGAGTGAAAAGGTTATTCCATCAACTAGATAAAGAACTAAATGCCTAAGAACAGCAATACAAACTCTTTAAGATCAACATGTCAGGTATGCTTTTGCACCTTGCTCATTGATTGTTCTTACACCACTTAATATTTCAAATAGTTGCCAAACCTCTCTCGTGACTTCTTCCATTAATGATTATTTCAAAAACAGTCTGCAATTGAAGTTTGATTTCAAGATTTAATCACTCCATGTATATTTACAATACATTCGTTAAGTTTTGGTAAAGCTGTCATGTTTCTGTCGCATATAAATCAAAATATGAAATTTTAAAACTATTACTCAAATATTAAATATAATTTTACTACTGAGTTCAAGATTGAATTCAAGTTATAGCTGTTGCTACCAGTGACTAAAAACTGGTCTTTTGTTTAGGATTACAGTATAGAAACAATTGCATAAGACAATGCAAGGAACCGTGTCATCATGTCATGAGTGCACTTAAATCAAGTGAAGAAACCAACTCTATGCTACATTAAAGGCAAGTGAAAGAATGCTCAATCTTCCTCTCTGGGATTCTCTTTCCGAGGGGGAGGGTGGGGTCACTAGCACCTTGTGGGCTCCAAAAAGAAGTCCCTTAGGTCAAACTAAGGAACCAACTGGTGGGAAGAGCAGTCACAAGAAATCAGTACCAGTTCTGGTGTCCATTTACAACTACTCGCTGACTGGACAGCATTTGGTAAAAGTAACGATATGGAGAGCTGGACTGCAAACATTTTGAGTTCATTGCTTTGCAGATGATAATGCTCTTAAAGGTCCACAGATGTCCAGATGTGGAAGTTCACAGCACAATAAGAGACAGTACAATAAGATATAGCTTCTGGCACTCTACAAAGTACAAAACAAAAAATATCACCATTTTATTTTTACTTTAAATATGTTCACTTGTTTGCTATTGTATTAGAGTAAATACATAAAGAGACACTAAAGGACTGCCAATGATCAGTGGTGCGGTCTACATTATGACCACTACAACAGGCCTGGGGGGGGGGGGGAGAGAGACCAGTCTGAGGACAAAGCCATTTGTGTTTGAGCTGTCCTTTTAAGGGCAAAGCTAGGTGGTGGCTTTGGCCAGAGGCAAACAACAGTGTATAGGCCTGGTCCTTAGTAAACACATGAGTATGTCAGCTGAAATAGTGAGTGATATGGGTTTTTATTTATTTATTTTGTTCACCAGGGTTGGCTCATTTTGCAAAATGGAAAATGAGAGCATTTTTTTTTTTAATGTGTAGGAGATACATTTAAAAAGATGGCATCATAAAATGTAGGCCCCTTCAAAAAGAGAAATGCTTAAGATAATGGTCTGATGGAGCTTGCAAAAAAATTACTAAGTACACTACAGAGCCTTGCAGTTTTGTAAACCCAAGGAAATACGAATAATTCCTGAGGCAATCGTATGCCACAGGATACATTTTCTCTTAATCTGTTCACGGAACTAACAGGCTTCGTTCATAGAGTGCGTGATTGTTGTCTTTCTTTACTTTATGTAGTTATTAGGTCTGCACAATAGAGAGCAACAGTTCCTGCACATTTTTTCAGCTGTCTTTGGTTTCTGGAAGCATTTTTCCCATTCAAAAAGCATTTCAAAATAAGTAAAAAAGACTGTGTACGAAACTTCTTTAAAGAGGGAACTACAATCCCATGATGAAGCATTGTGAATGACGTAATCAAATTAAAACTGATGGAAAAATATAAACTACTGATTTAAAGTTGTTGAATTATAGAACCAATCCATTCGAAGTTTATTGCTATATATATAAAAATTTATTTTAAAGTTCAAATAACACATATTAATAGTTTCAGAAGAAGAATATACCATCAATTAACAACCTCTGAGCTCACGGTAGGTTGTCTTTCAAGGCTCTCGTAAAACAAAATCGCCTATGGGATACTTTTTTCTTCTGGAACCAGACTGTTGCCCTCTATTAAGCAAGTAAATAATCAAGATTACAGCTGCCACAATTAATTAATCATGAAAAGTTTTGCAGCAATACATTTACAGTAGTTCTGCCACTTCATATAAATTTGGTATTTACTATGTTCTTTTTAGCTGTTGTCTGTTATGGACATGAATGCAATGGTGAACCAGAGTTTACAATAATCTATAGCCCTATCAATAACAACAACTGGTTGTAAAGAGCAAATTTTAAGCAGTCTGATTCACAGATGTTTTTCTCCTGTTTATGGTGCACACATAAAAGAGGGCTAAAAAACTGACACTCAAAGAGAAGCTTTAACTAAAGCTGTAATTGTAAAGTGTAACTTGAAGTTGCTAATTTTTAATGACCCACAAGATTAATGAATTGTGTTAAAGATACACTTCGCTCTTTATCTCTCTCTCTTTCTCTCTCCCTGTTGATGAGTTGGCCAACCTCCAGAGAATTTCCCTTATTAACTAGCACGAACTGCTGAAGCCTCCACTGCAGAAAGATTGTAATATTGATTGAGATGACTGAGAGAAAAATAGCTTGTACGCAGGGATGGATTAAATGTTTTTTTCATGAACCTTGAGAAACCACATAACACAGTCGTTTAAAAGAATGTAATTTCCCAGAGCTGAATCTGAGATATTTGTTTGATTGGAGATTGGAGACGTTGCTCCACGTCAGTTCAAGTAACAGCAGTCCAGAACTAGATTTCTTTGGCTTGAGAATCTTGCAAGGCAATGCGAGAAGAGTACTGGTCGCAGATTAAGGCACTTCTTATGGACATTTTTTCTATATTTTGTGTCTATGAGGGCAAGACCATTCATTGACCTGAGGGATGACAGGCTCTGCAGATGAAGGGCAGATGGAGAGAGGAAGGATGTGCAGCAGACTGGAGCTGGTTTAGGGGCTGGGGTCTGTTATGCTGCCCTGTGGTGTAGACGAATCTTTGGAGGAGGGTGGGTGTTCACAGCTGGAGATGTCTAACTCTCACACGATAGCGCAACAGCTTCTACAGGCAGCACAGCCCCTTTTTTGTTTCTTAGGGCTGAAGATAGTCAGAATGGCCTCATCAAACACTGTCTTTAGTCCCTTCTGAGTCAATGCCGAACACTCCAGATAGCACTGGGCTCCAATCTGTAGACAATAATATACAATTTTAACAAGGACTGTAATTTTATGTTTTAAAAACAGGACAGTTACAAAAAGGTAACTTCAATTCATAATAATGTAAGGTATCTTCATTTAGTGTCTTTTCTCACCAAACTTTGATACATGCAATTATTTGTAAATAATTTTATTAATTATTCAATGTATTTTTTTTTAATGACAGCCACAGCCTGTTAAAGGGATAGTTCACTCAAAAAATAAAATACTGTCATTATTTACTCACACTCATGTCATTACAAACCTGTGTGACACTTAATCACCATTCACTTTCATTGCATCTTTTCTCACACAATTAAAGTGAACAGTAACTGAGGCTGTAATTCTGCATAACATCTTTTGTATTTTCCACAGAGGAATAAAAGTCATATTGGTTTGGAGCAACATGTGGTGAGTAAATGATGACATCATTTTCTATAGTTCATTTTTGGGTGAACTATCCCTTTAAGGTTACCCAAAGCACATCTACTTCAGCTTTACATGCAGTATTTTTAGCTTTGCTTTGGCTCTCTTTTTTTACAGAAAGACATTTTACTTGATTTGACAATTACTATCTTATCCAAAGCACCATGCAGCACTTACACTTAAACAAGGACATTGCCCCTGGAGCAAACTGGGGTTAAGTGCTTTACTTACAAAAAAGCACAATCATCCTTCTGTGGTTTTAACCTACAACCTTTGTGTTGCCAGGCCAGATCCACAATAAACATCTCAGATAAAACGCTAAACATGTTTAACATTCCATCACCTCTCTGGCTAGCTTGAGGCCTTTCTCATAAGTCAGTGGCTTCTCCTTCATCTGGAGCAGACGTGCCAGTGTCTTTGGGTCGTCCCGTAAGTCAATCTGAACAAAAGAGATGTCCAATAAATAAACTGCCATTTGTTGCTGGGTATTTTAGCTTTAAAAAGCTCCAGACAATAACACCAGTATATCATTTTCTAATGGGATATTTATCAAGTTCATAAACGTCTAGTTTATGTAAAATGTCTTGATTTACTCACCATCATCTTGTTACAAACCTGTTTGACTTCCTTTCTTCTGTAGAATACAAAAGAAGATTTTTAGGTAGAATGTTAGCCTCAGTCACCATTAACTTTCATTCAATGGAAAAAAGATGCAATGAAAGTGAATGGTGACTGAGGCTGACATTTGACCTAACATCTCCTTTTGTGTTGGTAGAAGAAAGTCATATGGGTTCGAAAAAACGATGGTGAGTAAATGATGAAAGAACTTTTTGAACTATCCCTTAGATGTTAAAAAATATGTCTGAGCAACAACCTTCCATATTTGGGAATGAAGGCTCTTTCACCTGTGTTCCGATGAGGATGTAAGGCACGTGAGGCATGCAGGACTTGAGCTCCGGTACCCATTCTTCCTGCACATTGTGATAGGAAGCTGGATTCACGACCGAGAAGCAGATGAGAAAGACGTCTGTGTTGGGGTAAGAGAGGGGCCGCAGCTGGTTGTAATCCTCCTATAACACAAGACGAAGAAAGAATTTATAAGTAATCACAGTGATCTGATCAACCACTCTCTTCCATTCAGTTCAGTTCAACATACAAAAGATAATCTGGAATAACAAAATGTAAAGATAAAGAGGGAAGTCAATGAAATGAAAGAAAAATTGAATAATTCACCTGAAAATGAAAATTCTGTTACCATTTACTCGCTTTCATGGTGTTCCAAACCCATGAAACACAAAAGGAGTATTTTTAAAAGAATGTCCAAGAAGCTCTTTTTCATACAATGAAAGTGAATGGTGACAATGTCTGTCAAGCAAGACTTTCAAGGCAAAATTATCAGTGAATAATGACTTAAATTACTGTCTGTTTCTCACAAAAAGCAATAATATATTCTGAGGATCTGGAATATAGTTTGAAAAGTTCGGACTACACTAATGGTGCTTTAATGGCATTTTTCTATTTGTGTTTTTGAAGCTTGAAAGCCCCTGGTCCCAATCCAGGGGCTTTCAGTTGTTGTTCCACAGGGGCAAGAATGTCATAAAGGCTTGAAATAACATAACAGTAAATGACGCCAGAATTGAAATTTTTGGGTTAACTATCCTTTATCACAGTGATAGCTTTAGCCAGGCCAATGCATGCAAATAAGTTGATAGTAATATCTGAGTATTTTATATTGGCCTTTCGGGTATGTTAAAGAGCATAGTAAAAAAAAAAGAAAAAAAAGAGGATCCCGTATCTTTAAATATATCATGTTCCAGTGAAATTTAACAAGTAGAGCATCATTAATATTCATCCCTCTATTCTGTAACTTATTGTGAAATATAAACAAAGACATGCAGTTTTCATATGGCCTAGAATATCTCCGCATCGAATGACAACTCTGCACCAGTGCCAGGATCTTGTAGAAGTCTGTTCTTCTTAAGTGCTATTGATTTCATTGTCAGTGATCAATACAAGAGAAGGGCCAGAAATCACAAAGATGCTGCTCCACATTAGTGAACAGCTTACTGTAGCAGATGTAGTGAATTACATAATTTTCATTTAGACTACACTAAACAGAGCACTTCATCAGTCAGTCTGTTCAATTTTGAAACACAGCAAATACTGGCCATTGCATTTCGATTAGTGCTTTCCACAGCTATCGTGTGCTTTAAGAACTGTTTATGTCATTATATCAAGTGTAGCCATTAATGCTCACTTTAGCTTGGCTTATTATTCCTTTAGGATTAAGCAGTCCTTGAAACAAAGTCTGTTGGTTAAACTAATCCAAATAAACGACCTTTGAGTGCATCATCATTGATGCAGTATGTTGGTAAATATGCATATTTATACTGTAATGCAAATTTGTCCCCTATAGCACTTCTCACTAGTCTAGAGCAATTTCTAAGACATTCCTTGTAAAATATGCCTATAATGCTATTCTCCTAATGTACATATTCATTTTCATTGCATACACAAGTATTATTTATTCAAATGTATGCACTGTTTTTATGCACTGTTAGAAACTTCTATTAAATGTATGCTGTCACATTGTATAATGTCAGCAACTGCCAAACTTATTAGAGACTATTCTTCACAGAACAGAAATAAGAGTATAAGGGCAATACAAATATTACTGATACTGAAATGTTTAAACGGGGAACATAATATTGGCGGTCATGCACAGACCGATGTTAAAGCTCATTTGGATGTGTCGCACACAGACACACTGGATAGAGAGAGTGGAAGTGACAAGTCATCTCATGCAATCAGGATCCTGTTTATGGTTTCCAGTGCATGAACTACTATTATAGGATTAGGCTAATGGCAATATATAGACCTCAGAATCGATAACTCACCTGTCCAGCAGTATCGTACAATCCCAGCAAGTGCTGTCTCCCAGATACAGTTACATTTACTGAAAAAAACAAGGTAATTTGTTACATTTATTATACACTCAAAGTACAAGAATAATAATGCATAAATACACTATATGGCCAAAAGTATGAGGACATCAAAACACCATTTTACATGGAGTTGGTCCTTCCTTAGCTTTCCACTATATGTTGGAAGATGGATGAGGACCATTCACTTTCATTGTATGGAAAAATATTGCATTGAAAATGAATGGTGACTGAGGCTACCATTCTGCCTAACATGTCCTCTTAAGTTCCACAGATAGAGAAATTCATACCGTTTAGGATAACATGAAAGCTGAACAAGTTTATTTTGGGTGAACTGTCCTTGTAAGCGATATATTAACAGTGTTAATTATAATAAAGCTCACTTTACATTAAATGATGGCGGCAAACGTGTCCCTTTGCGCCTCCTGGCAGTGATTTTTTAAAAGAGTCTGATCATCACGTGTGATCATTTTCACGTGGCAGTACTGCACATGGTGAAGAGTATCATTTTCATTGTGTACCCACTGTAGTTCAACCAAAATGAACAATTATCTCATTATTCACCCAGCCTCATGATATCCCACATGTGTATGACTTTCTTTCTTCACCAGAACACATTTGAAGAAAAACAGAAAAATATCTTGGCTCAGTAGGTCCTTTAAATGCAAGTGGATGGTCATCTGACATTTGAAGCTCCAAAAATCACATATAGTCAGCATAATCATCATCGATACGACTGCAGCGGTTTTCTAAAGTGTTACTTTTGGTCCAAAAAAGATCAATATTTAAGTCGTTTTTAAGTATAAACCATTGCTTCGTTAAGATTCACGAGAGTGCCGAGTTCATGTGGTCTCTCATGTGACACATTCGCGTTGCCATGTTATGGACGTAATCTCAGGTTCTTCTCTCAGTTGTGACATTCAGGATAAGCACACACTGTGAGTAAAGAAGCATACAAATACAGATATAAACAAAAACCAACAAAACTTCTGTGTAGCGTTCCTCCTACTCATTTGTAAACAGTGCTGCTCTTCCATGTGTGTCACACGTGCGTCAGTTCTCGCATGTCTTACGTGCCAACGAGATTACGTCACACACACACACACTGCTGCTGACCGGAAGCGATTGTTTATAGATAAAAAGCACTTAAATATTGATATTTTTCACACAAAAGCGATGGTGATGCTTTGGAAGACATTAATTTAACAGCTACTGCTGTATGGATGACATTTATGCTGACTGTATGTTCTTTCTGGAGCTTCAAAAGTTGGACCTCTATTCACTTGGATTTTAAGGACCTACTGAGCGACCCTGTACACAGGATAAGCGGTTGACGATGGATGGATGGATGGATGGATGGATGTGTCCTGGTGAAGAAAGACAGTCATACACACCTGCGATATCATGAAGGCGACTAAATGATGAGATAATTTTCATTTTTGGGTGAACTAACCCTTTAAGTGGCATAGCCAAACCCGTTAGTTATTAGGGGTTCTGCACATACTTTTGGCAATGTAGTGGACAATATGCCTGTAAAAAAATCTATCTCTCCAGCTTAGTGTTTATGCTCCTGTTTTATCACATCTCTCCTGTTTGGTTGTGGTTGGGAATAGAGAATGATTTAGAACAGGACAGCTGTCAAAAGCAAGGGGTGAGTGCTCTTGGAAAAGAGGGAGGGAATAGCTCTGTGTGTGTGTGTGTGTGTGTGTGTGTGCATAGCATATTTCATTCTTTGAACGACTGTATTGACACAACTAAGAGGAAGAAACCCAGACAAGCCGGTACTTTTAGCCAGTATATTACTTTTGTTTTCTTTTTATACATCAAACAACCCCCAATAAAGGGCCACTGCTAAGACCAGGATAACAGCTGGACGTCACATTTCACAGAGTTACAAACCAACTGCAGCAGATAACAGTTGGATATGCATTTCCTACCTCCTTAAACGCAATGATCAGAGTACTTAGTGCTCTTGTCTTTGAAAGAGACTCTTAGGAAGCACTGCTCAAGCCCTGCACAGAAGAAATAACTTTTAAATTTATTTTTGTCTGCTTTTGTCCATGTACTATAGCATTTTCAGCTACCATATTATTGGACGCTTTCATGTACAAATATGCCAATGATGATTACGAAATTTGGAAAGAAACGGAAACATTGTAGAATGAGGACGAGCATGACTGGATAGCAGAGACTGATGACAGATTAAGAAATGTTCACCCAAATATTCTGTTGACTTTTTATGTTTGTTCTTTGTCAGAAGACTTGGAAGTCGTATGGACAACATTTATTATACTTTTATGGTAGATTATGGTACAATTAAAGGACCTAGCACACTCACTGTGAAGAGCTTCTTCGCTCAGAGCCAAAAGGAAGTTTGCAACGGCTGAGCAACGACGTACTGTTTGCAAACATTAACACACCGGTCACGCTGCAGTGGGAGGCGTTTAGAGGTACATTTAAATATGAGGACCCTCAAAACTACATGTAAAACATCAACTAATATGACATAAAATGTGTTATCCATGACTTCATGCCTCATTCTATGAGTAGAATTCACACAAATCAGTAAAAGAAGCTGTATTCACTGCTCGATTATTATTTTAAGTAATATATGCAGTAGATGATGTGTAATTTGTAATGTTTACCTTGTGCATTCATGGTGTTAATACGCTAACACGCTATATGCTGCCATAATATGCGCTGATTGCAGTTATTGTAATTTACAGTATGATGCCACTGATACTTCTGCAAATATTGGTTTATATAATAGTGTTAATGGGTAGAATACATAAAAAAAGAATGATGACAGGCATATCTTACTTTGGGCAGATTTGTGAATGGCTTTTCAGCTGCAGACTGCACATGAGTGAAGAAGCATATAAAATAAAAGAGTGAATGGGCACTTGAGAGTAGATTTGATTCCTTTTGTAGACTAATAAAAAAATTGCATGGCATGATCTAGCTATATTTTCCTCAGCTCGGTAATAACTCTTCACGATGGTGTGTTCATATTGTCTGATCTTAACTGACTGAACGGGAATTCCCTGTTGGCCTCAAAGTAGGTACAGTTTGCACCAACCAATGACGTTGAACAATGACATTAAGAAGGTGTTTAACAGCTGATGAGAAGTTGTCCTGAAATATCATCCTGGCAAGCTATTACGAACCACCGAAACACACTCAAAAGCAACTTTGTTTTCGCCAGATTTTATTGACTAAATGACGTCAGCCATTCATCGATTTTGTAAGAAGTGTGTCCTTAGAAGCTACAGGATCTTTTTGAAATTCAACTGAAAAATTCAGCCATACCTTCAGCCACTTTAAGTAATTGCTAATCTCAATGCTACTTTTAGCAATCATGTGCTCAACACTGGAGACAAGAGACATATTCAAAGCAGCACAAGCACTATTGCAGGGGGTTACTGAGGAACGGTGAGGGCTGTCGTATGCGAGCACCTCCAGGGTCATGTTATTCTAAAAGAAAGGGCAAGGCGTTGCAGTTGTGCGAGGATGGCCAAGTAGTATTTTGATTAGATGTGCTTTGAAGTTGTTGACCTGTGTAGAGTATGAGGACGAACCAGAAACTGTGGCCGTGACTCTGTCGCTGCATATCAGCTGTTACTGACGGGTCCTTTTACAAGCACAAATGAGGCCTGGCTAAATATGGAGTCTACACATAGGAGTGCAAACACAAGCACACATATTCTTTTCCTCCCTTACTAAATTCACGAGGTTGCGCAGGACATTTAACATTTCTGTATCAAGATGTTAAGTGTCTAATATTTCCCTTAAAATGAAAAGAAATAAAAATTAACACAATTGAGACACACAGTAAAGGTGGGTCACACATCAGACAACAAGTGCCACGCACGTCGCATCACAGGTTAAATTAAGCACAGGTATCGCACATAGAGCACGTCATTCTGCACACGCAAATATGACATATGAGATACTCCTGATGAGATACAAAATATAATTGAGTTTGAACTTTACATTCTCTCTAATAAAGAAACAATTTTGATGAAATCAAAAATATTTATTGAATGTCAACCAATGAACCACTGAACAAGTCTCTATTTTCAAGGTAATTGAAGTACAATTAGTAATTAGGTAATGTTAGTTAGCAAGCCTGACTGGGAACGTTAACCAAACAGCCTATTCAGTATGTTTGTGTCTATCTAAAATACATTTTTGGTTTAAATTTAATGGACAACTATGTGAGTGGTGCGGAAACATTTTGAGCAGCTGGCTGAAATCGATGGATGCCGAATGGCAGCAGCTGTGTGCATGCATTCATATAACATTAGTTCTGAATTTTGTATGTCATACGTCATCTGCCTGCCACATCCATTGTGTGACCCACTTAAGAGTATAGAGCTGTAAAATTAATGTGTATAATTTGTTCTTGGGAGAATTTGATGCTAAATGCTTGTGTTCGTACTGAAATCTGACTTATAATTGCAGATTTTGGTATCTTCTCTTCTGAAACTCTAGAGGTAACACGTGTGAATGGGTTGTTCTCAAATGTTCAGCAAAAGTCTATTGCTGTCAAGAAGAAGAAAAAAACAATAACATATTGAAATGATCTCATTTGTCATTTTTTTGTTTTTGTTGTTATCTCTTCGCCTGTAAGGAGAAATCCTAATATGATACGACAGAGAGAGAGAGAGAGAGAGAGAGAGAGAGAGAGAGAGAGAGAGAGAGAGAGAGAGAGCAAGAGCAAGAGAGAGAGAAATCCTTAAGATAGTAGATGAGTGGGTGGAGATGGGGTAGGTTTGATGAGATTGGTGGCTGTGAGTTTGGCCTTCAGCTGTTCTATCTGGTCAGCTGCCTCTCCCCATGAGGCCCGGGCTCATAACAAACTCCAGCCTCCATTCAGTGGCCTGGAGAGAACTTAATGTTGTGTTACAGTACACTATTGCGAAACGTGATGTGAGGAGTCAGAGGCCCCATGCCCCTCCCGGCCTCAACATTTATTTGAGCTCCATTCTATTTCTTAGACTGGCCCATAACATTTGAGTAGGCTTCAATAGCTACTATATCTGCAGTCAGTGTGCTGTACAGTATAAAAACAGTACAGCGGATTGCATAGATATTCACATGGTAATAGCAAGAGACTGCAAATTTAATTTAGGCACTTTCCATTCATGCACCAGTGCATAAGGCTTCAGTTATTTACTATAAACATTCATTCTTCCATGGTGACCAGGTGACCACCATGAGATCCAACAAAATTCTCATAACATTGCCTTTATCAATAGATGTAGGCTATTGGCCTATTAATCTCTATGAACGCTCTGTGAAACTTTACAGCATAATCGTTGTTCCTGAAATAAACATGAAGATATAGACTAGTCAGCACAACTAGGGAATATCACATTTAATTAGAGGGACCATCTTTAAAAACTCAATGGATACATAAAGTATACTTTTATAATATAAAATGTTTGTTTTAATTTTTTAAATTATAGGTTAACTATGGGAACCTTGAGAATTAGTGGGCTATATTTCAGATATAAAAGTTTCCTATACATTATGTCATCTATAGGCCATTATTTCTTGCTGTTCTTCACCTGAGGATCAAAACTTTTACCTCAACATGCCAAATATACCTGCAATGTGGTGATGTGTAAATGTTTTTGTATTTTTTTGGATCGAGTGCTTGGCATTCCTGGAGCAAACTGTGGTTTCCAAAGCTTAAAGCTTGTGCAACTCATACTTCTATAAGGGCACTTGTGGGTCAAGTGAAGCCACTGAATTTTATCCTCATTTGATTCCTGTTGTAATATCACAGTGCTAGCCAGAGTATCTAAGTGCAGGTAATGATCTGCCTTCACATTTTGCATAGCATAGGTAAAAAAGCAATCAATGTGATTAATCTGGTATATTCCAAAGCCAAGAGAGTCTGTAGAGTCCTTACACAGCACTTGCTGCAAGACTGGGCTTTTGCCTGCCGATGGAGGTAACATCATGATAGTGACATTACTTCCACTCAGCAATTCATTAAACAAGCTAATTAAAAAAATGTCATTCAGCAAAGTGAAATTTTAAACATAAAAAATATTTATATTAAAATATTGCTCTTCCCTTCATGACTTCCCTTCAAGTCATATTAACTAATATGACTTGAAGGGATAGTTCACTCAAAAAGATCTCACCCTCATGCCATCCCAGATGTGTATAACTTTCTTCTGCTGAACACAAACAAAGATTTTTAGAAGAATATCTGTAAAATCTGAACCTGTAGGTCCTCACAATGCAGGTGAATAGGTATCAAAAATTTGATGCTCCAAAATCCACATAAAGGCAGCATAAAAGTAATCCAGTGGTTAAATCTATAACTTCAGGAGTAATCTTATAGGTGTGGGTGAGAAACAGATAAAATATAAGTCCTTTTTATCAATAAAATCTTCTTGATAGTAAAAAAGGACTTAAATATTTATCTGTTTCTCACCCACACCTATCATTTCACTTCAGAAGACATGGATTTAACCACTGGAATCAGATTACTTTTAGGCTGCTTTCACAATTGAATTCAGAAGTTTACACACACCTTAGTCAAATACATAAAAACAATTTCTGACATTTAATCGTAGAAAACATTCCCTGTTTTAGGTCAGTTAGGATCACTTCTTTATTTTAAGAATGTGAAATGTCAGAATAATGGTAGAGAAAATTATTTATTTCAGGTTTTATTTCTTTCATCACATTGTTTAACTTGGGTCATAAGTTTTGGGTAGCCTTCCACAAGCTTCTCACAATAAGCTGCTGGAATTTTGTCCCATTCCTCCAGACAGAACTGGTGTAACGGAGTCAGGTTTGTAGGCCTCCTTGCTCGCACAATCTTTATTTCAGTTCTTCCCATAAATTTTCTATCAGATTGAGGTCAGGGCTTTGTTGTCCTTTAGCCATTTTGCCACAATTTAGGAGATATGCTTGGGGTGATTGTCCATTTGGAAGACTCATTTGCGACTGAGCTTTAACTTCATGGCTGATGTCTTGAGTTGTTGCTTCAACATATCCACATAATCCTTCCTTATGATGGCATCTATTTTGTGAAGTGCACCAGTCTTTGATGCGGCCACCCCCATGCTACATGGTTGGGATGGTGTTCTTTGGCTTGCAAGCCTCACCTTTTTTCCTCCAAACAAAACGATGGTCATTGTGGCTAAAAAGTTACAGTTTTGTTTCTCCAAAGGAAAATTTCTCCAAAAAGCTTTTATTATGGCGGTTTTGGAGCATTGGCTTCTTCAATGCTGAGCATCCTTTCAGATTATGTTGATAAAGTACTTGTTTTACTGTGGATATAGATACTTGTCTACCTGTTACATAAAGCATCTTCACATGGTCCTTTGCTATTGTTCTGAGATTGATTTGCACTTTTTGCACCAAACTAAATTAATCTCTAGGAGACAGAATGTGTCTCCTTCCTGAGCGGTATGATGGTTACATGGTCAGGTAGGGCGTGGTTTATTCATAAGATCAATGAGCAAGTGCTCCACACTTCAAGCAAACGGAGGCTGGCATCAGTAGAAAGAATTAAAGGTTTGTCTCAGTTTCTCATATATAACCAAGGATAATATCGTATTTTAAAAGGTGACAAAGGTGTCCTGGTGACAATGCGTTTGTGTTGCATGTCAGTAGCTTCTAGTTAATAGGATTTCAACACCTGACTGACTGTGTCATTATTTATGGCACCAGTAAGCATTACAGTCTGCTGTTTTAATAATAAAGTTTATAGACTGATAGTGGGTTGCGTCAACGAATCTGATAATCCTGTTGCACTAAATTTTAAAACTTGTTTAAAAATAATCACGGTTACATTTGCGAGTGTGAAGGCTCATTTTGTTGTCAGTGCGATTTACCTCTTCCCCACCGTTTACATGCGGAGACATGGGACAGACAGATCTCTCAACAGTTGTTGTTATTGCTTCCCTCCTCTCACTCTTCAGTCAGCAGCCCGCACCCTTTAATTCTGACCACAACAGTAGCACTGACGCGAGAGGAGGCGGTCGATCTGAGACCCGTGTGGTCCTTTTTCTTAAATTATGCTGCCATATTCAAGGCTTGTGACATTGTACATGCTGCTGAGACATTTTCTTAACCTGCTTGATCAGCCCTGTGTACTAACGATCTATAGATAGGTTCAGAATTCATCAGGACGGACAACATTAATTGCAGATGAAGGTTCAAATTAAAATAAAAAAATTAAAAGAGAAAAATTTAAAATTAAAATTTGGATTAACAAACCCTGGATTGGCTCTAAACTCAATTTAATCCTTATTGGTGCAAACAACCATGAAACGTTTGCCTACATAACTGTCAAAGTATGAATACAGTTCTTAAATGTTGTAGTATCCAAACACCTGGCAATGTTGCATCCTTTCTTAGGTTTCACTTTGAGAAGCTGTTACTTCTTGGTCTCATGCTTATACCACAGCATTTAAAGTAAGGTTTTAAGAAAGTGTCTGTTAAAAAACAAACAATGGAATAGAACATCATATCTAAAGCTCAGTGACATTTTGCTTGAGGTTAACCTTCCTCATTGCTACTGCATGGTGTTGTGTCAGTTGTCTGGGACTGATAGATACCACTAGCCAGGGCAAGAGCAATCTGGACGGATACATTTAAAATTATTAATAACTACACAAAAACTTGTTTAAAATGTTACACAATTACAACAACAAAAAAGGTTGTTGCCATGAAGCTTTGTTATGTCTTACCAGTTGCCCAAAGGTCCTACAGCAGTGTCAATCTACAACAAACAGGGACCAGATTCGTGAAATATTCTTAAGAAAATGGTAGTTAAGAAGAATTTTGTTCTTAAGAATACTTAGTGAATCTGGCCCCTTTTTGTGTTGTCAAAGCATGAGAGAATTTCTTAATGTTGTATCCAAACAGGTGCAGCGGTCAAAGAACTATCACAAAAATAAGAGAAGATTGATCAGTTAATTATAGGCACCCAATAACATTCACTGGTTATCTATAAGAAGAACAAATAAGATACGAGTTTGCATATTGAGATGCGAGTTGTCAATGCACATTGAGTACGGCTTTATACCATTTGTTTTTAAATCCCTCCAGCTAAATAATGAAAGACTCTTTTAGAAACATGTTCAGTGTGCATGCCTACTCTTATTATACTGTTAAAAAATTTCTCAGGTTTCACTGTCAGAGGCTGTTACTTCTTGGTCTCATATAAGGCATCAATGCAGAAGAACAGCAGCACAGCTACAAGTGCCTGCATTAAACATGAATCATGATTACAGACGATTAGCTGAAGAGCACATTTTACAATAAGTCTTTAAATATGAATTTCAAAAGCATTTCTTAAAAGTGATAGTTCACCCAAAAATAAAAATTCTCTCATGATTTATTCACCCTCCTGTCATCGCAGATGTGTATGACTTACTTTCTTCTCTTTAACACTCTTGTCTCGTTATGGCAGAGCAGTTCAATGTTATTCATTAGAGATACAAATGTTCTGTTAACCTTTTAAACAGTGGGCCTCATTCATGAAACATGAGCAGAACAAATTTTTGTATAAATCATTCAGAAATAAATCCTTGAATTTGTGAAAGTTTTTGTATTTTCAAAATGTTCGTTTTTACTAATGAAATTTCCACCTTCTCCCAACAGTCATGCGTAAGACATACAAACGTGTTGTGTTCTTTCAGGTAAACTGCCATGACTACATTTTGCTAGAAGTTAAATTAAATAAGTTAAAAAAGTGTGATCATCAGGTCGTGAGAGGCACCAGGAGGTTGAATCCCTCCAGACCATGCCTCGTTCCCTCATAGGACCTCTCTGTAGTCCTTCAGGGTCTACTCTGGAGTCAGCTGTGCTTAAGGCACTCTCTTTAAAGACTGCCCTCCCTTCCATTGAGAGGGTAGGAGACCTGCAATCGTTCTCTGTCAGCGAAACGTCCCTGGAGTTCGGTCCATGCTACTCTCATGTGATTTTGAGACCCAGACTAGGCTATGTGCCCAAGGTTCCCACGACCCCATTTAGAGTCTCTGAGCAGCTCTTTGTTTGCTTTGGTGGACAGCGGAAAGGAAGCGTCTGGGTCATTGGCGTCATAGTGATTGCATATCATGCCCAGCACATGCCACCTCCCGCAGGGCTAAAAGCCCATTCTACCAGGAGTGTGACGGCCCCCTGGGCCTTGACCAGTGGTGCCTCTCTAACAGATATTTGCAGAGCAGCAGGCTGGGCAACACCCAACACCTTTGCGAGGTTCTACAATCTCCTGGTTGAGCCGGTTTTGTCCCGTGTCTTGGCAGGTACGAACAGGTAAGTCCGGGACAGCTGGCCGGGTATATCGCTTGCACATAGCACCTTTCACCTCCACTGAGCTGAAGACGTGTGCTGTTGACTCCCAGCAGTGTTCACAAAATGTGTTCCCTGGATGACTTCCTCCTAGCCCTGTGGCAGACGAGTTTGTGGGGAAACTTGCTGCCAGCTCAGTACATGTGTTAACTAAGCCCTGTACTGGGGTAGGTGTTCCACATGTGTTGGTTCCCCATAGGTGACCCCATGCGATATATATCTTCCATTAAATAATTTCCCTGTTAGTAAACCGCATCCTCTCTGGGCAGAGGCCCCTCTGCCCCAGTCACTATGTTTATTGTAACTCCTCCCCCGTTGGGTAGGACCTACCATGGGACTTCTCCACATGACATAATTCCAACAAGGCTCAGCAAATCCATGTGACATATTTCAACTCAAAATCCCCCCCCCCCCCCCCCCCCCCAGTCGGTAGTACCAGTCGGTAACAAATTTCACTCTTTTTTGGGGAGAAATAAAAGAGGAAAAGAGGCATGACTGGGCTAGATTGTCCCTATCTTTTGCACAGTCGACTTGTCCCCGAAGAGCCGTTCGACGCTCATAACAGAGTTGGGGAAGTTTACGTGTCAGCCTGGTGCGCTGGCTACGAGGCACACAGTAGTCTGCCCATCTTGCACCGCCAGTTCACGTAACATAGTTCAGCTAGGTGTGGCGTTTCGTATAGGGAACCCTAATGTCACTACATTGACACAACGTCGAGTGAGTGACAGATAGGGAATGTCCTGGTTACTTTCCTAACTTCCTGTCCCTCCTGCCACAATGCTGGACTACCCGCTGAAATGGCTGGGACCTTTTCTTGGCTCCTCAGCACAAAACCTGAATGAGTGGTTTGCATGCCAGCTCCTTTTATACCCGTATGTTCAGGGGAGTAGCATGCAAATACCACTCGCTAATTCCCACTGGCTTTTTATCAAAGATCAGAGGTGTCTCGGGCTCCCAAGAGTGACTCCTAGTGTCACTACATCGACACAACGTCTCGTTCCCTCCATTAGGGAATTGAGGTTACGAAATTAACTACGGCATGTTGTGTTGCAGTGAGCGCTGCAGAGAGATAAAAAGCAGCCATAACTGCGGATGGAGGGACAGGGAACGATGACGCTGCTGCAAGTATTTACAGCTTTTATGATTGGTTACACACTAAAATTAAAAATAACACACAGTTAGTGAAACTTGACACTCAAGGAGCAAAACCTCAGCCCAGATCAGCACATCTATAAGCATATTACACTAAACACACTTCTCTACAATACGTTAGACACAAAAATCTAACATGATGTCATTTCAAGACAATGCCTTTCAAAATACACCTATGAACTAATTATTCAAACAGGGCCGTCAGGTGTACAGACAATTAAGTGTAAACTCACCAATCAGGTGTAAGCACTATAAAAAGTCAACAGGTGAGTTTGCTTGTCTTCAACAAAAATGGAAGGCAACATTGCAGGAAGAGGAAGAGGGAGAAACATCATTGACCACAGAGCTATTTTGAATGTCCCGGGCTAACGTGGTAGTACTGTAACATCACAATATGCGCCACAATTGCGCAGAATGGGGTCTTCCACCGCCATGCCAATTTAGGTTCTTACAACATGGTCCACATACTCACATTTTTAGACATAATACACAATATCGTCACAGCAGAAGACCAAATGGATGCAGAGCAGATGATATGCATTGTCATCTGGGACAATGTATCTTTCCACTGATCTGCTCTGGTCCTAAACTGGTTTCATCAGCATCCACAATTTTCACTCCAATACCTCCCACCATACTCTCCCTTCCTTAACTCTATTGAGGGATTTTTCAGCATGGCGGTGGAAGGTTTGCAATCGCCAGCCCTATGTTAGGATACCCCTCATTCAAGCCATGGAGGAGGTCTGTGACCTAATTGATGCAAGGTCTATGCAGCATGTACGATGTCACAAGCCTTGAATATGGCAGCATAATTTAAGAAAAAGGACCACGCAGGTCCTTACGTATTGTCACCAGGAAACCTTTGTCGCCTTTTAAAATATGTCAGTGAAATTGAGACAAACCATTAATTCTTTCTGCTGATGTCAGCATCTGTTTGCTTGAAGTGTGGAGCGCTTGCTCATTGATCTTATGAATAAACCGATCTGGGGATGGCAGCAGGTGCAGCTCAGCCGGGTACGCCCCCTCGGACCACCCGCCCCCCGGCACGCTCGTTGACTCCTGTCCGTGCTCGAGGTAACAGCTGCTCGCCTCACAGCCAGTCTGCTTATCCTCTTGAGCTCGAAGTGGATGAGCTCGCCGCTGCATCGGAGAGCGCGGCATCTGATGCTGAAACCTTCCCTGGGCTGCCGCCTTCGGGCCAGCACTGAGGCAGACGCGCAGATGACCGACATGCTTTCCCAGGCCGCCGCTATCGTGGGGTTGTATTGGAACCCTCCATCCTTCCCACAGCCATCGCGGCTGGATGACTGGTTCCTGTGGTCTCGGCGCCGCTCACAGCCTCGCCCTCCCGGTCAGCAACCAACCTCGCCCTTAGAGCCACGAAGGTCACGGCGCAGTCACTGGGGCAGGCGATGGCCACGCTTGTGGTCCAGGAATGTCATCTGTGGCTGAACTTGGTTGAGATGCGTGAAACCGACAAAGCTCGCTTCCTTAACGCCCCTGTCTCCCAGTTCGGCCTCTTCAGCGACACCGTCGAGGACTTCAACCAGCAGTTTTCCATGGTGAAGTAGCAGATGAGCCCCCTGTCTCACGGACCCCCTCGAGGACCCGGAAGGCTCCCAGGCACTCCTGAGACACCCGATCCGAGAAGTCCGAGATGTTAGCTCCGGAGGTGGTAAGACCGCTCCGTCCCCCAGAGGAGGGCCAGGAGGATAATTTTTTGTTGAAGTTATTTCATTTGCCGCACCCCCTAGCCGGGGTCGCGGTACCCACATTCTCAATAACAGAGCTATTTCCTTTGCCTCTGGGTCACCTGACACGCAAATGCCGTTCTCACGGCACCTTGCTTCCAGATCTCAACAGTCCCGGCTTCCTGAATGCGGTCCCTCCGCCCTCAGCCCCACGACTGTTCCCCGGCCAGCCGGCCGGTTCAGACGAATTCAGAGGATGCCTACATCGGACCTCCTCCTCAGTCACTAACCTGCCCCCTGCCGTGTGTGCGGAGCAAGGTAAGTGCTTTGAGACTTTTCTCAGCACTAGAGCCTCGGGACACACCCTTGCCTCCCGACGCTGCATTACCTGCTCCGCCCCGCTGCGAATCCCCGCCGGGTACGTCAAAAATACTCGTCCCCTTGGTGCCCCTAGCACGGAGTTTGGATGAGTGGCATTTACTGCCCAACCCGTCATGCTGGCTGGCCCGGAACATCCGACTTGGTTACGCAATTCAGTTTGCCAAGCCCCTGCCCCCCTTCGCGGGCGTCCGCTTTACCGCAGTGCACGGCGAACATGCCAATTCCCTGCGCGCGGAAATTGCTTTTACTCAAAGACGCGATAGAGCCTGTCCCTCCAACCGAAATTAAGAAGTTCTGTCAGTGCTGAAATGCCTCGCCTCCTTCAGGCTGGGCACAGCGGTCCCTTTAAAACTTTTCCAGAGGCTCCTGGGGCATATGGCATCCTCCGCAGCGGTCGCACCGCTGGGGTTGATGCATATGAGACCGCTACAGCACTGGCTTCAGACTCGAGTCCCGAGACGAACATGGCGCTGCGGCACGCACCGTGTGTTAATCACCCCTGCCTGCCGCCAGACATTCAAACCCTGGACAGACCTCTGCTTTTTACGGGCAGGAGTACCCTTGCAGCAGGTGTCCTTATGCGTCCTGGTCACGACCGACACCTCCAAATCGGGTTGGGGTGCCGTGTGCAAAGGGCATGCAGATGTGGGCCACTGGAAAGGGGCCCCGCTTCGCTGGCACATCAATCGCCTAGAGTTGTTGTCAGTTTTCCTTGCCCTCAGGAAGTTCCTCCCGTTAGTTCGGGACAAACATGTCCTAGTCATGTCAAACAGCACCGCTGTGGTAGCGTACATAAATCGCCAAGTCAGCGTACGCTCCTGCCACGTCACGACTCGCCCATCATCTCCTCCTTTGGAGCCAGCAGCGACTCAGGCCTCTGTGAGCCACTCACATCCCCGGCAACCTCAATGTGATAGCGGACACGCTGTCACGACAATGCTTACCCAGTGGAGAGTGGAGGCTTCACCCCAGTCGGTCCAGCTAATTTGGGAACGATTCGGCAAAGGCCCAGGTAGACCTGTTTGCCTCCCGAGAAACCTCCCACTCCCCTCTCTGGTATGCCCGAATAGAGGCTCCCCTCGGGGCAGATGCACTGGCACACAGCTGGCCCTCGGGGCTGCGCAAGTACGCATTTCCCCCAGTGAGCCTTCTTGCACAGGTGCTGTGCAAGGTCAGGGAGGACGAGGAGCAAGTCACCCTAGTGGCTCCTTACTGGCCCACTCGGACTTCATGCTCCTCACAACAGCCCCTCCCTGGCGAATTCCCCTGAGGAAGGACCTTCTTTCTCAGGGACAGGGCACGCTCTGGCATCCGCACCCAGACCTCTTGTACCTCCACGTCTGGCCCCTGGATGGGATGCAGAATATGTTGCTGGTCTTCCACCTGCTGTCATAGACATGATCAACCAGCCAGAGCCCATTCTACCAGGCATCTTTACGCCCTGAAGTGGCGCTGGTTCGCAGACTGGTGTTCTTCCCGGGCTGAAGACCCGCAGAGGTGCACAGTTAGGTCAGTGCTCTTATTCCTACAGGAGAGGCTGGAGGGGAGGCTGTCCCCTTCCACCCTAAAGGTGTATGTTGCTGCTATCGCGGCCCACCACGACACTGTAGACGGCAAGTCTTCTGGTAAGCATGACTTAATCATCAGGTTCCTAAGAGGCGCCCGGAGGGTAAATCCCTCCCGGCCAAGCCTGTTCCCCTCCTGGGATCTCTCAGTGATCGCGCTCACCTCCATCAAGAGGGTCGGGGACCTGCAAACGTTCTCTGTCAGTGACACTTGCCTGGAGTTCGGTCCGGCAGACACATATGTGATCCTAAGACCGCAACCGGGCTATGTGCCCAAGGTTCCTACCACGCCCTTTTGAGACCAGGTAGTGAACCTGCAAGCGCTGCCCCAGGAGGAGGCAGACCCAGCCCTTTCGTTGCTGTGTCTGGTACGTGCTTTGCGTACCTACTTGGACCGCACACAGAGCTCTAGACGTACTGAGCAGCTCTTTGTCTGCTTTGGTGGACAGCGGAAAGGGAACGCTGTCTCCAAACAGAGGCTTTCCCACTGGGTCGTCGATGCCATTTCGTTGGCTTATCACGCCCAGGCCGTTTCAAATTATAAACATTTTAATTATTGATTTGTCTTTCACCAACCTATCGATTTGCTTCAGAAGACATTAATTGATAGACTGGAGTCAAGTGAATTACTTTTATGCTGCCTAAATATGCCTTTTGGACTGACAAATAGCCAGCAGCCTGATGGCACTCGCTTACTTACATTATAAAGACCTACAGGGCTTCCACATTTTTCTAAAAATTTTAATTTGTGTTCTGCTGTACTAAGACAGTCATACACATCTGTGATGGCATCAGGGTAAGTGAATAATGACTGAATTTACATTTTTGGGTAAACTATTCCTTTACACTAGTGATCTGTGCCTGTACAGAACCAGCCCATATCTCCGAATCCTATTCAAAGCAGGTTTGCGAATCTGGTGGACCTCAGGACAGTTTCTTCAGATGAGTGTTTAGTTATGCTCCTTCCCTAACACCTTACGAAATGACTAAAATGCCCTATAGATTTCAAGCTGCTTTATCCATTTACATAAGCATGTCAGTATTCAGTTCCCACATACTATGTGTATAAACCATGTGACAATATCTTTAGGCAGATTAGCTGATTTTGTAAAGAGTCTAGTGGGAGCCACACTAGACAATGAGTCACCTCAAATGCATTAGCAGACATTGTGTCATGGAGTGGGAATGTCATCAGTTTGTTTTGGACAAGGGAATTCTGATCAAATGGGATTTAGGGACGGAAACCATAGCCACAGACGTGCTTGGGATTAGCACTAGCTCCAGTAGATTGCCATCACAATAGTTCTGGTGAAAAGAGCATTTAGAGTATTAGTTCACTCACTATGAAATTTTTGCCAAACAAACTGCAATTAGCCTCAGCCTCAGAGGACACATCCAACTGTTTACAGACTGTCTGATCTATATTCTACACCAAAACGGCAAGAACTTGTAAAATCCACCAGTTTTAATCTGAATGCTTTGCTTTACAACTTCCAGGGGTCAGGAAGAACAGGTTTTTTAGTCCTCAGTGGAAAAAATTCCTCACAAGTTACTTGACTGCTACAATAGGTCCTTCCAAATACAGTATACGGGGAGGGAGACAGACCATTCATAATAAAATAAATGGGCCAAAACATTTGTTTAGGACTTCATGGTATCTTAAAAAGACATTCAAGAGTTTTATTTAAAGAAGTTAAAAACAAGTAGCCTAAACAAGACTAAAAAAATAAGATTGAGAAAATTGCTATCAATTAAGACAGAATGTATTTGGACAATAAATAGGCCCCAGCATAGTCTCAGCGATATGCTCAGCGAAGAGCCAAAAAGGAGTTTGAAACATCTGAGCAATGACATACAGACCACATTTACATGCATTTAAGAGAACGGTTTATTCCAGGGTTTTTGCAGAAAGTGGCATTCTGAAACGTCATGTAAACTAAAACCAGAGGTGGGTAGTAACACGCTACATTTATTCCGTTACATTTACTTGTGTAACTTTTTGGGAAAAAATTTACTTTTATGAGTATGTTTTATGATGGATACTTTTCACTCATAAAGTAAATTTCTGATACTTTTACTTTGTTACAATGGATAGCGACCCTGTTGTTACATTAATAATTATTCAAGTAATTTTTAACATTATTACAATTAATTCTACTTGAGTAATTATTTTTTTAAAGTAATTGTACTTTTACTTGAGTAAAGATGCAGGTCGCAATAGAAAGTTAAGAAAACAAACACAGCAACATTTTTTGAATATCTGCAAATAAAGTGAAGCAACAGAGAATAAAACAGCAAAGACTTTCTCGGATCCCATTTGTTATTTATACAAGTGTCACAGGGAAATTATGTTGCTGTGGAGAAAGCTGTTTACTGGCAGAGCCACATGTGTATAGGAGTAAAGAGTGCATGCTTATACAGTGCATGTAAACCAGAACGATGCTTTCTCTCAATAACCTGCTTGTAAACATAGTCACTGTTTGCGAACATTCAAAATCTCATTATCAGCCGATCCCGATTCGATATCAGTGTTGTTTTTTGCATAATCAATTTAGAATATCTTTACATTATTGTGTGGAAGTAATTGGGTGTACTCTTTAATATGTAAAGAAACACAAACCTCTAACTACACATTATTTCAATATAAATGTATAGCTTATTTAGAAAAACTTTACTGTAAACTAGTATACTGGATAATGTTGCAGCAAAATTAACAGTAATTCCAGTATAAGTCATCAGTAGAAAAGAAACCTTTTTTTTAATGTTTTCAACTTGTATCTGGACTTTAAAAGATTCAGATCTCTTTTTTGTTCAATTTAGTTGTAAGATATCAGCTCACTTTTCATTCACACCGTTATTTTTTTTTATTCCATTGGACCCATTCAAATGAAATATTATTATAATTTGTAAACAAATAATAATATATTATAATAGTAATATATAGTAATGTATCTCAATCGTGCAACTTTAACTTTTAAACCCTCACGCTTTTATTTTGACATTCTGAACGCTCCAGGAATTCCTGTATGTTTCTGTTTGTAGGCAAGTTCACAGAAGTTTAATTCGCGTCTTATTTAAATTCTTGTAAAATGCACCTCAGGAGCCATTCTAAATGCATATTATAAGTGAACCGAACTATTGAGCATCTGCATCTGAGATGTTGTTCTTTAGTAGTGCGCAGATATTGCGCACCGCGTGAAGGCTAAAAATAGCCGTGTGTGTGTGTGTGTGTGTGTGTAAACAGAGCAGTACCATTCACTGACGCGCTGGAGTCTTGTGTGCATTTTATAAATTTACTTACTAAACACAGCCTTTTGTGATTCACAGAGCTATCACACGTCTTCAAGTGGCTTTGAATAAAATGTACGAGTCACATGAACTGCTTTAATTGTGTTTTATTACTTTTTTGAGCTTGACATTAATGAACATGGCTAACACACAGTATTGGATTTGGATCGGGTTCGTCGGACTGATAACCGATCTGTTTACAAGCTTCATTTTTGGAGCCGATACCGATCCAGGTATCACTTACTTTGTGCTGATGTGTGTCTTTCGGCTGTGGACAGCACATTAGTGAAGCAGCATATCAAAGAAAAGAGTGAATGGGCACTTAAAGGAATAGTTTCCCTAAAAATTTAAATTCTCTGATTATTTGCTCACCCTCATAACTCTGCATGTCTGAATGAGAAGTAGTTGTCAGCCTCAAAATAGGTGGAGCTCCAGGTCACACCTACCGATGAATTGGACCAATGGCAATGCAGAATTTAGCAGCCAGTAACACGTTTCCTTAGAAGTTTATGCTGGCGAGCTGTTAAGTACCACCATAATGAACACAAAAACACCTTTGTTCTAAATGATGTCACATTCTTCAATTTCATATGAAGTGTACCTTTGTCTTGTCCTCTGTTCTTTATTTAGACCTAATTCCCCAACTCATCTCATAAAACTTAACAGATTTTACACTGATGCACATTATTAAAATATTGGGTTGTTTGTTCTTAAAGGTAAGAAATTAAGAAAACTGAAATGTTATACAATATTACTTGAACATTAAAAACCTATTTTCTCCTTGATTACTATTACCATATTTACCCGTGTACAATCAAATACAGTTATATTCAAATTATTGATACATTTAATTAACATTAATCAAAATTATTTAAAGTTGTCAAACTGAACTGACAAGCATTACACAGACTTTCAGTTCACTGTTTAACAATGCATTTTTGAAAATGTCAGCAAGATAGTAGCATCTACAAAACATTCCTTTATATTTTCACCAGTATTCACTACAACAATTTTTAAAAATGTCTCCTATGGCAAACACTTCCATTGCTGCCATGAATGGGATAAATTACAGTTTTTCATGTGAAGACCAATTCTAGAATAGTAACACAGTAACGCTTTCAGTGGCCTACAATAGGATCTCTGTGTTCTTTAGACTAGACATTAAGCCACTATGTGACAATTCGCTACTATATTATGATGCTGTGTCAAGGCCCTCTCCATGTGGAGACAGCAGTTATGCCAAATCTGAATGTAAGATATTGTTTGGCCCTGTGTTTTAATTTTGCTCTATTGTATGTACTGGATGATTAATTCTCTATTCTTTCACTCTTTCTCATTTGAGTCTCTTACTGCTCTCATTTGATGGGTTAACAACACTTTAAATGGTTTATAAGGTTTTACAAGACGAAAGAAGGGCCTATGTATATTTCTACTCACATATTCTGTAAATTATGGCTACTCACCTATATATCCACAAGTTTTAGATAATATGACTAAATTTGAATTCTCATCTGAATTCTAATATGTACATCTCCCAGTACATATTAAGGTATCAATTAAAATGAACTTTATGGGTCCCCCCTTTTTCGTGAGCACTGTTTCAACTTCTTAAACGTCTATTCCATTACAGTGACAACATCATCCATTTACTGTCCTCTGGATGATCTTCTCATCATAACTCATCAGTTTATTCATCCAGAAGTGTAGTGTGACCCAGAATCACACTACCTGAAAATATGTCCCTCTCATTTAGCTCCCAAGATTTTAGGTTTAAGTTTTACTCACTACCTGAAAGAGTTTAGTCTGTCCTGAGCTTGTACTGGCCAGCTGGAGAAAATTACAACACAGGATACTGTGAAAAACACATAAATACAAGGAAAAGTGTTCGTCTTTTTGGCACAGCCCCAATAAACATGGCATATTCAATCATATGGCTCATTGGAAAGAACAGTGGCATAAAAAATCCTTAGAAAAATCGCACAGGCTTCCAGCTAATAATAAAAGCTTTCACTAGTGTAAGAGCCATAAAGAGTGGAATGCTTCCAGGCAAAACTGGAAGTTTTTATGTCAAAAGTATTTTGTGTTCCCAATAGTAATTGCTGGTTCACAAACTCTTTCTTTTCATGGTAAACAAAAGCATTTTCTGTCTGAAAATAATCTTGATGTAAATCACTTAAATCATTGCAGCATAATTTGGCCTGTGTGATCACCACACTGCCCATTTCCCGATAGTATTTAGACGCCCCAGGTTGCCAGATTTGGAACAAGTTAGTGGGCAAACACAGCCCGCTGCAGCCATTATAATTTAATAAATGTATTAAATTAAATTAAATTTATACTTTATTTTGCCAATGTGTAAACAGCTTGTAACACAACTTAAAAAACGAGCCCTTCCCGGACTTCCTAGGTTGCCTATTAAAGCCTGTAGACTGATTTTCATGTGAAGAGAGCAGGTCGCTTTTGCCGGAAAAATCCAAAGGATGTGATGTTTATGCACGTGAGAGCCTTGCCTCAGTGCTTCTCTTCCGCTATTCAACAGCGACAACAAAGTGCAACACTAGGTAACGTTATCTTAGAGATGGAATCCAGCAAACATCCGGCTCCCAGCATAACACCGACTCCTACACAAACTCAAGAGTAAGCCAAAAAAAACATTTATCTACTGAATCCCATCTGGCTAAGTGGGTACGTGATCGTGGTCGTTCGAAAACTAGAGTGAACTTCGTTTGGTTTTGGGTATCAAAACTGACCCTGAATTGGCACTCATCTTATTGGACAGGTAAACTTACATAACTGCAAAGCATGTGAAATAAAGTGCCATAAGGATTGATCTGTGTCACTTTAGCTACACTACAATAAAACATTAAATTAATGCTAGACAATGTTCAAGATAATGCAAAATGCTCCATTCATTAGTATAATGTAACTTGGCTATACAGAAAATACATATAATCTATTATTATAAAACAATAGCGCATCGATATATTAAAATGACAGTTGTGATGAAATCACATCAATAATTGTTTCAACATATTTATAATGTGCAGTCTATTTTATAAACAGCTACTGTCATCATCCAACAATTTAGCTAACAGCTATTGATAAAGCTGGCTAGCTAGCTAACGCAGACATAGGTTATCATATAAATGCAGTCAGTGTATCATGCAAAGAAAAGTGATTACTTCAAACTACAGTCTCGCATAGTCAGACCTATTTCCACACTTTGTTTTAGCCCTGTTCCAGAACTGGAGAGTCAAATATAATAAAGTCTCAAAGTTTGTAGTACAACAATAATAACTGTAATTTTAATTATACTATATCATCTGTCAGCATGATGTCGGTGAATCACGTTCAGTCTCTTTGAACGTTACGTCATTGTTTTGGTTGATGCTCGTGTCCCTATGCACGAGAATGAGCAACAGGTTGCTGCTGAAGTTCACTTAATGGCCACAAGTGTCATTAATAACAAGGGTTTCTGAATCTTACATACTGCACCTTAAAACTTGATTACCCAAAGAAGTTAATTCACGTGCGCAAAGAACAATGTCATGAATTGAAAAGAATCCCACTTGGAACACTAATCTCTCCAATGGTGATTTTATACAAAGCAAATAATTACAGTAAAACAACACAAATAATACAAAAATTAGCTAAAATATCTATGAATTCTTAATACAAATGAATGAAATGCCCCAATAAGTTCCTTTTGACAAAACAACCATGCTTAAATTATTCAAGCACAAGGGCTTATGGGCATTCCCCACAACCTCAGTTCTGAATTTGTTCCTTTGAGTTAGAAGTACTTCAATCTTTTTTCTTTACTTTTTTTTGTTATTAACAATTTTATTTTATTCAAAAGATAAAACATACACTACTGTGGTCACCAACAACTAGATCATCAAAATAAATACAAAAAATACATAAAAGAAAAACAAGATATACATTTAAACAAAATAAAAAAACACATATCCAACTAAACTACAAATCCCTCTCCACAGCCACTCCCCTAGAACCCTCCAAAAAAGCCAAATAAATATCTCAAACACCGCCACCTCACCCATCTCCCCTGTCCACTCCCCAAATGAGGGTGCCCCAGCCGACTTCCATCCACTGAGGATGATTTTCTTACCAATCATGACTCTGGCTAGGACCCAACATTTTAATTAACTGTCCCCAATATCCAGAGTCATCCCAACACCCAGGATACAGAGTCTGGGGCTAAAAGAAAGATCAGTGTTCAACACCTCACACATAAAGTTCTGAACCCCCAACCAAAATTCTTGGATCATTAAACATCCCCAAAATACATGTATTATGTCCCCATCTTCTGATTGGCACCGCCAGCAGGTGGGTGTGTCTTTAAGACCCAACCTATACAATCTAGAGGGGGTCTAGTAGAACAAAATCTTAAATTGCATCAGACGGACCCTGGCATAACTCAATGCAGACTTGATGCTTTTTAGGATCCTACCCCACACTCCCTCCTCCAATACCAGGTTTAAATCCTTCTCCCATAATCTCTCGAGAGAAGTTGAAGCTCCATTCCCCAGACTCTGAATTAACAGGGAGTAATACACTGATGCTTCATGACCTTTTCCAAAAGCAGTAATCACCATTTCCAGAGTATCTGTCACTTAAGGGGGGTGTACGCTACTCCCAAAATAATACAGAGCAGGTGGTGCAGCTGTAAAGAACTGGGATTTAGGAATCTTAAAATGTTGAACCAAATTATCAAAAGATCTCAACACTCCACTCTCATATAGGTCACAGAGTGTAGTAACCCCCCTCCCAATCCACTCTGACCAACAAAAAGGGGACTTATGAATATGTTATTTAGGGTTCAGCACTATGATTGAGACAACAGTTAAATATATGTCAGAATTAAAAACTCTGGACACTTTTGTCCAAACCACATGCAAATGCGAAATAACGGGGTGTGACTTAACTTCTCCGGTTAGTTTGATCGAAAGGCTTTGCAATGGTGAAATAGAGGCAAGGACTTCTTGTTCAATACGAAACCAGGGAGGGGCTCTCTCAGGAGGGAGTGACCAATGGGCCAAATGTCTAAGACCGAATGCATAACAATAAAACGAAATCTTGGGTAGGCCCAGCCCACCTTTGTCAATCGGCCTATGTAACTTATTGAAATGTAACCTGGGATGCTTACCATTCTAATGAAGGACTTCACTATGCTATCAAATTGCTTGAAAAAAGAGAGGGGGACATCTATATGGAGAGATGATAGCAGGTAGTAAAATTTTGGAATACAATTAATTTTAATATCATTAACCTTCCCAATCTTTTCATAAATGAAATGCGGCCCACCTGCCCACATCACTCGAAAACCTTTTTTTTAAAGGGTCAAAATTAACTCTGACATAATCACATACATTTTCTGGGAATAAAATACCAAAATACTTAATGCCCCGTTTGGGCCATTGAATAGCGCCCGGCTGAAAGGCCGAAAGCTTTGGATTTAGACCAATTAACCAATTAAATATTTTTTTAAAAGGAATTGATAATTCTGTGGAGGCAAGTCATAGATCTAGTAGGGTCGGCGACGAATAATAAAATATAATCTGCATAAAGCAAAAGCTTATGCACCATACCTTCTGCCGCCACCCCTGGAAAATAATCTTCTAGACAGAACAATAATGGGGAAAGAGGGCAACACTGCAGGGAGCCACTATCCAGAGTAAAATAATCAGAAATTAATCAATTTGTATTTACCGCCGCTACAGGGTGTCTATAAAGTAACTTAATCCATCCATTAAAAGTATATCAAACCCATATATTTCCAAATTCTAAAAAAAAAATCACATTCAACCATATCAAATGCCTTTTCTGCATCAAGTGAGATGGCAGCGTTTGATGCAGCGACCAGAGTCTGATCATTCGCCACTGACCACATGGTAATGATGAAAACATAATGTTATCAGAAGAGCTACGCCCCGAATAAACCTCACCTGATCTTTATGTATAAGATATGTCATAAACTTTCTTAATCGATTAGCCAGAATTTTTGACAACATTTTTACATCTAGCTGGATCAGGGAAATTAGACTGTAACTTTTACACTCGCTTGGATCTTTGTCCTTTTTAAGAATCAGACTGATCTGGGCTTGTGTCATGGTTGGAGGAATCTTTCCATTCTTTAATGATTCCGTATAAACTTCTAACAAAAGTGGAGCCAGTTCTGTAGCATAAGATCTAAAAAAATAATCTGCAAAACCATCTGGCCCCGGAGCCTTAATTACCTCGTCAAGCTCCTCCAAGGTTATCTCAGAATCAAGAAAATGTTTTTGCTCAGTTGTCAATTTAGGGAGTTCTAATGGTTCCACAAATGATCTAATATCTTCAGTAGATGAAGACATGGAAATCTAAAGATCAAGATAGAACTTTTTAAAGGCATTATTAATATCAATGGCCGAGGTAAAAATTTCACTGCGGGAATGGTAGAAAAAGACTGCTTTATATATAACCAAAAGCTTCCCTGCTTTATACCTTGACTCTTGTCTTGCCATGAACAAACAAAACTCCACTTTCCACAACAAAATAGAATTATATCTGCATTTCAATTGGGCCAATTATTTGACGGCCTTCGTCAATAACTAAAATTGACTAAAAATAACTAAAAACTAGCAAAGTGCGCAGCGCTCGTTGCCTACACGTCCGCTACTCGCATGACGTCACGTGACTCCCAGAGTAGTACTTCAACCTTAATTTTTATGAACTTTTTAAGCTAGAGGTTCAAGGAACTCCCAAATACCAATTTACTTTGTGTTTCACTCTAAGTTCATCTCATCATTTATATTTTATGTTGTACACATGAATGCAAATGAAAATGCTAAATCCTGTGTCTGAGTAGAAGCTATTTATTTTCTTACATTATTGTTGATGAGCCAACAAATCTTTTATTTGATTTTTCTTTGGTGTAAGCCACTTCTAACCAACTCTGCTCAATTCAACTCCATTCACTTGAGACTAATCAAAGTTTGCACAGGGGTAGTTGTAAAGGAAATGTCCTGGTGTTCTCACAAAGCTGTACTCAGTCAGGATGTTAGAGATGACCTTAGCTCCTCTGTGTAATTAGGAGTTGACCCTCACAGGATTCTCAGAGCTTTCATGTGATATGGCAGAATTGCTTTCCCTTACAGAGAAACCACTGCCTTTATGCGTTTGTGTGCATGCGTGTGAGTGAAAGAGTGAGAGAGCCAGAAAGACTTGACAAAAGAAATGTCATTTGTAACCATTAACACTTGTGGCTCTGCAAAGACATGATGCTTACAGCGCGCGTTCAGATTCCTTGTGATCAACAGGTTGCGGCTGATGCGCAGCTCGCGACTCTTAGATTTTCAAAAGCTACTTTCTGAAACTTTATGTTTTATGCCGATAGTTCAACCATTCTTACATGCACTTCGTTAACCGACCTGCCCTATAGTCTATCGGGCCTCAGTCCTCGGCCTGGCTGTCGAAAAGATCTCTTCTTTCAAACGGCTATTATTGGGGCCATCCCCTACCCGGCTGTTGTGGGGGTGGTAGACAAGTATTAGATATAACTGTACGCTATAAAATAGGGATTACGTTTAAATACAATGAGCTGGAACCCATCTTACCTGCATAATGATCGAATACAGTTGGTACATATTCCTCAGGAAAAGCATCATTTGCGTAACTCATCAGCAAACAGGTTTTCCCCACCGCTCCATCGCCGACGACAACACATTTCAACATCTTTTTGGCCGTGGTATCGAGAGGATCGCTGTTGCTGCCTCCATCCTCAACCATATCCACTGCATTCTGCCTACTTTTCGAGCTAAGTGTAGGCATGATAGTTGTATAAGTCCAGAAACTATATTTACCACAGGTAAGCAACTCTTTGATCAACAAAAAAATACATGAATAAATAATAATAATAATAATAATACAAATCGGGAATTATCTTAATCCTTAAGATTTTACTCTTGGTTTTGGCCGATTTAAACACTCGGTTTTTCGTGTCTCATGTGCCCTTCAGTGCATTGCTGAATCCGTCAAATAGGTGACACGCTTTACCTCGCGCTACCAAAACATTCTCGCGCCATCGACAACAGTTTCCTGAAAACTCAAGATAACTCCTACAACTTGCATTCCGTTATTTTACATTTTCCATGCGTGACGACGAAACCGACTCAAAAACCGTCTCTGACTGTAGCTTCGGTTCAATCCCCCTTGTACTCGCTTTCCACATTCGCCCTTACGCGGCTACGCATCGTCGGTGTCAGGAAATCAGTGCTTTCCCAGCGCATTCCATATTAGGCAGGAGTGGGCTGGGAACAATAGGGGCTCTATCCACAGCTTCAGCTTGGGAACTTCACAGAAGGGGAGGAGGTGTTGTCCCGACTCTTTAACTGCATATGTTAAAGTGTGGCGCCCCCACAGATATGTTCTTTCTTTCTTTCTTTCTTTCTTTCTTTCTTTCACCATCCCGCATTAGTCAAACTTATAATTACCTATAGAATAGCTGTTTGATTCAATCTACACTTTCAGCCAATTAAGCCTACATTATAGGAATAGTTAACTCAAAAATAAAAATTGTCTCTTTACTTACTCACCCTCATGCCATACCAGATGTGTGACTTTTTCTGCAGTACAACACATTAAGATTTTTAGATAACCAGATAACCTCAGATAACCCCCAAAAACAAAACATAGTGGAGATTTATGGTAAAAAAGGATTTAAATATCGATCTGTTTCTTACACATACATATCATATTGCTTCTGAACACATGTCTTAAACCACACTGGAGTCATATGGATTACTTTTGTGCTGCTTTTATGTCCTTTTTGGAGCTTCAAAGTTCTGGTCATCATTTACTTGCACTGGATGGACCTAAAGAGCTAATAGACTATATTTTTCTAAAAATCTTTGATTGTGTTCATCAGAAGATAGGAAGTCATACACAACTGGGATGAAAAATTGATGAGAACATTTTAATTAGGGTGAACTATTACTTTAACTCCATTCATGTAAGATACTGGACATTTAATGTTCGCAACGGAAATACTTAAAAGGGATGTTAAAGCCATGCACGTTGTGCATTGAGCTAAATGTTTCCATGTTTCACGCTCACAAAAGTTGATATTCCCTTCATTCGGAGTATAATCTTTTAGCCTTATAGATTTTCATATTTGTAAAGCGCGCGAAATGGCACCATCTGTTGCATGTCACTATCTCCATGGCACCGGGCATCGCGCTCGAGATTCCTGTGCCAGTCAATTTTTAATATTAGAGCGCGCAAGTGCGCAGGCGCATTCTTCCAGTAGAGCACTGATCCTGCATAACTGCGAGTGCTCCGTGGTACAAAGGACCCATACCAGTCAGGCACGGCGCAGCGTTACCATGATCTTCTCCATCCCACCGATAGATACCCATCCCGCCTGTTTCACTTTAACGGCCAGCTTCCACCAAGTCCTCGAGCCTGACCGACGCTGCCCGACCGCAGAATGCACGGGGGAAAAAGAGGACTGGTGGCACCACAGAACACTTTTTTGGAAAACATTGTCCGTCGCTCAAGTGGTAAGATGATCTCTTTCTTTAGATTGCAGTACCCGATAAAGCAAATCGAAAGTGCGTACCGAATGATGAAACGTTTAAATGCGTAAATGATATCTCGGTTTCTTTTATGTTTGAGTAGAAATGGTTACGAGTTTGTTTTAACTTTTAAAGTGCAAGTCAGAATTGTAGATATTTGTGCATGATTAAAAGTGATAGCATTTTCGTCCAGAAAAGAGGAAAAACATCACTGTAGTCATTTCTTACTGTTCTTTACTGAATGTGTTCATCAGATGAAGGATGTTAATTTCGTTGTTCATTGTCTTTAGGATGAAAAACGTAGGCTATTTAAACAATATATTTGTTTATATTGCGAAATCACTTCTCAAAAATTCCCAAAGATTTTATTGCTGCTCAATGTAAATATCTATGAACTGCAGAAAAATGTATACATAAAAAAAAAAAAAAAATGTGACATCTACAACCTACACTCAGGATGCATCGCACATGGGGAAACTGACAGTTGATTTTCTATGAAAACCTATGACTATTCACCGTCCAATAAACAACCACACCAGCTTAGTAACTTTCAATAGTGGTTAATCGGAATTGTTGTACAATATTTTTATAGACAATTATTGCTTTGTAATCACTTTTCAACAGTCTATATTTTCTATGTTCGTTTCGATTTGTTAATCGATGTTATCAATTAATTAGTTATGCATTATTATTATTATTATTATTATTATTATTATTAAATTATGGTCACTTTGGAGTATATGGCGACAGATATTGTCTCTCATTCAAATAGCCAAATAGGGTCTTCAGCATCATCATGGATTTAATTACATGTTAATTTCTCAGATTTCTTTAATCATAAAGTAAAATATATATATATATATATATCATTAAACAACTGAGGACATGAAGATAAAGCAATGATGATGAATCAGCTACTGGTTTGGGGTTTGTGAAATAGGACCTCACCAGCAGAGGTCACACATGAGTACTGAAACTATTTATTCATTTTTTACTTTTGCTAGCTCTCTCTCTCTCTCTCTCTCTCTCTCACACACACACACACACACACACACACACACACACACACACACACACACACTTCATGCATAAGTTTAAAGTTTATTAAGGTTTTTGTGTCTGGTATTTGAAACCAGAGAGTTCTATCTGAGCGATGCTCTTTCAGGCTGTGGTCCTCTCTACTCATAAAACCATGCCATGACATTTGCCATGGGCAGCCCTCTGACTTCTTTGTGTCTCCTGATTTCCCACAAAACTCTTTTAAAACTGAAAGAAATCTGATGAGTTCATATAGCTTTTGAAGGGAAAGGGATGCTGTTCTCACCACGATATTTGTTTAAAATCCTAATAACAGTCAATTTATTTTCAAGATGCTAATTTTAGTTTTTCACAAGCTGCTCTGTGATTGTGGTGTTTCAAATTCTAGTGCAACAATTGTTTAAAAAAAATTCTACTACAAATAATGTATTTTTTTAAAATACTTACCCATTTTAGGGCATACTTACCCTAAAATGAAAACTGTCATTATTTACTCACCCTTATCCAGAATGTTGCACTTCGTCACCTTTCACTTTCATTGTAACAGAATATTCCTTTGTGTTCCACGGAACACATCATATGGATTTGGAACAATATAATGGTGAGTAAATGATGGCAGAATTTTAATTTCATATGAACTATCTCTTTAACAAGGCGGCAAACCTCTGGTTCCATTTTGGAGCAGATGATGATCTACTATCCAATTCTTGCAGCTATGAGAAGCAATTGGAGGAAGCTGAAAGACATTCAGTATTTTTTATTTTTTGTGGTCAATTGGCAAGTGAACACTGTGTGACTTTTGGAATAAATGCAGAGAGATTGAGTGGCAGTCATGGCAGTGAGGAAGAGGAGCTCAGTGTAGCTAGATTGTACTCACTGTGTCTGCAGAGGTAGTTGAGGTCTTTTATTGTCTGTTTATGAAGTTCAATCTTGTATCTGAAGGATGGTAAAATTTCCAAAAGTATTTTCATAGGCCATGGAATGATGAGACATAATTTGATGAATACCAAACCAGCTCTTTCATCAATTTAATAAGAAACCAGAACTAAGTTTTCCCCAGGATTTTAGAAGTGTTTGGGTCAATAGTTCAACTGGGCTATATACACAAAATTATGTTGTGAAGTATCTAATAGACAGAAATTATCCATTCTCTGAGCAGGATTCTGTTCAATTATCATATATACAGTGAGGGAAAAAAGTATTTGATCCCCTGCTGATATTGTACATTTGCCCACTGACAAACAAATGATCAGCCTATAATTTTAATGGTTGGTTAATTTGAACAGTGAGAGACAGAATAACAACAACAAAAATCCAGAAAAACACATGTCAAAAATGTTATAAATTGAATTGCATTTTAATGAGGGAAATAAGTATTTGACCCCTCTGCAAAACATGACTTAGTACTTGGTGGCAAAACCCTTGTTGGCAATCACAGAGGTCAGACGTTTCTTGTAGTTGGCCACCATGTTTGCACACATCTCAGGAGACATTTTGTCCCACTCCTCTTTGCAGATCTTCTCCGTCATTAAGGTTTCGAGGCTGACGTTTGGCATCTCGAACCTTCAGCTTCCTCCACAGATTTTCTATGGGATTAAAGTCTGGAGACTGGCTAGGACACTCCAGGACATTAATGTGCTTCTTCTTGAGCCACTCCTTTGTTGCCTTGGTCATGTGTTTTGGGTCATTGTCATGCTGGAATACCCATCCACGACCCATTTTCAATGCCCTGGCTGAGGGAAGGAGGTTCTCATCCCAGATTTGACGGTACATGGCCCTGTCCTTTGTCCCTTTGATGCGGTGAAGATGTCCTGTCCCCTTAGCAGAAAAATCCCCCAAAGCATAATGTTTCCACCTCCATGTTTGATGGTGGGGATGGTGTTCTTGGGGTCGTAGGCAGCATTCCTCCTCCTCCAAACACGGCGAGTTGATGTCTCATCTGACCACAACACTTTCACCCAGTTCTCCTCTGAATCATTCAGATGTTCATTGCCAAACTTCAGACGGGCCTGTACATGTGCTTTCTTGAGCTGGGGGACCTTGTGGGCGCTGCAGGATTTCAGTCCTTCATGGCGTAGTGTGTTACCAATTGTTTTCTTGGTGACTATGGTTCCAGCTGCCTTGAGATCATTGACAAGATCCTCCCATGTAGTTCTTGGCTGACTCCTCACCGTTCTCATGATCATTGCAACTCCACATGGTGAGATGTTGCATGGAGCCTCAGACCGAGGGAGATTAACAGTTCTTTTGTGTTTCTTCCATTTGCAAATAATCGCACCAACTGTTGTCACCTTCTCACCAAGCTGTTTGGCGATGGTCTTGTAGCCCATTCCAGCCTTGTGTAGATCTACAATCTTGTCCATGACATCCTTGGACAGCTCTTTGGTCTTGGCCATGGTGGAGAGTTTGGAATCTGATTGATTGATTGCTTCTGTGAACAGGTGTCTTTTATACAGGTAACATTTTTGACATGCGTTTTTCTGGATTTTGTTGTTGTTATTCTGTCTCTCACTGTTCAAATTAACCTACCATTAAAGTTATAGACTGATCATTTGTTTGTCAGTGGACAAATGCACCAAATCAGCAGGGGATCAAATACTTTTCCCTCACTGTATTTGGGGTGTAATGGTTCAAATTTCTCAAGGTTCGGTTTGTATCACAGTTTTAGGGTCACGGTTTCGGTACGGTATTTTTTATGTTCAGAAAATAGAAATCCAAAGTAAAAATATTCTATTTGTAACAAACATTTCAAGAGATTTGGCCTCACTTCAATATCTCTCTCTCTCTCTCTCTCTCTCTCTCTCTCTCTCTATATATATATATATATATATATATATATATATATATATATATTTTTTTTTTTTTTTTTTTTTCTAATTACTAACTCAACATTTAGCTTTATACCTGCATTTATGCTACATGCATCAAAACAAAGTGCACTTCATACTCAAATCAACATATAGTCAACATTTGGAAGCTATATATCACTATCGAAGGAAAAACCTGGTTGTCTGAATTAGCACTGAGTTCCTTAAAGACAGAAGGGAGTTTGTCTGTGTGCAGTTTCGGGCTCACCTGCAGCTCTGTGAGCACTGCGTGCTATATATTCCCAGGCGATGTATTAATTAATAATCAAACATCGATGTATTACCAGTATACAGCACTCGCGTCGAGCAATGTCTGCAAACAGTGCCTGTTTTGTGAAGGTTTTATGATCATCGCTGTTGTGATTGACTGCAAAAAGAAAAAGTTGAGAGACTTGAATGACGCAAGGGCTTCTTTATCTTGTGGCTTGTTTTCTCAGCTTGCCATTTTCAACTTCACACTAACACATAAAGAACTGTGATGTCATCAACTGATTTATCATACTTACAGTTAATAGGACAGCTTCTCTCTGTAGAAAGTTGACCCACATGAAACTGGTTTATACGCTAAGCTGGTTTCTCGCCTCTGGCAGCGGCGTATCCCTCTTCCTTCCCGGGTTTCGGCACCAATGTAACATAATAAATTGGCTCACGGGCAAGGAAGAGGCGAGAAACCGGCTTAGCATATAAATAATGGTTTAATGAGAAACTCAAAAGACAAACACGTAAGACGACGGACATGTCCGTAAGGATCTCTCTCTCTCGCACCACCCTCTGCGATCGGCCTTTATCCCTCTCAGCGGCTTGATTAGCCTGATACGGGACCGGGCGTGTCGAGTCACGAGCTGGCCCCGCCCTCCGCCCTGCCTCAACAACATATAAATACAAACAGAAGAGAAAAAAACAGCAATGCCAGTGCTTTACAGGTCTGATGACCTAACAAGGCAGATAGAAAGTAATTATTCAGATTCAAAACTTTAAGATTTGACAAAAGATGGAAAAGGGTTTATAAATGGCATTGATTATAAAACCCCTGTGCATAATATTCTCTGCTGTCAGACAGTTTGTGACCTTTTCTCCAGCTTCACTGCCTCTTGCTGTTAATTCTCTATTCAATTACAGTATGACACTTTGTGTGTGTCAGCATTTGACTTTCAGCAAGAGGAGAGTTGTCCAGAGCATGTGCATTTGGAAATAACCACCTCCAATTTCCGGCCGCATGTCCTGCCTTAAGCGAACGGCTTCAAAGATAGATGTCAATTCAATCACAAGCTTACACTTTGGAATTCCAACAGCAAAGGTTCTGACAGGGTGTGACAAAGTAAAATATTTCCTGTGGGCTATCATGTAACCTTTAATAAAAACAATTTGTCCATTGATTGAAACTGATAAGGTTTGCCCCAGCTTCAAAATGTACCTTTTTATTTGGATTAAATGCTGTTACATAATCTTGCCTGAATGAATTGGAACAAGGTGAAAGGAACAAGCTCTGGGCAATAGAGCTGGATAACCCTACAGTCAACAGTATCAATCACTGCCTTACCAACATGTAGCAGTTTTTTGAGCATAAAGGACAGTATGTCATAAATAATGGTGAGCTGCACTGGGACACCTCTGAGAACTGTCCTGTTACCTTTACTTAAAAAGGTTAGCATCAGTGGTGGCTGGTGCTTTTCAAAAGTGGGGGACAGAGACTATGATTTTTTGGTATCTGCAATGTTGCTGCCAACAGTTGCTCAAACTACTACTTAAACAGTAACATTTTTCAATGTGAAAGTAAATAACTTGCAACAAAATTGACAAATAATCCAATTATGCAAGCTGAAATAAAAGTGCGTATGGATGATGTTTATGCTGACTGTCTGTAATTTTTGGAGCTTCAAAAGAGAAAAATCCATTCACTTGCATTTTAAGGGCCTACTGAGCTAAGATATTTTTATATTCAGACACGGTTTTAAGGTGAATTTTAGATTTTAAAAATGTAAAAGATATCTCCCTAACCTAAAACTTTTGCCTGAACCTAGCCAATAGTTTTTTAAATATAAATGAGACATTTTTAAAGGACATCCTTACCAATTAAATGCCTTAACCTAACCATTAGTGTTTTAAAATACACTGTATATGAGAAGTTAAAAAAGACATCCTTAACTTATCAATGCCTAAATCTAACCATTAGTGTTTTAAAATATATGAGACATAAAAAAAAAAACCATCCTTTCCTCCCCAATGCCTAAACCTAACCAATAGTGTTTTAAAATGCTGAAGCGAAATGAAAAAGCACACTTTCTGAAGAACTGCTTCATTTTGTGCCACTTCTGTGACTCTGTTATGTCACGTGGCAGCTTGAGTTCATGGCTGGACTTGATCCATGTTCTTCCATCTCTAAGTCCAATGGATCAGGTGAGCTGCCGTGCAAGCTATATGTGTTGGAATAAGTGTATATATGTAGGTTAGTCTGTAATAATATGTGTTAGAGAAAAAGTGTTTCGATATCATAAATAGTAGTGTCTGAAAAATAAGTGTTTATAAAGTCATTATCAGCCATTAAAATCATGACTGAGGGAAAGTTAATAAAAAACACAGCTGTTGTAGCCAGGGGTTAAATTGGGATTTCGGGAAATGTTTTTTCTTTCAGATAAGTTGATTTGACTGGGATTCTGTTTTAATGATTTGTCAATCATTATTTATTTATTATTTACATCACTGTCTTATTTATGTTTTATGTTTTTAGAAAATCCAAAAGAAAAAAAAAACACAAATAAAAAAAAATGCTGAATCAACAAAAATGGAGTACAAATCAATACACAAATAACAGTGAAACATTTTACGTTGTGTTGGTTGAGTGGTCTTTTGTTCTCAAGTTGTAGGCATATGATATTTTGATCTGATGTCATTTTGAATGTGATTGATTCCTGATTCAAAACCCCTTCGGGTATTCAGATTTTTAACAAAACTGAGCAAACCACTACAAGGGGATCAAACAAAAAAACAACAAAGGAGAATACAGTAAATGGGATGAATTGACAAGCAAGCATATTTTTTTCTTTTTGAAATCGAAGGTGCCGGAACGCAGTTCCAGACTGTGCCGACCCAATTTAACCCCTGGTTGTAGCGCCTCTAGTGTTCATTTCACCTGGAAACTGCAAAGAATTGTACCTGGAGATATGTATTAAAAGTTTAGCAAAAATGTACATAGTGTCACATTTCATTATGAGACCAGGTTAGCCTTTGGCCCACCCTTGGCTATGCCACTGAAGTGTAATCTTTAATGAACAACTCAATGAGCACATGCTCTCCATGGTGGATCCTTCCTGCCTGCACAATGCCATATTCTCTTCATGAGCTCATCTGGATGTTACTCCTGGCGGTTACCACCATGGGGATTAATGACATTGATCAAGCACACTTTTTTCTATTTTTGGATCCATTAACATTACAGCATAATGCATTCATATTTGTCTCTGTGTATATAATGCTTTTGCAGTGGATGTGTTCTTGCACTATGTCTTGTCTATGTGGAAGTATGATGGTGCATTTGCTTCTGTCTCATCTCCAGTGTGAAAGGATGACTATAGGGAAAGTAGAAGGAAAAACAAATCCTATTAAGATAAACCTGCATTTGCACAGAGTACACCATTCTTTGAAAATTATTTTCTGTTGGCCAAAATGGATCTTTAGCCTGCAAGCAAAACAGACTATGTATACAGACAAAGATAAGATATTGGTTCCCTTTGGCTTATTGTACGCACACACAGACACAAACATACACAACATACACATGCAAGTAGTTCACTGTCCTGGTAAAAAGTGGTTAAAATGATAGTGTAAAAAAACACACAAAAAAACATTTATTGAATATTTACTCACCCTCGTGTCATTCCAAACCCATGAAAGTACACAATTCCATACAATTAAATTATATGGTGTCTTCAACTGTTCTTGGTCCCCTTCCACTTTAATAATGTGGAATAGAGCAATTTGGACATTCTGCTAAACATCTCTCTTTGTCTTCCATGCAAGAAAATCAGATGGGACAACATAAGGGAGTAAATGATGAGAGAATTTTAATTTGTGGGTGAACTATACATTTTTTATTACAGTTTTCATTTTTAAACTTTGCTCTCTTGCTTTCTAACATCCATTAATTTCTCCTCAATTTTATTTAGCATTTTATGCTCTTTATCCACACTGTGATCACATTCTTGTGCTTCTAAATTTTCAAATGATTCATCCAGGCTCCCACAGAGACTCTACTTAATCAATTTGCTTTCTTCCAGTTCCCCCTTTACAGTCTGTTGCTAGAGTATATGTTTGTTATCTGCCTCTTTACTTCTCTTTTTATCTGTATGACCATTTTAGTATCTCTTTTCTGTGTATGCTCACGTCTATGTCTGTCTCTTTTATAGTGTAGTGTGTATGTACACCTTACACTGTGACAAGCATTACAAAAGAGCATTATGAGGATGGCGAGGGCAACCATGCACAGACGAACTGTGGTACGTTGCATAAGCCCCAAATGCAAATGAGCAGTTCCAAGGAGGTGGGGGGGTAGAGAGACAGAGCCGGGATCTACCCACGGGGGTCCATTCTCACCACGGACCCCGTGGGTAGAGAGACGGAGCCGGGATCCCTGTTACATATTGTATATAAATGAGTGTTGGATTTTATATCTTTAAAATGTGTATGGTAGGCTACCATATTATTGTATGTACATACTTTATGATTATCATATTGCAGACGGACAGATAGACAGACAGATAGACAGATAGGTAGATAGATAGATAGATAGACAGACAGACAGACAGACAGACAGACAGACCCAGTCCATACTTAATAAAACATGTTTTATAAGGTTACTAATATGGAGTCTACATCTCATGTGAGAGATCAATTTTAGAGATATATTTTAAACAATTGCATTAGGAGTAAATCTTTGCAATGAGGAAAACAGTGTACCTTTACTTATTAATTTGAGAGTAACAGTCTTGTGTGTGTGGAAAGTTAAGACCAGTAAGCCATCTTGATAATCTCAGTGGTAACTATTTATTTACATTGGGCAAGTAGGCTAATGTTCTGAAAGCAAAGCACAACTATTAATAAAAGAAAATGTAGGCTGTAATGTGCTCAACCGCAAAGTGCAACCAACACAAAGCAGATGCATTTACTTACATGACCCTCTGCTGTCGCACTTTGAGCGGCTCGTGATGAGCATGGGCGTGTGAATGGTTTGTCCTTCTGCTAACTAGCTCAGTTTCATCACACTTTAATAGTGTCTAGCATTCCGATCAGTTCATAACTAAATGTAACAGAATGCATGAATATGAGCAAGGATTGAAAAGAAAGAGGGAGATTTGGCATTCAGGTGTGAGGAACTTCAACATGTCAATGGATTAAAATGCATACACTTATATCTAGCTATCACTCGCGTGTGAGTGATTATTGCAAGTGCCAATGGTGGATCAAACAATAATTTGTGAAACCCCCTGAGGGTCTTGGACCCTCTGTTGAAGACCCTTGATATACATATAGAAGTCAGAAGTTTGCATGCACTTAGGTTGAAGTCATTAAAACACATTTTTTAACCACTCTCTCACAGATTTCATATTAGCAAACTATAGTTTTGGCAAGTCATTTAGGACATCTACTGCATGACATGAGTGATTTTTCTAACAATTGTTAATAGACAGATTGTTTCACTTTTAATTGACTGTATCACAATTCCAGTGTGTTCCAAGTTATCTGTGCCTTTAAGCAGCTTGGAAAATTCCATAAAATGATGTCAAGCCTTAAGACAATTTGTCATTTAGCTAGAGGTGTACCTGTGGATGTATTTTAAGGCCTACTTTCAAACTCAGTGCCTCTTTGCTTGACATCATAGGAAAATCAAAAGAAATCAACCAAGACCTCACATGTCTGGTTCATCCTTGGGAGCAATTTCCAAATAACTGAAGGTACCACATTCATCTGTACAAACAATAGTATGCAAGAATAAACACCATGGGACCACGCAGCCATTATACCGCTCAGGAAGGAGACGCATTCTGTCTCCTAGAGATTAATTTAGTTTGGTGCAAAAAATTGCAAAACAATCCCAGAACAACAGCAAAAGACCTTGTGAAGATGCTGGAGAAAACAGGTAGACAAGTATCTATATCCACAGTAAAACAAGTAATTTATCATCATAACCTGAAAGGCTGCTCAGCAAGGAAGAAACCACTGCTCTAAAACCATCAAGAAAAGGCAGACAACAGTTTACAAGTGTACATGGGGATAAAGATCTTACTATTTAGAGAAATGTCCTCTGGTCTGATGACTCAAAAATGTAACTGTTTGGCCAAATCTTTATGTTTGGAGGAAAAAGGGTGAGGCTTGCAAGCCGAAGAACACCATCCCAACTGTGAAGCATGGGGGTGGTAGTATCATGTTGTGGGGGTGCTTTGCTGCAAGAGGGACTGGTCCACTTAAAAAAATAGATGGCATGAGGAAGGAAAATTATGTGGCTATATTGAAGGAACATCTCAAGACATCAGCCAGGTAGTTAAAGCAAGGTCGCAAATGGGTCTTCAAAATGGACAGTGACCCCAAACATACCTCCAAAGTTGTGTCAAAATGGCTTAAGGACAACAAAGTCAAGGAATTGGAGTGGCCATCACAATTTGCAGAGAATGACAGAGGCTCAGGTCCCAAGTGCAGAGATTAAAAAAACAAAGTATATCTTTAAATACAAAAATTAGTCAAAAACAAACCAAAACTCCCACAAGCATAAACAAACCTGTAACATAATAAAGTGGCTCACGGGCAAGGAAGAGGCGAGAAACCGGCTTAGCATATAAATAATGGTTTAACGAGAAACTCAAAAGACAAAAACATAAGACGACGGACATGTCCATAAGGATCTCTCTCTCTCGCACCACCCTCTGCGATTGGCCTTTATAAGCCTCTCAGCAGCTTGATTAGCCTGATACGGGACCGGGTGTGTCGAGTCACGAGCTGGCCCAGTCCTCCACCCTGCAACAGTTGTGTTAACATGTTTTAATGTACAGAGTCTGGTCCACTTTTTTCTTTTTTTTTAAGACAAATTACATTATTGGCATAACAATGAGAAAATTACAAAAGTAGGGCCTTAAAAGAATAGTTAACCTTAAAATGACAATTTTCTCATAATTTACTTATACTCATGCCATCATAGACATCTATGGCTTTCTTTCTTTTTCTTTCTTCTACAGAAAACAAATAATTTAGAAGAATACCTCAGCTCTGTAGGTCCATTCAAAGTGAATGATGGCCAGAACTTTGAAGGTCTTATAAGCACATAAAGGCTAATAAAGTAATCCATAATGTAATCCATTCGACTTCAGTAGTTAAACCCTTGTCTTCAGAAGTGATTTGATAGGTGTGGGTGAGAAACAATATTTATTTATTCATTTATTTTTTTTACTATAAATCTCTACTTTTTGGCTGGTCAGAGGTGGAGATATATAGAAAAAATTCTGATCTGTTTCTCCACACCCATCATATCGTTTCAGAAGATATGGATTTAACCACTGGAGGTTACTTCAGTGCTGCCTTTATGTGCTTTTTGGAGCTTCAAATTTCAGGCCATCATTCACTTGCATTGAAAGGACCTACAAAGCTGAGATGTTGTTTTAAAAATCTTAATTTGTGTTCTGCAGAAGAAAGAAAGCCATACACATCTGGGTTGGTATATCTGAGTAAATGATGAGAGAATTTTCATCCTTGGGTGAACTATTCCTTTAACTGCTTCAATGGAAGCAAGGAAATCTGACAATTTTTTTTATAAAGTAGTTTACAAGTTCAATGCCACAGATGTACTTATTTGATTCTAATTATCTTTACATAAAAAACATTTCTTAGTTTTACTGCTTTTAAATCATAAAACTTGCTTATATCCAGGTTTAAAGGTTTTGAACCCCACTGTATGAGTTCCAATGAAAGTGTGTGTTTGTGTGCAGTTGTGGAGAGCTGCCTAGCAGCTGTCTTGACAGACATCGTCAAGTCTTTCATCCCTGTCAATATGCCTCGTATTCACCATTTACATGATTAGCTTTGGCAGCATCCCATCATACACATAAAGTGCTGACTGACTGCCTTAGACTTCACGTGGAGCTGAAAGTGTTATCAATGTGTGTTACAACCACCGGGAATATTTAAAGTCTGCATTAGCTGACATGAGCTGCTCTTTAAAGCAAGGCTAATTCAAGGAAGACACAGGTATAAACATGAGAATTAAAGGGATAGTTCACCAGGATGACTCTCTTTGGTGGAACACAAAAGGAGATGTTGGGCAGAGTGGATGCTCTTTTTACTTTGAGGTGGATCAGTACAGCCTGTGTCTTGCATTGCTTTATCTTAATGTAAGCGTTCTTTCCTAGCTTACAGTGGCCGCACTGCTTGCAAAGACTTAAAACTGTATTGCCATTGTGCTGTGGAAGGGACCATGCTTAATGGGCCAACTCCACTTGTCAGAAATCCTATTCCATATTAGTTGTTAATGCTTGACTTCTTGGCAGAGGCTTTATTAGTTTGAATGTACTCTCTTGTCTGAGGATGCAAAAGATCACCAGTGACAGAACATTATACGATTGTCATATCACTGAGCCCTGATCTGCAAACAGGGTCTAGGTCGCTTGCATCCTCAGGGAGAGCTTCTTTGCAATTGGCCCCTGATCCGATGGCAGGGTATATGGCGTGGATACCACTGTAGCGAGTCTCCTATCTCCTTCCTCAAGGGGACAGAACTTCACATTATCCCCTCAGCTTCTAATTTCAGCTTGTCCTGTAGAGGCAAATTGAAAGAGGAGGATTGGAGAGAATGGAGACTATTCAATAAAAGATAGAAGCAGCCATCTTTTTAATGACTGTGTCAGATGCCACCTCTCTCTCTCTCTCTCTCTCTCTCTCTGTCTCTCTCTCTCTCTCTCTCTCTGTAGTTCTGCAGTAATATGAAAGCCACATGGTGGTGTGTGTGTGTGTGCGCAAAGATTATTCTATTTGTGGGTGTCTGTATGTGTGTAAGGATTTTTATTCCCACATTCACAGATATTTCTGTTACGAATTGTGCCCTAATTTGTTTTCTGTGCTGTAATGTTCTCTTTGTCTGACTATTTTTATATCTGTTTTGGGAGCCTGAAGTCAGCTGGCCTCTCTGAAAACACTTAAAAAAACTAGAGAAAGTGAATTAATGATCTTTAATGCAGTCTCACAAGAACAGTGGTCCTTAACCCCTACAACATTTCAATTATATTGATGTTAAGACTGCATTTAAATTCAATTTGTCAAATTATAGAATTAATTGATTAAGGTACTTTCCACAAATCTAAAGACTCTAAAATAAGACTAGAAACTGGAAAAGTTGTGATTTCATCAAAGTGCCAGGGAAATGGTTTCAGCCTCAGGTGGTTGTTAAACTTAATCTTACATGTGTTGTTTTATTTTGTATTTTTTTACATGATGGTTGCAAGTTTGGCAAATTGATAAATGAATGATGCTTAAAATGTGTGTGTATTTGTCTGAAATTGTGTGCAATTCTAAACTTGAACCAGGGCCAAACACAGAATGAGATATTACATTTTATGTAAATGTTCTTTCAATGGCTTATGTGCATATATTTATTTTATAATAATATATTTATGTATGAATAATAAGATCATACACAGAAAACCTTAATAAATTAACTTAAATTATAATTTGAAGCCCCCAAAACTTGTGTAATTGAGTTCACTTAACTTGGAGTTCATATAGACTGAACTTAACTATTTAAGTTTATGGAACTACTGTAGATGCAAGTAGACTTAACTCAGATTTGCAATTTAAATGTTGTTATAGATTTAATGGCTCAAATAAAGAAGATTATAATGGATTATAGGTCACTAATTAAATAAAATTAATTCTCCACTGAAATTCATATATACCTATACATCTGACATCACACAAATCTATTTGCAACAAAACAACATTGTGGCACGGTGGAGGGCGGGACCGGGGCATGATTACGCACGCCCGGTCCCGTATCAGGCTAATTGAGCCGTCAAGAGGGATAAAGGCCACTCGCAGACGGCGATCGAGAGAGAGAGCTTAATCAGCAGACATGTCTGTTGTCCTATGTGTTTGTTTTAAGTTCTTCATTAAAATATTATTTATATTGACAAGCCGGTTTCTCGCCTCTTCCTTGCCCATGAAAATGATCTTCTTTACAAACATAAATAATACTACAAAAGAGCCTCAATTTTGTTCATAATTTTGTCTGAATTATTAAGATTATTTAGATAAATAAGTTCAAGGAACAGATAATTGAGTCATAAGTCTAAAACTTGACATTTCAAATGATGTTTAATTACGACAACTTGATTTCCCTATCTGTCACTCACTCTACGTTGTGTCCCGTTTAAAGATGCATATTTTTAAACATACCTTTCCTGTGTTATTCCTGGTTGTTATCTCTCGCCTTCGGACGGCCATGATTGCTGTCTTTCATGTCTGGGCGCTGCTCACACGGAGACATCTTTCGTGGATGCATCATGTCCTCACTGCGAGGACATGACCATGGCAACGTTGCGGTCACTCTTGCTCTCGTAAGAAAGCTGCTAGCACTGGGGGCGATTTGGGGACCTCAATGGGACCACCTCCGGTGGGTAGATCCCCACGGACCTCCCATTCCCCAGCATGCTTATTTTCCCAGATTAGGCTTCCAGATGAGTGCGCCGGCTTGTCTCAGGGCGAGTTCGACCTCTTGTTAGGGGCCCGTGAAGGTGATGAGCTTTTGAGAGCAGAATTGGAGAGCGGGCTTATCCAATCGGATGCGGAAGCCTCGGCTGGGCTGCCCCCTTGGGTACGGTCAGCCAGTCTCAGGCCAAAATGATGGACATACTTTCCCGGGCGGTCAAGAGAGTCAGGATACAGTTGAACTCTCCGCTCTCCCCTGAACCCTCGCGGCTCAATGATTGGTTCCTGGGACCGCGGCGCCACTCACAGCCATGTCCCACCCTAGTTCCTTTCTTCATTGAAGTGCACGAGGAGCTGACATGGTCGTTGGTGGCACCTTTTAATGCCCGGTCCTAATATTTCAGCTCCCCCGACCTCACTACCCTCGATTGCGGGGCGGCCAAGGGCTACTCGTCGATGCTCCCAGTGGATAAGGCGCTTGTGGTGCACCTATGCCCGCAGAGCACTGCAAACTGGCATGCCAAAGCTACCGTCCAGGTTAACATAGGTTTATATCGTCCCAGACGGCCAGGTGGGGGCCTGAGGAGAGTCTTTTGTTTAATTTTCGTTCAATTTCGCCACATGTTCAAGTAGCTAGGTATCCAAAAACTCAACAAAAGAGCAGTTTTCTCATTCCCTGGGTCAAATATCTGGTGTGCACAGCCATCATTATGACCACCGTCCACCATTCCACTTTGGGATGTTCTACGCTCCTGCGGCGTCCCCCCCACCCCCACCCCTGCGTGCCCAGCTGTGGTACAAACACACCCACACCTGGATGGTTTCGACGGACTGTGGGGACAATGTACCTCCTCCCTCCTCCCTGATCCTCCTCATCCTCTGGTGGGTATAAGGAGCCAGGTAAGCACTTCGATGTCACTCCTCTCAGCATTACCACAGGTAGCCCTTTCCCGGTTAAGAGAAGTGGGCATTCGCATCCTCATCAGTCATCTCGATGACTGGCAAATCCTAGCTCACTCTCAGTATATGTTGTGTGTGCACAGGGACCTGGTGCTATCTCACCTCAGCCTGCTAGGGCTTCGGGTCAACTGGGAAAAGAGCAAGCTCCTCCCGGTTCAGAGCATCTCTTTTTGGCTTGGAGTTGGACTCAGTCTCGATGACGGCGCGCCTTACGAACGAGCATGTCCAGCTGGTGCTGACCTGTTTGAAGGCATTCAGACAGAAGACAGCAATTCCACTGAAACAGTTAAGGAGGCTCCTGGGGCATATGCCATCCTCAGTGGTGACCACACCATTCGCATATGAGATCCATTCAGCACTGGCTCCAGACTCGAGTCCCTAGATGGGAGTGGCGCCATGGGACACATCACGTTGCCATCACGCTGGTCTGTTGCAGCCTCTTCAGTCCTTGGACCGACCTCACATTGTGCAATGGGCACGCAGCTGCCGGCTCATGGACGGGCCCATGGCTACATTGGCACATCAACTGCCTCAAGTTTTTGGCAATACTGCTCACCCTGCAGAGGTTCTGACCCTTGATCCAGGGAAAGTATGTGTTGACTCGGACATGACCACGGTGGCATACATCAGCCTTCAAGGCGGTTTACAGTCCCATCGTATGTCACATCTCGCCCGCCATCTCAAGTCAGCAGCACCTCATGTCGCTGCGAGCGACACGCTGAACTACAGGTTAACCACAGGGGAGAGTGGAGACTCCACCCTCAGGTGGTCTATCTGATTTGGAGTCGATTCGGGCAGGCACAGGTAGACCTGTTCACCTCCCCAGAATCCTCCCACTGCCCGCTTTGGTATGCCCTGACTGAGGCACCCCTCAGTATAGACACACTGGCACACAGCTGGCCCCCTGGACTGCGCAAATATGCTTTCCCCCACTGAGCCTACTTGCACAGACCCTGTGCAAGGTCAGGGAGGACGAGGAGCAGGTTGTCCTAGTAGCACCCTACTGGCCCGCCCAGACTTGGTACTCGGACCTCACGCTTCTCGTATCAATCCCCCCTGGAAAATTCCCCTGAGGAAGGACCTTCTTTCTCAGGGATGGGGCACCATCTTGCACCCGTGACCAGACCTCTGAAATTTCCACGACTGGCCCCTTGACAGGACGCGGAAGACCTAAGTGGCTTACCACACACTGGGGTAGACATGATCACTCAGGCTAGGGCTCCTTCTACGAGGTGCCTGTATGCCTTGAAGTGGCGTCTGTTCGCTAAGTGGTGTTCTTCCCAATGCAAAGACCCCCAGAGATGCACAGTCGGATCGGTGCTTTCCTTCCTACAGGAGAGATTTGAGGGATGGTTGTCCCCCTCCACCGTGAAGGTGTATGTAGCTGCTATAGCAGCACACCACGACACAGTGGAAACACTTCCTTAGGGAAGCACGACCTGATCATCAGGTTCCTGAGAGGTGCCAGGAGGTTGAATCCCTCCAGACCATGCCTCGTTCCCTCATGGGACCTCTCTGTAGTCCTTCAGGGTCTACGGGGAGCTCCCTTTGAACCTTTGGAGTCAGCTGAGCTTAAGGCACTCTCTTTAAAGACTGCCCTCCTGATGGCGCTCACTTCCATCAAGAGGGCAAGTGAACTGCAAGCGTCCTCTGTCAGCAAAACGTGCCTGGAGTTTGGTCCAGGCTACTCTCACGTGATCTTGAGACCCTGATTGAGCTATGTGTCCAAGGTTCCCACTACCCCATTCAGGGATCAGGTGGTATCCCTGCAAGCACTGCCCCAGGAGGAGGCGGACCAGCCTTGATGTTGCTGTGTCCGGTGTGCGCTTTACACATTTATTTGGATCACACGCAGTCTCTGAGCAGCTCTTTGTCTACTTTGGTGGACAGCGAGAAGGAAGCGCTGTCTCCAAGCAGAGGATCGCCCACTGGATCATTGACGGCATAGCTATGGCACCACGGCCATCAAATGCCACCTACCACAGGGCTATGAACCCATTCTACCAGGAGTGTGGCGGCCTCCTGGGCCCTGACCTGTGGCGCCTCACTAACAGACATTTGCAGAGCAGTGGGCTGAGCAAACACCCAACACCTTTGCGAGGTTCTACTATCACTGGGTTGAGCCGGTTTCGTCCCACGTCTTAGCAGGAATGAACAAGTAAGCCCGTGACAGTTGGCCGGGTGTATCGCTTGTGCATAGCACCTTTCACCTTCACTGAGCTGAAGACGTGCGCTGTTGACTCCCAGTAGTGTTCACAAGATGTGTTCCCTGGATGACTTCCTCCTAGCCCCATGGCAGACGAGGTTGAGGAGAAACTCGCTGTCGGCACAATACACGTGCTAACTAAGCCCTGTGCTGGGGTAGGTGCTCCACATGTGCTGGTTCTCAGTAGGTAACCCCATGCAACGTATATCTTCCGCTAAATCATTTCCCTGTTGGTAAACTGCATTTTCCTTTGGCAGAGGCCCCTTTGCCCTCGTCACCATGTTTGTAGGAACTCCTCCCTCAATGGGTAGGACCTACCATGGGACTTCTCCACATGACATACTTCCAACGAGAAAGAGTCGGCAAGACCATGTGACGTATTTCCACTCGAGATACCCCCCCCCCACCCCCATCTCTCGGGATGGGTGTGGTCTCCGTGGTGTCTGAGTGACACTCCCCCGACGTGGACACTGGTGGTCCCAGTCAGTTGAAAAATGTTCACTCTTTTTGGTAAGAAAAAGAAAAAAGAGGGAAAAGGCACAACTGGGCTAGCCTGCCCCTATTCTTTTTTGGGCAGTCGACTTGTCCCCAAAGGGCCGCTCATAACAGCACTGGGGGAGGTTAGGTGTTGGTCTGGTGCACTGGCTACGAGGCACACAGTAGCCTGCCCGTCTCACACCGACAGTTCACATAACACAGTTCAGCTAGTTGTGGTGTTTTTGTAGGGGACCCCTAGTGTCACTTCATCGGCACAACAGTGAGTGAAATATAGGGAATGTCCTGGTTACTTCCGTAACCTCCGTTCCCTGACGTAGGAAAAGAGACTTTGTTTTCCTTCTTCCACAATGCTTGACTACCCGCTGAAATGGCCGGGACCTTCTCTCTCGGCTCCTCAGCACAAAACCTGAATGAGCGGTTTACACGTCAGCTCCTTTATACCCGTATGTTCGGGGGAGTGGCATGCAAATACCACTCGCCAATACCCGTTGGCCTTTTATCAAAGATCAGTGGTGTCTCGGGCTCCCAAGAGTGACCCCTAGTGTCACTTCATGGACACAACATCTTGTTCCCTCCATCAGGGAACTGAGGTTACGGAAGTAACTTGAACGTTTTCATGTAATGATAACATTGGGATTTACAGTTCATAATGCAGTGCCTCAGCATACAGTGAGGGAAGTTTATCTAACAGTGATGACATTACCACATTGTCTCATCTGAAGCAGTTGAATCTTAATTGTGCACGTTTCATCTGTCCTCATGCTTTCTCTTTTGTCTGTGTGCAGAGACAAGTTTCTTGTTGGGGAATGCACAGATCGTGGAGTGGCCTATAGTTTACAGTAATGACGGATTCTGCAAGCTCTCTGGATACCACAGGGCAGAGGTCATGCAGAAGAGCAGCACCTGCAGGTAACAGCTTCTCTTGTCTGTCTGTTTTTAACCTGCCATTAATCTGTAATCAAGTACAGACTTCATTACATGTGAAGTAATGTGATCCCAATACACATTTGAGGCTTTTCAAGATGTGCAAGATGCAAAAATGTATAATTATAAATAAATTGTGTGCTAATTGTGTTTTAATATTATATTGGAAGCAAAAAATGCCCCATCAATCTTTTCTGAAGGCCCTGTTAAAATGGCCCAGCACATGTTGTGTTTTGCATGCTGGTGCCCCTTAACTTGATTAACCAACGAGACGTCAACCAGCTTAATAGGCAAGACATTTGTTTTTTCCACTAGCTAGACAACCAACAATCTAGCCTGAACTATCATGGAAATTCATGCTGGCATAAACTGATCTTTTAAGCTAATGCAAATATACTCAGACCGCTGCACTTATCAAACTGGTGCAGTGCAGGGAATTTGGTCACAATTATTTTAATTATTTATTTTTTCAAGTGTGTTCTGACGAGTATCCCTGACCATTTAATCCTACTAATTTTGGTGGAGTTCTAGAGACAGATGTTTCCGCACTCTACTTGAGTTAGCAATGCATCTGAAGGTAGCTTATGTCAGTTCAGTTGCGTGAAAGCAGCGTAGAATCTGCCTGCATTATGTATCCCGTACTATCCATTCAGAGAGCGCATTTCTCTCTCTACCCTCACCAGAGCCATCACTGAACACCATGTTAGCACTATATATGCTCAGCAAGGTGCCAATCATCAAAGCAGAAATCAACTTCAGTGATTTTGCTCTGCCTACATACAGGGATACGTATATGCCGACAGACTGCGTTATGACTCCAGACCGAATTCTGGGGGAATTTTGGATGTAGAATTGGCACAAGCTTTTGTCAGCTAAAGCAATAAGAGCTGAAGATTTGATTCCGTACACCTCTGAGCAGCTTACAAAAACCCTTATGCACCACAAATACCTCTGTATGTTTGGGTTTATGGAACCTGAAGTGATAAGAAGATCCAAAACAAATAAAACTGCTAAGGGGAAACTTTCAGATTCCATGCTGTGCAACATTGCCCAGTCCTGATTTTAGTAATTTCCTAAAACCCCATTCCAGAATCCACAGGTAAAGAATCTTCCTCATGTGTCCACATGAGGATGTGAAGGACAACATATGCCAATAGAGAGTGAGCTAAGCAAGAACAAGAAAAGAGAAAGACAGATAGATAGATAAAAGGAGAAAATAAAGAGAGAGGTGAGTGAGACAGTCAAAGATAGAGAAAGGGAGGAAAGGGGGTGCTTGTAATTTTACCTTGTGTTCTCACTGAACTGTTGCAAACTGTCCTCAGCCTAAAATATCCCTTCTGCTGAATTAAAAAAAAAAAAAAGATATTTTCAGCAAAATAGCTCCCAGATCTGATTATTGTCATGGGAAATGGAGCATTTCAGATTTACCATCTTTTAAAAGAATACTTATGCTTCAATTTTAAGCAACTAAATTTGATGCAAATCTGAGAGTTTGCCACAGCATGAGGCATGAGCACAGGAACACAAGGCTTGTGTAACAGTCTGATGCACATTACATTAGAGAAAACCTCAAAATAAGAAAATGATCCAATAAACTATATGAAGGAAGGTACTGACCTGAAAGAACTTCACTTTTCATGAAACAACAATTGCAACACAAATAATTTAGATGAAAAATGCATTGAATGATGAATAATGCATTGAACGATGAAAGTTTTATCAGCCAGGCCAATTAATCGGTCAATATTTTGCCATTTAGAGATCATCAGCATCAATAACCGAGCAGTCTTGGCTGATTATCAGAAGTTTTAACTGTGTCAGTTGTCTTTTGTGTCAATTCCAAAACCTATAGCTTTGTCAATGTGTAGCACTTTTTCTGTCTTCCAATATTTTGTTCATTTAATGGCAGCTATTTTTGTGCATGTCTCACTTGTGTAGTATACAGTATATTGGCATTACATCAGCAACTGGCCACTCTGCTTTCTAAATATTGGCATTGGCCATTAAAAAGCCCATATTTGTCAGCCTTTACTATATATTTTTGTGGTAACACTTAACAATAAGGTTCCATTTGTTAACATTAGTTAACAGGAACTAACAAGGAACAATACTTATTAAGCTTTTATTAACCTTAGTTAATGTTAATTTCATCATCTACTAATACATTTTTAAAATCAAAAGTTGTTAACATTAGATAATGCACTATGAACTAGCATGAACTAACAATTAACAATTATATTTTTATTAACTAACATAAACAAAGATTAATAAATGCAGCAAAAATGTATCGTTAATTGTTAGTTTATGATACCTAATGCATTAAATAATGTTAACGGATGGAACCTTATTGTAAATTGTTACAATGTTTGTATATTTTCTTGTATTGAAGACATTGCACATTACCATGAATATAATCACTATATCCACCAGATTGCCTTCTCCATGTAACTATTGCTTAAAATGTCCCTAAAATTTTAACATGATATCTTCTCTTCCTATTAAATAACAGTAAGGGTAGAACTTGTTGGAAGTTTGGCTCTATTTGGCTCTATTTCTACTGTTTGTCTAGCCTCCACTTTCTGCTGAAGTTAAATAGAGCATCTGCAGTAACTGACTGTCATCAGCCACTCCCCCAGCACACACACTAACTGAATTAATTGACAGTGAAAGACAAGCTAGAGTTTGCTGGGGTGATGTGTATGCCATACAGGTTTGCACGCTCACCTAACTCTCTTTTTTGCTGTCTTTGTTTGTCTCACTCCTTTTCCTACCTACTTCTCCCCCTCTCACAACCATTTTTTTTATTTTGTCTCTCTGTCCCCCTGGCAGTTTCATGTATGGAGAGCTGACAGACAAGAAGACAATAGACAAAGTCAGACAGACCTTTGATAACTATGAATCCAATTGCTTTGAAGTGCTGCTCTATACGAAGAACAGTGAGTATTCCCAGCAATCCAGGTTCTTTGCCGTGCCTGTTGCATCTACAGAAAGAGTGCAGGGATGCAGTTATGCTCAACGTAAGAATCTGGAGAAAAAAATAACCACTATAAAAATGCTGGTGTTTGAGAAAGTTCACTTTTCTCCATACCCAGTATAACCAGTGTGTTTTAATTAAACAATATCCCACGAGCAAGAGTGTTGTTCTGAATATCAGCACAATGATTCAGCCTTAAGTGATTACCGCAGGTAATCAGACCAGCAGTACCATTACAAGTGTGATATTGTTTTCATGCAACTGTTCAATAAACAAGTAAATAATTCTGTATTATATAAGTTACTAAAACAATTGGCCAGTTGGTTTGTGCATCTCATTTCAATTATCAAAAATAGTTCCAACAAAGCCAAAAGAAGAGTAATTTTGAACCAGTGTTTGTTCATAAACAAATCTATGAATTGGTTAATGAAATAAAAATGAAGGATGAATCAAAATCCCCCAACACTATTTGGAAATCCACAACCAAACAAGTGTCCCAGTGCTTTATATTTAATATCAGCACTCTTGGAATGCCACTTACACCAAGTGAACAAGGGCAAGTGCTTCCTCTCAGCTCTTGGATTTTACTCATATAGGTACTATAAAGATCAATATCCCCATGGTGCCTCCATAAGATAAAGCTGTCAGGTTAAGCTCAGACATAGTGACCCATTAGACACACGGCTACACAGTATATTTCTTATACTGGTGAACTGTGGACCTTGGTCTCAATTATCTTCCCATTTACCTTGTCTTTCTAAATTCCTGTCTTGTCTGTCCTTCTCCTGTAATCGCTATTCTCCACCATAATCTCATCATCATTTATTCTCTTCTCTACGTTCCCCCCTTTGTTCACTTGACTTTAACCTGTCTGTCCCTTTCTCTTTCCTTCTCTATTGCCTTAATTTTCCTCCATGTCTTTTATCTCACTGCTCCTTAATTCACTTCCTTTTACGAACCACTTTTCACACTATACCTTCCTTTCAACGCCACCCTCTCTCCCCTCTCTCATTGCGTTCCCCTGGTGCTGTCAGGAACCCCTGTGTGGCTCTACATGCAGGTGGCCCCCATCAGGAATGAGAATGATAAGGTGGTCCTGTTCCTCTGCACTTTTAAGGATATCACTGTCTTCAAGCAGCCCATTGAAGATGAGACCACCAGAGGTAAGAACACTCTCATAACCTCATCTTGAGTGGATTTATTAGCTTTTGTATGGCAGAAATTGCATAAGCACACAATAGAACATAGATATGATAGTGTATAATGGTTTGGTTTTACATGGCTGTGACATAACTAAAAACCTATTGGATTAAATATTTTTTTTTTTTATGAATCCATTTATACACAGTATATTTAAATAGGAAACACGTCAGCACAGGAAGAAAACTGCGAAACATCTAGTGATTTTGAGGGATCTTTAAATGAGAAAGCTGTACTGATCAATAATAAGATTTTATTAGATCTTGCAAAGATAGTGCACAGTTGTTCTCTTTGAATCTCTTTTAAATCCTCCCTTCATAATTATCAATATTTATTTTTTTTTTACACAAAATGAAAAGACCATTACAAAGTCAATTGGCTGCTTTTTAACTGAGCATGTTTGTGTGAGCTCAGCCTGTGTGAGCACAAGAGCACAATTCAATATAATGAGACCGACAAGCTGTCACTTCATGTTCTAAAGTGCTGTATATGTACTGTACTGAAGTGAGCTGTGGAGCATTCCATGGATATCTGTGAATTTATGATTGATGGGTATTGTCATTTAATCTCTCTCAACATTTTTTTAACTGGTGGAGATTTTTTTTGTTGGCTTGTGCCACTGCTAAACTGAAGAACTTGTCCTTTGCTATTGACTGCTATTGATTTGCTATTGAAACCAACAAAAACATTTATTAAAATATTTCCTAAGTTTAAGCCGTAACCCAAAGCCTAAATAAATATGGAATGAGTAACCATATTTATTCACAAATTTTTCCTTTCTTAAAATATAGTGTTGGATAGGTGGTTAGCTAAAATTTGATGGCTGTATTGTGTCAATTTAAAATTCTGTTTTTAGATTGTTTAGTCTCTATAGGAATAAAAGTTTTCATGGGAGTGAAGTCGTAAGATATCTTACGTACAAATTATTATGAGTTGTCTTGAGGCAATGTTGGATCGAATTAGCTTTAATGACCAAATTAGACCAGCAACCAGCTACCATGTTGTCCGGCTTAAGATGGATTTTCCAACCAGACTCACCCTCCAATGGACCGGTAATTTCATGGTCCGGTCACCTAGTAAGGTTTAGGTTCTACCTGATGGGACCGTGGCAGTATTGGCCTGCCTTTGTGTTTTGTGTGGGGGCATGGGTCTGGTGGTGGGTTATCGCTGTACACATTTGCTGCCGTGTGCCCTCTGGTGATGTCACGGCAGCTTGCCAGGTTGGCATCATCGTACCTTGTCTGTTTTGTTAAAGCGTGTTTATGTTTTGCCCTTATGTGTTTCAGGTGTCCCTGGCATGCTGAATCAGTGTGTCCATGGGAACCCTGATTGTTTCCATGGGAACGCTGATCATTACAACATTCAGCTGTGAGCGACACCTGCCCCATGTTTGTTTCTCTTATTTAAACCCCTGCGTGTGTCATGTCTGATGTTAGATCATTGTGACTGTTACTGTAGTGTTAGTCACTGTCTAGGTGAAGGTATTGTCTGCTGCCATTTATTAACTGTGCTCTTTGTGTAGCTGGAGTTGGCTCATGTGTTGTTTGGTGGACTGTCTCTAGAGGTGAGGTTTCCCTCTAGATCAACCTCATCTTTGATCATTTGTCCAGTTTTCCTGTTGAGGAGGATTCCTCGCCTCTGCCCGAGTGTCAGGGGAAACCGATCACCTGGGCTTGACTTTGTTTATAAAATAAATCTTTCTGTTGAATAATAAATCCAATTGAACTATTCCCTCTGCTTTTGGGACCTGTCTCTCTCACACTGTGACAGGTAATGGTGAAATGAGCCTGCAATCTCATAGCACCTCTGATGTAGTGTCTTTCCTGAAGTGAATGATGGGGTTGCATGTTTACATGTTTACAGGCTTATTTAAATTCAGAGGTGTTAAAACATTGATAATGATCCTTAATTCTCGTTAATAAATGATACCCTTATGAAAACTTCCCATGGATTTACTGTAGTAATATTGTATTAACCATGACTAGAAAACCATGACTGTAGTAACCATGTGTTTTTTAGTTATTTTTTTTTTGGCAGTAACCAAGGTTTTGATACAATTAACTATGGTTTTATTTTGGTTTTAGTAATAGTAGCCATGTAATAATATCTATGGTTAATTGTGGTTTAATATGTTGCTTATACTTACTAATTTTTAAAAGGTAAACAAAGTGGCCTAATCATTTTCTGCTTAGGCATATAAATATATAAAAATGTAAGTAATAATTTAATCTACTTCAATTTATCCAAAGAATTAATAAAAAAATTAATTTTTTAGAGTATCGGTATTAGTATCGATATGGACGATGCTGGCCTAAAAGTACTTGGTATCGGATCGAAAAGAAAATAAGTGGTATCGCCCATCCCTAGTTAAGAGTTAATCATTTGACAATGATGTGCTTGTGCAGAAAATATGAACTGCTGAACACCACCATAGAACCACAAACTTAATTTGAACATCTATCAGATATTTAGATCACCTATAGTGATTATGTTGTAAATCAAGGACTATTTGCCCTTATTAAAATGTTAATCTATGCTGCTCCTGACACTTGTTATGCACAAATAAATACTGAATTAACATCACAATCAGATTATTCATTGCCTGGCACATGGCTTGAACTTGTTGTTAGGTAAATATGTGACCTGTAGATCTAAAGGAGCATTTGTTAAATGTCACATACCAGGTGTGTCTTAAAGATTGCTTAATGAATAGCTCATGTTCATCAACAAATGAGCAAGTAATGTTGTTGTACCATGATATAGGGAACACCGGCATCAGGGGTTTTAAACATCAGCTGTATTTGCAATAAGTGACACGGTTCCCTCTATATTTTCTTAAATAATATTCTTTAATAATTATTTGCAGCACCTGTACTGTATTTTTTGTTGTTGTTAAAGATACAAATTTTATTGATATAAATTTTAAGTAATTAGCACAAAGTCCCTCCAAAATGATGATTTCTTTGCGAGGGACCCCCTCCTAAATCATAAGAAGCATATGTATATATATATGTATATATATATATATATATATATATATATATATATATATATATATATATATATATATATATATATATATACATACAAACTTGCGGTATTATGTACAGATTTCAGAATGATACTGGCACTTTAATTTACCAAAGCGGCATTCAACTGATCACAAAGTATAGTCAGGACATTACTGATGTAAAAAACAGCACCATCACTATTTGAAAAAGTATTTTTTTTATCAAATCTAGACAGGCCCCATTTCCAGCAGCCATCACTCCAACACCTTGTCCTCGAGTAATTCTGCTAAATCATGGGTACTTGGCGATGCCCGCACAATGCCGGCACCCTGCGGAACTGTCCAAGACTCCCATCCTGGGCCTGTAGGTTTATGTCGTCATTGACAACTAAGGCTTACAGTGGCGCTGGACCGGCCATCTCCACCCTGCACTCCATGGCTCTCCTGCAGGTGCACAAAGCCAAGGTGCTAAGAGGACTACACAAGGGTAGTTCTGACCCGGGATTGATGCAGGAGCTGCGCTCGGCGAAGGTCACTCTCGGGCAGGCGATGTCCACCCTGGTGGTCCAGGAGTGCCACCTAGGGCTCAAATTGGTAGAGATGAGGGAGGCTGACAAGGTACGATTCCTTGATGCCCACATTTCCCAGGTTTGCTTATTCAGTGACACCGTCGAGGACTTTGCCCAGCAGTTCTCGGCGGTTAAGAAGAAGACAGAGGCTATTCAGCATATCCTTCCCTGGCGCGGGTCAAGTTACTGCACTCTGTCTGCTCGTCGCCAGGGGCATCCCTCTGTGGCAACGACACCAGCTCCACCAGAGCCCAGGCCAGTGGTCCTGTCTTGGCGTGGAGACACTCGCAGGAAGCAGACACCCCCATCTCACAGCCTACCTCCAAGAACTCCAGGAAGGCTTCTAGGTGCCCATGAGATGGGCGACTCAGGGACGTGGAGACCCGCAGGCCTGGAGGTGGTAAAAAGACCACTCCATCCCCCGGTGAAGGGCCGGGAGGAGAATCTTTTGAAGCCTTTTCTTTTAATTTCACCGCATGCCTGAGGGGCTGCAGTACCCACATTCTCAGAAAAAGAAATGGTTTCCTCACTTCCTGGGTCACACACCTGGTGTTTACATCCATCATTGTCATGAACATTTAGGCAGGCACTGTGCCCCTGGCGGTGGGCCGCGGCCAATCTTGGACCTGCGAGTACTGAACCAGGCCTTGCACAGACTACCGTTCAAGATGCTGATGCTGAAATGCTGAAATTTTTGCAAGGGTCTGACATCAACATTGGTTCGCGGCAGTAGACCTGAAGGACGCATAATTCCACGTCTCAGTTTTACCTTGGCACAAGCCCTTTCTGCGGTTCGCCTTCGAGGGCTGGGCACACTAGTACAAGGTCCTCCCTTTTGATCTGTTCCTGTCGCCGCGCGTCTTCACAGAAGTCACAGAGGCAGCCCTTGCCCTGCTAAGGGAAGTGAGCATCCGCATCCTCAACTGTCTCAACGACTTGTTGGCTCTTGCTCACTCTTGAGACTTGTTGTGTGCATACAGGGACCTAGTGCTCAGGCACCTCAGCCAGATGAGGCTTCGCGGCAGATGCGCTGTCGCAACAGGTCACGCTCAGGGGAGAGTCAATTCAGGCAAGTGCAGGTAGGCCTGTTCGCTTCCCAGGTATCCTCCCACTGCCTGCTCTGCTTGGTCCTGAACGAGGCTCCCCTCGGCACAGATGCACAGGCACACAGCTGGCCCCAGGGGATGCGCAAGTATGCATCCACCCAGTAAGCCTACTTGCACAGACCCTATGCAAAGGTAGGTGCTCCACATGCACTGGTTGTCTGTTTGTAACACCGTGTGATGCATCTTCTGTGAGACGGTTTCCCCGTTGGTAAACCCGCGTCTTCCTTGAGCAGAGTTCCCCTCTACCACTGGTCCCTGTATTTGTAAAGCTTCATTCCCTCTGGGTAGGACCTACCATGGGGACTTCTCCACATGCGACATTGCCGAAAAGACTCAGTAAGACCATGTGAATTATTTCCACACAATTGCCTCCCCTTTGGACAGGATGTGGTCTCTATGGTGTCTTCCCCTTGGGAATAGGCCCGCCCTGACGTGGACACTTCACCAGCTGAACTATTTCCATTCTTTTTTGGTGAAAAAAAGAAGAGAAGAGGCCATGGCTGGGGCGGCCTGTCCCCATTTTGGGCAGTCGACTTGTCCCCAAGGACCATTAGTCGATTTAGGAGCATTGGAGGAGGTTACGTGATGGCCAAGCAACAGTTTGGGCGTCTCGCACCGCCAATTCACGTAACACAGTTCAGTTATTTGTGGCGTTTCGTATAGGGACCCCTAGTGTCACTGCATCGACACCATCAGGGAATGGAGGTTACAAAAGTAACCAGGATGATTCTCCAAACATTATTACAGCAACCCGGCACAGATATCTATCCCAAATGGATCTACAAACTGCCCAGATTGAATTAAATTTTCATAAAAATTTAAAGATGATAAGAATTAGAATAGAATATATCAGACATACATTATGTTGATGTTTTATTTTTCATATATCATGGAGATGATGCAACAAATATAGAAAAGGATTCATTACTTCCACACTGAAATTCTGTCAAACACATACTGGGCTACACAGAACACGTATAGCAACACATGTATTTTCTCAGGCATATTTGAGTCTAAATAGATGCACAAATAACATAATTTATGTAGTACACCCACAATGACAATAGTCAAATAATACAAGTCAAGTTATTTTTATTTATCATTTGCCCAAAAGTAGTTGAGCCAGGTGTCCCATTTCACGCCCGGCCCAGTGGGAAAAGTCCTAGTTCTCCCTGTGGCTGACCCTGAATGGAGCTCATACAGCTGCTTTGCATGTGACTGTTTAACTCCCTCTGGGGAGTGGAGAGAGCTATAGGCAGATGTGTATGTGTGTGTCCATGTGTGTTTTATGTACATTGGTCTCAAAGGACAAAGAAATCCCATTAGAATAACATTTGAAATATGCAAAGTATCTGCATAGTAATAATAATAAAACATCAGGTGCCAATGCTTCCAGCTCTGTGTGTCCTTTGATATTTTCAAGCATGTTTTGGTCCCCAGCGTTTAAATTATGTGTGAAAACTCTTAAATCGTAGGTGAGTATGTGTCCTCTCTCTGAGGTGTTTTCATTCCTTTGACCTATTAATATCATTGAGTAGGGCTTACCCAGAGGGCCACAAACTTCAAATAAAAGCAAATAGAGATGTAAAAAGAAGATGAATATGGGCACCATGGCAACAATGAAACCCTTTGAAGTCCTTCCAGATGTTTCTGTATCGCTATGTTCAGACTGCAGGCAAATCTGATTCTTTCTCAAATCAGATCTTTTCAGGCAGACTGTCCACACTATTAATTGCAAGTGATAAAATCAGATTTGCGTGTTCAGACATAACCAACCTATCTGCATGGGTTGCTTTGGTAATGACGTAGGCATACCCATGTGACGATGCTTTCAAAACAGATGTGGGAAAATTGTGCTGGTGCATCATCTCGTTCCAAATAAGCACCCTGTCCAGTCGCAGTGCAGAACTCCGTCTCATAAGAAAAACTCAGCGACTGAAGAGACTGGTAAATATTGTGATGTTCTGTGCTGCAGTCACCGATTTTTGACATCATCATTGTGTGTCGCTTTCAGAGTGATGCAAAAGACCATTTGAAATCCGAATTGAGCATCAAGAGCGTCCGGACTGAGATGCATCTGAAAAAAATAATTTCAATCACATTTTAAACCACCTCCCAAAATGGTTTGAATCAGATTTGGAAAAATCAGATTTTTTTGTGGTGTTTTGATGCCCAGACTATCAAAATCACATCTGGATGCAATCTGGATATGCAAAAAATCTTTTTTTTAGTGGCAGTCTGAACAAGACCTAAGCATATGAGAGTTACCTGAAAATTATACCCAATCAAGCAAACATATTGTGGGGATGAGGGCATGGCCAAACGTTTGTCTGGAGAGAGAGGAAGCAGTAAGGATTTTCACCTGAGATGAATTGCTGCTAATTGTGATTTCTATGTTCACAGTGAGAGGCAGGGAGATAAAAGGCTGCCCAAAACTCCAGAGAGGGAGAGAGAACCCAGCTGACAATTATATGCTGCCATGGAGTCATCGCTGTTAGAGTAAGTCTTCAGGTCCCTTGCCAGCTTCCTCCAGGCCCAACACCAGGCCATTGTGGACCTATGCGTGGATTAGCAGCAGTGTTTTAAGGTGCTCCTTTGGGCTCAGGAAGAGGACTGGTGGGTGCTGCAGAGTTTAGTAACCCAGGAGGTGGCCGCCGTCACGTGCTGCTCACGAATATGGGGCCTCAAGATGAACTGGAGGCCTATCTCGAGCTCTTTGAGCACACGGCTAAAGCACTGAGATGGCTGCAAGAACAATGGGTGGTACATGTTCTGCCGCTGCTGACAGGGGAAGCCCAGATCTTGGTGCAACAACTTCTGGTCGCAGACTTACTAGACTACGGGTGGTTGAAAAAGTCCATCTTGCAACGGGTTGGCCACTGCTCAGAAGAACACCGCAAGCGTTTCCGCTCCTTGACACTGAGTGATGTCGGCTGCCCGTTTGCTTTGCTCAGCAGTTCCGTGACACCTGCTGGTGGTGGGTGCTGGCCAAGGAAGACAGCAATGGCAATGACATCATCAATTTAGTGGTGCTGGAACAGTTAATCTCCCGGCTGTCAAAGGGCATGGCCAAGTGGGTCATCGCTGGATGAAGCGGTCCAGCTGGCGGAAGATCATCTGATGCCATATACGGGTGCCGGTGTGCCCCACGCCTTCCCCCCTGTTGTTTCTCCCCCTTACTTCCTTCCACCCTGTTCCATTTCCACAGAAAGCTCAGTGGTCATGGGGGGTATTTCAGGTGGCTCATTTTAATCCGATGAGAGGTCACTTGTGACAGGAGAAAACACTAAGCCATCTCATGGCATTTCTATTGGCCGTACATAGTCGGACGTACCGGTTACCCGAATACAAAAAAACTGGTAATACGGGAAGGCCATGCTTGATATGGGGATAATAGAAGAATCCCACAGAGATTGGGCCAGCCCGGAGGTTCTGGTACCTAAGAGCGATGGCTTGGTCTGTTTCTGTGTGGATTATTGGAAAGTCAACTCGGTGTTGAAATTTAATGCGTATTCAATGCCTCATATTCATGAACTGCTCGATCGGTTGGGCATTGCTCGCTTTTATTTGACACTGGATTTAACAAAGGGATATTGGCAGATCCCCTTATCTCATGATGTCCTGTGAGAAAATGGCCTTCTCCACACCGTTTGGGTTACATCAATATGTGACCCTTCCGTTTGGTTTGTTTGGGGCACAGGCTATGGTTCAGCGTCTTATGGACAGAATCCTCAGACTGCACGCTGCTTATTTGGATGATATCATTATTTACAGTAATGATTGGCAGCGGCGCATGCAGCATCTGAGGCCAGTTCTGAGGTTGCTGCGGCGAGCGGGTCTCACAGCAAACCTAAAGTAGTACATGACTGGGCATGTGGAGGTGTGGTATATGGGGTTCCACTTGGGTCATGGGCAAGTGCGGCCCCAAATTGATAAAACCGCAGCAATTGCGACATACCCAAGACCAAAAAGGAGGTGAAACAGTTGCTGGGGCTGGCTGGCTATTATCGAAGGTATGCACCTAATTATTCGGCTGTCATCAGCCCGCCGACTGGTCTCACTAAAAAGCGAGCTCCAGACCCTGTCCAGTGGACGGAGCCGTGCCAACAGGCTTTCGCACAGGTAAAAGCTGCACTTTGTGGCGGGCTGCCTCTGCATTCCCCTGACTTTTCTCTCCCTATTGTTTTTCAGATGGACTCATTGGAAGGGGGCTGGGTGCTCTAATGTACCAGGTGGTGAAGGGGGAGGAGCACCCGGTGCTGTACATTAGTAGGAAGACTAAGTACAGCACCACAGAAAAGGAGTGCTTGGCCATCAAGTGGGTGGTCCTCACTCTCCGCTACTATTTGCTGGCATGAGCATTCACCCTCCAGTGGCTCCACTGCATGAAGGATGCCAATGCCCTGATCACTCATTGGTATCTGGCACTCCAGCCGTTTAAGTTTGAGGTGGTCCACAGGCCAGGGGCACAGATAGCTGTTGTGAACTTCCTCTCTAGAAAGGGGAGGGGGGGGGTGTGGACTGGCATGGCTGTTCCCACGAACTGTGTTAGGCGGTGGGGGTATGTGTGGGCGAGGACATGGGTGAGCATTTATCTGAGGAGAGAAGAAGCGGTACGTGTTTTCCTCTGAGATGAAGTCAAAGTCAAATTCAAGCCAAGTGGTTTTTATTGTCGTTCAACCATATACAGTTAGTACAGTACACAGTGAAACGAGACAACGTTCCTCCAGGAACATGGTGCTACATAGAACAACATAGGACAAACACAGAACCACATGAGACTACACAGACTAAATAACATACTTATATAAAGTGCACATGCAAACGTGTGCAAAAAGTACGGGACAGTACAATAAATTACTAAAAATTATCAGGACAATAGGCACAGTAAGAGACCAGAACATTGTAATGCAAAAAGATTACAGTTTTTAAAAATGCCAAATGTAAACATAACATTCTATGCGTATGTTCTATGCACAATTATTGCAATAATTAAAGTGCAACTCAGGACACGTGTGTGTGTGTCAGTCCAGTCTCTGAGTATTGAGTCTGATGGCTTGGGGGAAGAAGCGGTTACACAGTCTGGCCGTGAGGGCCCGAATGCTTCGGTACTCTTGCCAGACGGCAGGAGGGTAAAGAGTTTATGTGATGGGTGTGTGTGGTCATCCACAATGGTGGTTGCTTTGCGGATGCAGTGTTTTTTGTAAATGTCTTTGATGGAGGGAAGAGAGACCCTGATGATCTTCTCAGCTGTCCTCACTATACTCTGCTGGTCTTTGTGGTCCGAAATGGTGCAAGTCCCAAATCAGGCAGTGATGCTGCAGCTCAGGATGCTCTCAATAGTCCATCTATAGAATAGGGTGAGGATGGGGGATGGGAGATGTGCTTTCCTCAGCCTTCGAAGAAAGTAGAGACGCTTCTGGGCTTTCTTGGCAGTGAGCTGGTGTTGAGGGTCCAGGTGAGGTTCTCCACCATGTGAACACCAAGGAATTTTGTGCTCTTGACGATCTCCACATAGGAGCCATTGATGTTCAGCGGAGAGCAGTCACTCTGAGCTCTCCTAAAGTCAACAACCATCTCTTTTGTTTTGTCCACATTCAGAGACAGGTTGTTGGCTCTACACCAGTCCGTTAGCTGCTGTACCTCCTCTCTGTATGCTGACTCGTCATTCTTGCTGATGAGATCCACCACGGTCGTGTCTTCAGCGAACTTAATGATGTGGTTCGAGATGTGCATTGCTACACAGTTGTGAGTCAGCAGAGTGAACAGCAGTGGACTAAGCACACAGCCCTGGGGGGCCCCAGTGCTCAGTGTGGTGGTGGTGGAGATGCTGTTCCCTTTCCGGACTGACTGAGGTCTCCAGTCAGGAAGTCCGGGATCCAGTTGCAGAGGGAGGTGTCCAGGCCCAGCAGGTTCAGCTTTCCAATCAAGTGCTGAGGAATTATTTTGAATGCTGTATATGAACAGCATTTGAATGTTTGAGTCCTTTTTATCTAGGTGGGTGAGGGCCAGATGGAGGGTGGTGGCGATAGTGTCGTCTGTTGAGCGGTTTGGACGATACGTGAATTGCTGATAATTGTGATTTCTGTGTTCACATTGAGAGGCAGGGAGATAAAAGGCTGCCCAAAACCCCAGAGAGGGAGAGAGAACCCAGCTGACAAGCTGTGTGTGTGTTGGCCGCTGTCGGCTGTTTTGAAAGCTTTACCATCACGCTTGAGGCGGATGTGTTTAATTGATAAAATAAAATTCATATGCTTGAGTTTGAATGGCCATTTCCCGCTTCCTCATTTCATTGAACCATTACACATATATTACTTGATTTATCACCTTTGCATCTACACCAATGTAAATTGAGAGCTAGCAAACAGAAGTCCCAAAGGGAACATGTTTATCAATCAAAGGCCCTCAACAGGAAAAAGGGAAGTGTGTTTATGCTCTGTCACATAAAGTGCTAGAGGTTAGCAGGGGTAAATCAAATCGGGGCAAATTCGTTTAAAGTATTAAATGAAACAAGTGCTAAAACAACGCAGACAGAGTGTGCAAATAAACAACACTATCAGCAGATGCAGTTCATTTTTAGTTACTTCCTCCCTTAGGGGCCAGAACTAAATGCAGCACAATAAATGGTACAGAATGCAAGTTCTTTTAACTTAACATGCATTTTAAAAATGCTGTGCTGATGCACAAGACACTGAAAAAATAGCAAGACGCAGTGCAAGATAAAAGACACCCATCTAGTGCATATTTAGATAGTGCAGGGGGTCAAAAATCAAGTTTGGTCTAAAAAAACCCTGTCTTCTGTGCTTTTATAAACTGCTGCAGTCTGTTCTTACATCTGTGCAGGCATTGTTGTCTTGCAGAGCTAGTTTAGTTCTCCATTGCCAGATGTGGTGCATTTGGGCTAACAAATGTTCCATATTAACTTACATGTGATAGTATTGTGGCTGTTATGGCCAAACTGAGACTCCTCTGGGGCTTTGCCTTGTGGCTTCTTGTGGGAGGGCTAAATCTGGAAGAAGCCTCAGGGGTCGTGTGCAGTGATGTGACTTTCTGCCCTTAGAGAACCAGATGGCCTGAACCATCCATTATTTTTCTCCTTGTCTTCCCTCTGTCTGTAACACTGATCTTTTTTTCTTTGCTTCTTCTCTATCTGTCTCTTTAATTAGTGCTGTAAATTTATTAAATATTTTAGTCAGTTTTAATACAATAAATTACAATAAATTAATCAAATTAAGCACGTATTAGTATTTGCTGACAAAATCACAAGATAATTTAAAGACATAACATTATTGTGGCAGACAAAAGCATTGAATTAGGGTTGCCAACTGTCCCGTATTAGCCAGGACATTCTTTAATTTGGCCAAAATTAAGATGTCCCATACAGGATGCCTACTTTCCCATATTTAAAAGGGGAAATGCTTGAGCCCATCCCAAATGCTCAAGCGTCCCTTTTTCTTGTGGCAAAAAGTTAGTATCCCTACACTGAATAGACATAAAACATAAAATATATCCATTATACTTGTTGCCTATATAGGTGAGCTTTGCTGACTGTGGACTTGGTTCTTGAATTGGTCCGATAGTAGGAAAGGAATTTATGTAGGGGTCAGGAGGTATGAATAATATATTTGTTTATTATTAATGACAAAAAACACATGGTAACACTGTACAATAAGGTTCAATTTGTTAACATTAGTTAACATGAACTAACAAAGAAAAATATTGTTATATAATTTTTCAATTCAACATATACTGTATTAACAAATGTTTTAATTCAAAAGTTGTATTTGTTAACATTCTATAATTCACTATAAACTAACATGAACTAACAATTGTATTTTCATTAACATTAACATCTTGGTTACTGGCGTAACCTCCATTCCCTGATGGAGGGAACAAGATGTTGTGTTGATGTAGTGACACTAGGAGTCGCTCTTGAGAGACCCGAACACCTCCCATTCTTTGAGAAAAGGCCAATGAGAATTGATGAATGGAACTTGCATGCCACTCCCCTGGACATATGGGTATAAAAGGAGCTGGAATGTGATCCCATTCAGGTTTTGTGCTGAGGAGCCGTGACAAGGTCCGGCCATTTCAGCAGTTAGTACAGAGTTGTGGCAAGAGGGACACAATGTCTCATTCCCTCCATCAGGGAACAGAGGTTATGACAGTAACCAAGATGTTCCCCTTCTGTCACTCACTCGACATTGTGTCGATGTAGTGACACTAGGGGTCCCTATAGAAAAACTCCACAACAGCTGAACCACGTTACATGAACTGCTGATGCAGGTGCAAGAAGTCTGCTGCATGCGTAATAGCAGGTACATCAAACTGCACGTAACCTCCCCCAAAGCCCCAAAAGACGTCATGTAGTTCCCCACATCCCTGAGGAAGGGAATCAACATAACTAGCATGGAAGCAGGCAATGCCAGCCATGTTTTCTCTCCACAGAGTATTAGATTCGGCTGGGGCTATCTAACACTATCATACACATCGGGGAAGGTGTTCTTTTCCTTTCCTATTCTTTCAGGGAGAAAAAACCCTGCAGAGACCACATCCTGCCCAAAATGGGAGGTCAACATGTGGGAATTCAACTCATGGGCTCAGCAGCTGCACATGGAAGAGGTGCTGTGGTAGGTCCCACCACAAAAAGGGGGGAGAACTCTACAAAAACAGTGACCAGGGGCAGAGAGAGAGCTTTGCCCAAGGGAGACGCGGGTCCGTGACAGTGAGACTGTACCGTGGACTATACATCACAGGGGTTACCGGAGTAATCGGCACCTGTGGAGCACCTATCCCAGTACAGGGCATATTAGATCCCTTAGTGGGGCTGGCTGCGATCTCCTCCACCAAGTTCATGAACCACAAGGCTAGGGAGGAAGGACATCCAGGGTCCACTTGACTGGGGGTAAAAGCGCACACTTTTGCCTCAGGGAAGGGGAAAGGCACATACACATGGCCAACTGTTCCGTATTACTGAACTCTACCGGTTCCTACCTGAAAGAACACGGGATGAAACCGGCTCAAACCAGAGATCTCACGAAGGTATTGGGTGTTATTCAGCTTGCTGCTCTGCAGATGTCTGCTAGAGAGGTGCCATTGTCCAGTGCTCACGAGGATGCCACACTCCTTGTAGAGTGTTGTTCTCGAGACTCGTCACAACTGGTGGGCCGTAGGTGTGGCGCAGCCGTGCGCATGAATGTGGGGAGGGGGTGAACAGCAGTAGTATTCAGATCACTGATAGTACAACCGCTCGGCTCTGAAGAGAAAATCGCATTCCAGCTCCATTGATACCCGTATGTCCAGGGGAGTGGCATGCAAATTCCACTCACCAATGCTCATTGGCCTTTTCTCAAAGAATGGGAGGTGTTTAGGGCTCTAAAAAGCAACTCCCAGTGTCACTACATCGACACAACGTTGAGTGAGTGACAGAAGGGGAACTGAAATTAATAAATACTGTAAAAAATACTGTATAATGTTAATTGCTTGTTCATGATACCTAATGCATTAACTAATTTTAGCAAATGGAACCTTATTGTAAAGTGTTACCAAACACACTTACACTTACTGTACACACTAAATTAAAAGGTTATATTGACAAACCTAATAAAAATCTGTCCTAGCTTTTTTCTATATTTTTGTTCTTCATTCTAAAAATCATGGCATTTTATTCCAGATAAACAATAAGTCCTTCACGTATAAATAGCCAGTTTGTCCTTTCTGACATAGAGCTGTCCCCCTCTGAAAGGGCTCTAACAGACCAGCATGCTATTTTCATACACCCTACCAATAAATGCACATGGCTGATTTCCCCTCCTTATCCCTTCACTGAGTTAATTGTTCATGTGGAAAGACTTCTTTCTGTCCCTGTTGTAATGAGGGAGACTGGTCACAGTGTGCTCAGAATTACTCTGGTCCATTATTGTTGAGTTTGAACATTTATGAGATGTGACTTAAATGGGGAAGCTGCAATGTTATTAATGTTTTACTTCTTTTCCCACTCTTTAAAAATGCTGCCTGTCATGACAGCAAAAATGGGTGTGTTTGCGATTTAGAGAACATGCACTTGTTTTTAAAAAAAGGAAACACTTCAGCCTGCACTTCAGTCAGTACATTTACATGCACTTTAAAATTTAGATTTCAGTCAGACTACAACAATAATCTTATAGTCTTTTTAAAATGTCACCTAAACACTTTAGTCCGACTGAAATCGCACCAATCGGATTTTTGCGAAATCAAACAAATAGACCTAGATAATGAGTTTGAAACTTGGCTTCATCCAGCATGAATGTTAATTGGACCTCAATTGGCCTCGGCATTATGCTCATGTCACATGTCATAGATGAACATTCTTTAATGCAGAAAGACTACAAATATTTGGCAAAAAGGTAAAACAAGCAGGCTACTTTAAACAGATCTGCCTATGATGAAAGCACCTCAAACAGATCTATTACGTGGCACAAAAAAAAATATGAATGGCAAATGTGAAAACAATCTGGTAATATATCCACCCACAGAGATTTATTTACGCATTGTGTCATGCATACTTGGACAGACAGAGTAAGACTGTAGATCAGCTCGACTACGTGAAATCCCCCTGTAGCTCGATTATAACATGAGTTTTGCTGATCGGCACATCAACTTTCTATAGTTGCTCAATTAAGATGTTTGTAAAGATCAGAATGTATCATGTGTATGATTCTACCGGCACTGCTGACTTTGGGGCATTGAGCTTAAAAGCAAAATTTCCTACTAGTTAAAGATTCATGAGGAAGCAATGATTTCAAACAAGACTCCCAGCTGGACGCAGCTTCCCTTCCCTTCATGTTTCCACCATGTCATAATTCTTTTAATTTTAAAGTCATAAAGACACATTATGCCTTAATGAACAGCCCCAAAGTCCATGACAGTATCTGTTTTAAAAAGAAAAGTGAATAGACTGGTTAGGTTTGCAACATTTTGATGGCGCAAACCGTGGAAGAGGGGAGGTAGGTACACTTATATACTTCCCTTATATTCTGAGGGAATACTTGGTGGAATGTGATGAATGCCTTTGCAACCATTTTTTTGAGATATGTTTTGGAAGGAAGAAATGGAAAGAAAAGCTTGTGCAATTGAGAGTATAAGAGTTTCTTCAGCATTCAATTTTGAATGGCTTCAGCAGACAAGGCTTTTGTAAGTGCCTCAGTAGGAATCAGCATTGTCCGTTTCTTTTCGGCTTCCAAGCACAATACCAGCAGCACTGCTAGTTGGGTGAAGAAGTGTTTATGTAAGATGAAGAGATGCTGTAGAAAGGTAGAGAGGGTCCAAAAGTGCTGTTAGTTGTTGATGCACCTTTTTGTTGCTCTCCATGTCAGGATGGACCAAGTTTGCCAGGCTGACCAGGGCATTAACCAATAGCCGGGGTACACTGCAGCAAATCACGCCTATGAACAAGGCCGAGGTCAGCCACAAGCATTCACGACTGGCAGAGGTGAGTGTCACATTTTGCTTTATAATGTTTTTATACTGAGCTCATCCCTACTGAAAAGACCAGCATTGCTGGCCACCAGCCGATGTTTTTGGTGCTGATCCTCTAGCATGGGATGCTGGTGTACTGGTGTCTGCACAAGTATTTTAATCTTAATAAGCTTAATCAGAAAGACCATGCTGGTCAAGGTTTTGCTGATGAAAAGCATGGCCATGCTGGTCCACCAACTAAAACAGCACCAAACCAACACTAACCAGCATAAGCCAGCCTAGACCATCATGAGAATTGCATACTGGTTAAGCTGGTCTTTTTTTTTTTTTTAGCAGTTTGATATTTTCTAGCATCTAATGCTACCCCTGAAACTAACCCTCACAGAAACTTTTATGCATTATTTAGACATTATTGAAAGGAATCGGATTCTTCAGCTGTTTTCCCTGTTGACTGGTTGAACGTATGGGATTTCAGGTTTTACTATCCTCGCAGGGACATTTGGGCCCCACAATGTATGCACCTCACCCATACACGTGTATGCGCGTTTAAAAAGGTTTGCTGTCTGAATCTCTTTTTTCTCAGTCCTTTAAAGCAGAAAATGTTAAGTCTGACTAAATTCCCAGATAAATCATCTTACCAATTACTGCTGATGTCAGCTTTATGTCTCTAAATGTCTTTGGTGTATTATTTCTCATAGTGCCCTCAACATGAATGGCCTCTTCATTCATGACATATATTGCTTACAGTGCATGATTTTGGCAGGGAAAAAGACCATTTTAGATCAGTATAAAGTTCACTATTCCACAGCAGTGCTGTGTTGTAACTGATTGCACATAATCTAGATTACATAATCAGATTACAAATTAATCAAGTACTTGTAATTATATGAAAATATCGTTTTAAAATACTCAGATTACAGTTACAGTTATTTTTAATGCATTAAATTGTAACATATTAATCAAGCAAAGGCAGTGTTCATAATTTATTGATCCCTTTTTCCTTCTAAATCAGCCTACAGCTGATATATGTTTGGTAAGTCTTCGAGTGTTTTCGAATGGAGGGGAGGGGGTGGGGCATGTGGAATTGCACGCACAGACCTGATACTAGCCACCAGCCATAATTGCACTGAAGACTGAGTGGTAATCCACACATATATGCTGAACCAGTTGCATTAGTGCAGTAAAGTTATTTTTAGTTTTGGGAATTGCTTTAGTTTTCGACTTCAAAAATGCACTTTTGATTTTGTTAGAACTTTTGAGACTTTTCTTTTTTTTTTTTTTTTTTGTGACGTTGATTAAAATATAACTGGTAAGATCTGTTACCAAACATGGATGGCTTTGTAATGCCTAATTGCTGGAATAAGAACATTTAAAGTGCCTTTTTTTATTTTACTCCAACAGATAACTAGCGAGTAAGACACACAAACACAAAATCATGTCTGTTCTCATATTTTGATCCATTAAGTATGTTTTCTTTAATGCATTTAAGCAACATTATGTGAAAATGGTGCAAGTTTATCCTACTCAAATGCTTGTAATATCAAATAAACAAAAATTAGGTCTGAAGTAATCCAAAAGCAATCATATTAGAACCTTAAACATGTAATCCAATAGATTGCGTTTCTGACTATAATTTTAGTCATGTAATTTTTAATCAGAACCAGATTACAATTCAGAAATAATCTACCCAACACTGTTCACCAGTAACACTGTTCAATCAGCATGATCTGGTATAAAACTACTTAAAACCCCTGGTTAAGCAGTTAAGAAACCTGGTCGAGAGATTAGGGTTACTGTAACTGGGTCTATAACAAACACAGAAGTACACAAAACACACTGTAAATGCAACAACATAATGTTATGAAATGCAAAGGAATTCAGAATGTTTCATTTGCATATTGTTCTATCAGAAAGACTCGAGATTATTGGAATAATTAGAATGAAAAGATACATATATATAATTTGGCATAAGCCCCGTCCTGCGGTTCAGCGCACCGATGCTGCTTGAACCATCAGATCCTGCTGGAGGTGATGATGGCTGGGGGGCGGAGCTTACCCCCCGCCCAGGACGGGACCTAAACTGGTGGAGATGGGGTCGGATTGGGAGTGAAAACATGGAAGTATACGAACAACGAAAGGCACCTGGCAGGCTTATAAAGCGGAGGCTGTTTTGTGATTGGATGTGATGTCTGATGAATGAATTCCGAGATCTTCCTGCTAGAACTACACTTACATTTCTAGCACATTCCTAGTACCTATGTTTGTATCTCTATCTCTTTCTGTCTTCATCTCCATTCTTTTTTCTATATTCATTCATTGTCCTCTGTTTCTAGGCTCTTCAGCTGGGCTCTGACATCCTTCCTCAATACAAGCAAGAGGCTCCCAAAACTCCGCCTCACATTATCCTGCACTACTGCACCTTTAAGACCACTTGGGACTGGGTCATTCTCATCCTCACCTTCTACACGGCCATCATGGTGCCCTACAATGTCTCCTTTAAGACTAAACAGAACAACCTGGTGTGGTTGGTGCTGGACAGCGTGGTGGATGTCATCTTCTTAGTGGATATTGTGTTGAACTTTCATACTACCTTTGTGGGACCTGGAGGAGAGGTCATATCAGACCCAAAGCTCATACGCATGAACTACTTGAAGACCTGGTTTGTCATAGACCTACTGTCTTGCCTGCCCTATGACATCATCAATGCCTTTGAAAATGTGGATGAGGTAAGCACAATGTTTAAGTGAAAGATAGCAAATAAAAGGAGAGGTCTTTCTCACATTTTTTATGCAAATAATGTAATCATCCCGTCAGCATAGAATCTTTCATTTGGTTGCCTCTGCTGTCATAATTAATTAAATGATTACTTCAGTCTCTTGGAAGGATGATTTAACTACAAAAGACCTCGAAACAATCAACTGTGTGCATTATATCTTCTATTCAAGTTATAGCTGAGCAAAACACACAATCAATTTGATCAGATGTTACATACATATCTGACCAGATGAGCCCCCCCCCCCCCCCCCCCATGAAATGGCACGAATCAATAAACCTTTATCTTCTTTGCTTTTATTACCACTGATCTAATGTTTATGGAGTATTCCAATAAAAATTTCTTCTGCTCAGCTCATTAGATTTGATCCTCCTTTATGGTACCAAAGTTGGTGATTATTCATCTATGGATCTTGTTTGTGGTAATTACTTTTGCACAGGATTTCTCCAGCATATATTTCTATCTCTTACTAAAAGGACATAAATGCTGCTTGTGTGCATGTTTTTGTGTGTCAGTACCACTTTAATTTTCAATCTGAACAGGAGTGTAATTTAACAAGACCCTCCGCCATTTCTATATCAGCTCTTGCTGAAACTCTACTGATGTGAAAACTATATCCATTATTGCCATCTCTTTCCATATCAGTGGCTGCTCACAGCACTGGGCATTAGCTTAAGCGATTTCAACACAGCCAGACAGTTCAATGATAAGTGGCCTGGTTGAATCCGAGAGCCTGTGTAGATTTGTTTTTGGACTGGCTCTCTCATCTGAAAAATGGTCCTGTGATATTAGTTGTGTTTGTTTTTGATGACTGGCAACACTGAGAGCTGCTGTGGTATATTGATACCACAGTGGGCAGCATTTGGAAAATGAGTGGATGTTCTCCTTTAGCTGTGGTGGCTCAAAAATTAAATACTTGGAGGAAAAGTGGTCTTGAATCTAATTATAGTATATTATTCAACTTGAGGCAATAGTACAACCAATAAGGATCAGAATCAGAAATCAGAATGAGAAGTGCTAATCCCAAAAAACTTTTGATAGGCACAGACTCTCTTATAATCTTTGTGGTTCTGGACATTCAAAATGAAATACAAATTCCATGTAAAGAAAAGGCACCTTATTGACCATCACCGTTTTATTTCCTGTGTTGACTTTTTCCTATTGACACAGAATGTAGGGGCAGGGTGAAAGGCTTGTCCCCTTTTTCTTAAAGAAATGTAGGCTTTCGTTTACGTCACAGACATGAAAATTATTTGCTACTTGCTATCGCCAGTCAGAGGCTGGTGGTTTAAGGGGAAGGGACATTCTCATTCTAGAGAGCAAATGATTGGACTAAATTAGTATGTGCAGTATGAGTCACACACTGTAACTTTTAAATGTGTATATATGCTAAAAGCTTATTTGGTCAACTTTAAGGAGAACATTATCATATAGATGGCCTCAAAGCTAACAAGCATAGACTAAAAGCCACAAAACTCCATTTTGATTTAATGGGGACTCTATGCTTCTTAAAAAGTATAAATCTACATATGAATGTGTGATATATTTATTCAATAATAATAAAAAAAAAAACCTTTTTGGCTTCCTACCAGTGCCCATCAATTTACAGTCACCCTGGCAACAGTCATTATCTCCCATTATTGCAGTGTTGTTGGGGTGTATTAGGCTTTGCATCACTGGAACACAATAAAGCCCCAAAACTGCATTACGCTAGATCTTAAAAAGGAGTTTATTCTCTGAGGCATCTAGAACTATGCAAGCACAGCTGTTTTAGTCCTGATGTCCTTAAAATGTGGTCAAAAAACAAGTGCTGCAGTCTGCATGTAAAGATTGAGTTCATCTGGGTTAAGTTTCAGATACTTGATATGTAGTTAAAAGAGATGAGAGTTGAAGAAACATGTTTGTGGGTTTGTTTTATCTACTATTCCTTGTGCTTGACTATAATTCTATCAAGCTGAACCCATGTAACATATCCCATCACTGTGTTGGTATTTGACTTGGAATGTTTTGGATATTATGTTTAAAAGCTTGTTACTTTTTGGTTTAGCATTAAAAGAAAACAAACATGAAGCCACTTGTGTGTTCAAATCTCTGAAGTGGAAGCTAATGTTACAAATAGTTTTCCATTAATGAACTGTATTTGCAAGTTCCAGAGCCTACGCTATTCTTACTAATCAAATCATTGTCTTGTCAAAAAACAGACACTAGATATTTTAAGAAAAATGTGATTTTGGGGGCCTGGGTAGCTCAACGAGTATTGACACTGACTACCACCCACGGAGTCGCGTGTTTGAATTCAGGGTGTGCTGAGTGACTCCAGCCAGGTCCCCTAACCAACCAAATTGGACCGGTTGCTAGAGAGGGTAGAGTCACTGGGGCAACCTCCTCATGGTCGCGATTAGTGTTTCTCGCTCTGATTCGCATCTCTTCGCAGAGATGCTGTGAAGAGTCAGGGGGAGTGAATTCGATATATTGGGTGCCACTACGCTGAATGACCTGCCACATATAGTAGAGAGGTGAGATCTAGGGACAGAAAGGAGTCCGGACCCAGAAGACCTAAGCGAGCGGATCGGGTTGTAGAGGAAAAGCAATTCACTAAGATAGTGAGGTGCCAGAATATTTTTTGAATATATTGCAACCTAGCAATAGAGTTAGCATGTAAACCAATGAAGAGGGCATTGCAATAGTCAAGACGTGAGGATATAAATGCATGAACCAGTGTTTTTGGCATCTTTGAGACTGATAAAGGGATGAAGGCAAGCAATGAAATGTAAAACTGGCTATCCATGTGATATGAAGAAAGCCAGGAGAGAGCAACATCAGTGACACTAACATCTGAGAGTCAGAAGAGAAGTAATTCATGGCAAACCGTATCAAAAGGAGAACTAAGATCAAGTAATAGAAGAATGGAGAGAGAACCATAGTCACCAGTGAGTAGTAGGTCATTGACAACCCTTACAAGGGCGGTTTAAGTACTGTGATGTGGGCGAAAGCCAGACTGAAAGGGGTCAAAAAGATAATTTTGAACAAGGAAAGATTGTAACTGGGAGGCAACAACTCTTTCCAGTTTTTGGAAATGAATGGTAAGTTAGAGATAGGGTAGAAATGATAAAGAACAGTAGGGTTCAAGTTAGGTTTTGTAAGTACTGGAGTTACTGCCAGAGTTTTAAGTGATAAAGGGAGAGAAGCAGAAGCTAGAGATCTGTTTATGAAATGTGAGATAGGTGCAGAGATGACAGAATGACAGAGTTTGAGGAGGGATGTAAAAGCAGGATCAAGTCGGCAAGACGAAGAATTGTACTTCAGTATTAAGTCACTGATAGATGGTTTTGTAGGAGTAAAAACTAGACAAATATTGACAAGAGTGGTCATAAAAAGCTCATCAGATACATGTACATTCATAGCATGTGCTGCTATTTTAGCTTTCAGAGTGGCTTGCAGTGTATAAGCATTAAACACAAACTCCATCTTAGAATTAGATGCTCATAGTTCAGTCTGCTTGTAACATCGATTGAGAATGGCACCGGAGGAGCATTTGACCAGATTTTAAATGAAAAAATAATTAAAGTAACGTGAATTAGCCTACAAACAAAAACTCAAAAGTCTTTCTGAAATATTTAGCTTTTTATATGTCATTTTACAAGTTTTTATCTAGCCTAATTATGTGTGTGTGTGTGTGTATTTTATAAAGAAATAATGTGTAGTTAGAGGTTTCTTTCTTTACACATAAAGAGAACTCCCAGTCACTTCCACACTATAATGAATATGGTGTTATGTGTGAACTGTAATTTTGATTGGTTTGTTGAAATAACTCTTATTTGTATGTTTCCCGTTCCTGTTTCCTTTCTATGTTGCACAGGTGTGTCTCGATAGTTAATTAGTTCTTTGTATATATATAGGAGGGTGTGGCCGGGCCGTAATGATGCACGACTTGTGCTGAATCAGCTGATCAGCGTGAGAGCAAGATAAAGGGGAGCCGGAGGCGCCAGTTAGAGAGAAAGAGAGTTATGCATGTGGCTGTGTTGCATGTGTGTGTCTGTTTATGTTTGTTTTATGTTGAATTTCTTAATAAACTTGTTTACTGTTCCTGGCTCCACCTTGCCCATCCATACACTGTTAAAGATAGGTTTTTCAAATAACTCTTGTTTTAAGTGTGTGTGTGGAATTATTTCATGTCTTTATTGTTTGGTGAGTTCTTGCTTATTTTGCGTGGTTCTTGTTTTGCTCATTTCTCATTCATTTTGCCCTTTATGGTTTTTGGTTTTCATTGAACTTAAATGTTCTGCATTTGGGTTCTAAAATCCTACTTGCCAGACCCTCATTGCACACAGAAGTATAGCTATTTTAAGAAAAACAGGCTACATCACTGGTATCATATTAGGATCGGCATCAGCTTATACCCAGAGTTCAGGTATCGAAATTGGATTGGGAAGGAAATTGGTGTGTGAGAGAGGAGTGGACTATCTCATCTGGCTGTTGTAATAACAGTCACTATACGACTGTGATGCAAAATTTGTGACAGAAATCCTTTAGAATTTCAGAAATTTGTCTCAGACAGCAAAACTGTAGCCAAAATCGTACAATGCGCATCAGGCTTAACCCGTGGTTCTGTTTGATTCTTGAGTTCAGAGTAAACATTCAAAAAAGTAAGTTAATCCTGTTGTCTGCCTCCTGCATGAATGCTTACACCAGTAAACAGTAGTAAACACTACAGTATATACATACTTGTGTGTACATGTTTGTATGCATATACTGCATATTTATCAGCAGAGAGAGTTTTTGTAAAGCTGATGGCCTCTGCAACACCTGTTGTTGGCTCTCAGGGAATACGGTTTCTCTCCTGAACCTGACACAAACCACAACCTCAGTGGGACAATTGTTGTGGCGTTAAGGCGAGTGTGCAATGTGCCAGATCTGCAATGAGCCATGCAATAAAGGCAATAAATAAGATAGCACTGCAAATATTCTGTTAAATACATTGTAAACCAAAAGCAAAAGAGTTAAAATTGTCACTGATGTGAAAAAATTAAAAGTCTGCACATGTTAAAAGGCTACAAAGTATGTTTGTAAAGGGATAATGGAAAGGAGGAGGTGAGAAACAGCTTGACAATATAAATAATAGTTTAATATAAAACGTAACCAAAATGACAAACACACAAATGTGTCGGACAGCTGTCCGTAAATCTCTCTCTCTCCCGCACTGCAGCTTCCAGTCGGCCTGTATCCCTCTCTGAGGCTTGATTAGCCTGATTAGGGGCCAGACGTTGCGGAATGACGACCCTGCCCCGCCCTCCACCCTGCCACATTCCTCCCACGTTCTCTCAGGCCGGGGAGCCCCCATCATGACATACCCCCCCCCCCCTTCCCTGGTTTACCCCAAACTGAAAATTCTGTCAAAGAAAAAAGTAATACAATTTTGTAACAATTTGAAATTTGGCAAAGATTTCATTTTTTCATTTCATTTTTTTAAAGGGTGCATATTAAGACAAAGAAAATGTCAATTGTTGCTATGGGACATTTAAATGTTTTTAAATTAGCATCTTGTTTTGACGTGTCTTGCCTGCATAGAGTATGTTTCGTTGATACTAATTTCTTCATTGACACGTTCAGTGTACTGCTGTCCTAATCTAATAACTGTAAATGGGTTTCTTGAATCCTAATGTCCAGCTCAGTGATTATTACATGTGAATGCAGTTTGCCATGATATTTTGATTTGAAACATATGCCTCTGTCTTTCTGACATAGGATCCCATTGTAGACCCTTCTGCAGTGGGACACTTGCCAGCTGCAGCCCACTCTTCGCGGAATGCCACACGTGCAGAGGACTCAGTGTTGCCTGTAAGTTTGCTCTCTTTCTAACTGCCTCTCTCTGCCCTCTTTTCTTGTGTTGTTTATAGCTCCTTGGCCCAAATTTCTCATTTGTACAACAGCAGTAACCTCTTCCCAATTTAATGTTGAGCAAAAAAACATAAATGGCTCTCTAATTTATGCTAATGTTGCTTTGAATGCTGTACCCCTTAGTGTGTTTGTTTATCTAAAGTGATTTTAGATGTTAGTCAATTAAAATTAGACAGCACAAGCTTCATTCCCCTTGTCTTGACACAGGCCCACATTGCATGTTTCATGAATAGCCATTCAAATTTTGCTTTCATTATCCCTTGATACAACTCTGGGGTCATCACATCTAACTGAGTTATGAGCACACATAACCTTCTAATGTTCACATCTAATAGTAAGGGAAATTGATTAATTTCACAGCTATTCATCTGTTTAGCTCAGGTTCACCTCACAGAAAACAACAAAAAACGTTATGGTTCGCTAAATGCTAAATAAGCACAGATGCAAATTAGATAGAAACCCCTAAAAAGATAAATTACTTGGCAAAGTATCCGTTAGGAGCTGCACTGCCTGGAGAATTGACTGTGTTTGCAAAATTAGCATTGCTTCGTTGCTAGTGCAATAAAAGCCTCAGGTTTTCATGCAATATTGCAGAATAAACACATCTATTTTTACCCTCCTTCCTGCATGTCAGTGTCTAGGGAAAATTGCTCCTTTCAGGAACATAAAGCATGTTTGAGAAATTAGCCTTTTGATTACATGACAGCTGGAACAAAAAGCGGAAATCCTCAGCAGGAAAATGCTTATTAAACCTGTAAGGTACACACTATTTATAAACAGTTTTGGGCTGACAGTCTGCCTCCAAAGCTGTTGTGGATGTAACAATTAGGTGTACTTACTTCTCATCCTCTCATTTTCACTGTGCCTTCCATAAAGTGTGTGCACAGAACATGTCATTCCATTTTGTCATCAATATTACCTCAAGTTGTCTTCTAGAGGCTCAGAAAGTATGTATTATTTGGCTATGAAATATTTGGAAGAAATCACTTTAAAGTGAAATTTTATAACTAATACAAAAATTAAATGGGAGACCAGAACAAAGAATAACAGAAATTTTATGGCCATCATTCGTATTTAATCAAAATTAAATAATAATATAAAAAAATTGTGGTGCTCATGGTGCGAGATGCTAAAAAAACAGCCAAAGACAATGGTCTGACGCATGTGAATATGGACCAGAAATTTAAATATACTGCAAACAAAATGCGAGTATGTGTTCTGTGTGAATATCAGTTAAGTCTTGAGAAACACTATCTCAAAATGGCTTGCTGTGAAATGTAGAGCAGTGATAGGCTTATGTTCCTCTTCTGTCACTCAGCCGAAGTTGCGTCGAATGAAGTGACACAAGGGGTATTCCTGGGATGCCGAACGTACCTCTGAACCTGAGAAAAGGCCAATGTCAAGTTGGCAGACAGAATTTGCATGCCCTGCCCCGGACATACGGGTATAAAGGGAAGCGGGGCAGTGAATGCCGGTCAGAATTTTTCTTTGGAGCCGAAATGTTGTGCAACAAGCAAGCAGAGCTTCACTACTGTGCCACTCACCTCAGTCAGCGAGAAGCATTGCTGTTGGATCCTACGGCATTTCCAGCTGGCGTCTCTCTCTCTGCACACTGTGCAGTTTACGACCCTGGGCGCTTCGACAGCACGTTCTTTCTGTTAAAAGAGTGTTCTCATGGGCTTGGACTGGAACCCTCCATCCTCCCCACAGCCTTTGTGGCTTGACGACTGGTACCTCGGTCCCCCATGTACCATTCTTCCCGGAAGTGCATGACGAGCTGACGCGGTCCTGGAGAGGGCACCTTTTACTGCCCGTAACTGACCCCTCCACTCGTCCGCTCTCTCTACCCTGGATGGCGGGGCAGCCCACGGGTACACGGAAGTCCGGTGGATAGGGCGGTTGCAATCCATCTGTGCCCCGAGAACGCCGCCACCTGGCTGGATCACCCATTACTCCTCTCAAAGGCCTGTAGGACGATGTCACCACTGACCTCAAAAGCCTACAGTGCCACCGGACAGGCTGCCCTGCATACCATGGCTATCCTGCAGGTCCATCAAGCCAAGGCACTTAAAAATCTGCACCTGGGTAGTCCCGACATGCTGGAGGAACTGTGCTCTGCCACCAACCTCGCTCTCAGAGCCATGAAGGTCACAGCACAGGCACTCGGGAGGGTGATGGCCACCCTTGTGATCCAGGAGCGCCTCCTCTGGCTGAACATGGTCGAGATGCGCAACATTGACAAGGCAAGGTTACCCAGCTCGGCATCTTCGGCGACACCGTTGACGACTTTGACCAGCAGTTCTCGGCGGTGAAGAAGCAGACGGATGCGATATCTCATATCATGCCGTGGCACCACCTAACTAGCATGCCCCGCCTGCTCGCTGAGGTCGTCCCCCTGTGACCAAACGACAGGTAACTCCACAACCTGGGCCCAGCTCTCAGCCCCAGCGTCGAGCACCTCACAGGTGGCATACGACATGTCCTAATCAGGTCAGACAGCACCACAGCAGTAGCGTACATATATCGCCAAGGCGGCGTACACTCCCGCCACTTGTCACGACTCGCCTGTCGTCTCCTCCTTTGGAGCACGCCACTCACATCCCCGGCAACCTGTCACAACGACGCTTCCAGCTAATTTTGAAATGATTCAGCAAGGCCCAGGTAGACCTGTTTGCCTCCAGAGGCCTCACGCTGCATGCTCTGGTATGCCCGCACAGAGGCTCCCCTCAGGGCAGATGCACTGGCACACAGCTGGCCCTCGGTGCTGCGTAAGTACGCATTTCCCTCAGTGAGCCTTCTTGAACAGGTGCTGTGCAAGGTCAGGGAGGACGAGGAACAAGTCACCCTAGTGGCTCCCTACTGGCCCACCCGGGCCTGGTTCTACACAGCCCCTCCCTGGCGGATTCCCCTGAGGAAAGACCTTCTTTCTCAGGGATGGGGCAAGCTCTGGCATCCGCACCCAGGCCTCTGGAACCTCCACGTCGGGCCCCTGGACGGGATGCAGAAGATCTAGCTGGTCTACCACCTGCCGTCATAGACATGATCAACCAAGCCAGAGCCCACTCTACCAGGCAACTTTACACCCTGAAGTGGCGCTTGTTCACAAATTGGTGTTCTTCCCGGGCTGAAGACCCAGAGAGGTGCGCAGTTAGGTCAGTGCTCCTATTTCTGCAGGAAAGGCTGGAGGGGAGGCTGTCCCCTTCCACCTTGAAGGTGTATGTTGCTGCTATCGCCGTCCGAGCCGGTAGAACTTGGTACACGCTGACAGACTGACAGGGTGGATCACTTGCACCTAGCGCCCTTTCCCTCGGCCGAGGTAAAACTGTGCGCTTTCCCTCCTCCCTGACCCTTTGGGTCCGCAGTTCAGCGGAGGAACTCGCCGACTCGATCTACTGCGGGTACTTAACCCTGTACTGGAATAGGTACTCCACAGGTCAGGACTCCTGCTTGGACTCCCCCTGTGTGTATTTTCCGCGGTACGGTCCCCTTACAAGTGGACCCATGTCTCCCTTGGGCAGTCCCAGCTGCCGTGTTGTAGCAACTCCCCCCTCCTTGAGGCTGGATCTACCACCGCGCCATCTTCCACATGTCATCTGAAAACCCATGTGATGTATTCACCACTCTTACCTCCCACTTCCTGGGCAGGTGTGGTCTCGTCAGGGTCTTTTCCCCCTGAAAGAATAGGAAACTGGGTAGGACCCCCTTCCCTCGATGCGTGTAAGGGCCCCAGCCGTTTCTTGCTCTATGCGGAGAAACATAGAGAGAAAAGAGGCCCGGCTAGGCTCGGCCCATTCCCGGGATAGCAAGCGTCGCCTTGTTCCCCCTGTTTACCATTGGGACTGTTTAGGGTAACCATTTCCGGCTCCTCAGAAAAATCCTGAATGAACTCGACATATTTCCCCGCTTTTATACCTGTATGTCCAGGGGTGGGATATGCAAATACTGTCTGCCAACTTCTCATTGGCCTTTTTTCATAGATCAGAGGCATATTCGGCACTCGAGAGACCCCTAGTGTTGCTTCTTCGACACAACGTCTCGTTCCGTCCATCAGGGAACAGAGGTTACATACATAACCTAGACATTTCCTGTGGTGTGACATCAGAGTAATTTATTCAAAAAATATTTTCAGGTCCTTCTGTGGCGAAGGCTGGCATACTGGGCTAACAGGTGCAATACTATGGCAAAATTGCTAGCATGTTAGCATTAGAATTAGCCCATGTAAACATTGCAATTAAACACAATCTATGCAAATATCTTACTTTCAATCATTAGTGAGTTGTTATAACTGCTTTTACTCTTTTCATGTGGATTCCATTCATAGAATGAAGCAGAAAGCATAATATTTCAATTTTCCAGAACCAGATCCAGAACTGTTCAATAAACCTATACAAATACCAGAGATCGCTTGGAAAATATTGACAAACCATACATTTTTGTAGTCATCTATATATTCAATCTTTCATCAGACTAAATATAATTGTTTATATCCAAATGAGGAAGACATTGTTCATGTGGTCTGTGATGTGATACACTTTTTTTCTTCATGTCCATATTTCGATCATTTCTGCTGCCGTGGCTTCTGGCTTCGTGGTTGAATGGATAGCATGCTATATTTAACAGACAACCAAGGATTTCAACATTATAAGAGACATGTATCATATTCTATGCATTAAATGTAAAAATATATAAACAAAGCGACGGAGCTCCTGCCATCAGTACAGTTACCATCAACAGTTTAACAAGATCGCCTTTTTAACATGAATTTGAGTTTTTAAATTTATACTTTTGATTTGCTTTTGTTTGGTTCTTTGTGACTTTGTTGAGTCTCAAACAATTTTGTTATTGTTATTATGCACAAATATGCTGAGTCTAACTAAACTGTGCAAATATTTCACTGTTTCGTTTTGCTTTAAGTGTAGTGTGTAAGTTTACCTTTGCTTAAATTCAAATGTCTTGCTTTGGTCGACACTCTGGAAGTGTTCTGTTAACTCTCAAAACTATAATTAGTAATGACTAAAATATATAAAAGTGAAATATAAATGTGATTACAAAATAAAAACTAAACTAAACCTAACAAAATCTTAAATGAAACTAACTAAAACTAAACTGAAATTTATAGCAAATTTGATACAGATACAAATACAGATAATGGCTTCGCTGCACATCCCTATTGACCAGCAGTGTTTAAGCTTTTGTTTAAAGAAAGACTGTGCATGTGTGTTGGCATAGCTGAATGAAAGCTTCATCTCTTTAATGATATACTTCACAATATACTGTACATCATACATTAATTATCTTCTTATACTTTAAAGAATTGTCCCTGTAAATAAAAACCTAAGACTTGACTTCGATGTGCAGTGTACAGGATTTATTATCAGCTGCCTGTCCCCTCCTCCTCATCTAACATGAAAGGTGTTAGATCAAAGTAGCTATAGGCTGAAAGAGCAGTTCTGTGGAACTACGACACCCATTAACCTGGAATTATTCATGTTGCAGTAGAAGAACATGGAAGATCTTACCTCGAAATCTTCACCTGAAAATTTCACTAAGCCATTCAAGTGCATCTTATGAATTATATATACAGTAGATAGATAGATAGATAGATAGATAGATAGATAGATAGATAGATAGATAGATAGATAGATACTGTATATATAAATATATCCACGCTCCATATGCATTTAACAGGAAAAAGTACAGTAATATACGTTTCAACAGAAGTTACAATCTCAGTAACAAGGGGGAAATAAAACATCAATCTGTAATAGACAGATAATGTACTGAGAAAAGATGTGTTTTAAACTGAGATTTAAAGATAGAAATAGAGGAGATGTCACAGAGGCTCTGAGATAGAGAGTTCCACAGTATAGGTGCAACTACACTGAAGGATCACCCACCAAAAGTGGATAAACTAAATCTAGGGATAGATAACAATTTGGAATAAGAAGAAAGAAGAATGCGTGCTGGTGTGTATGGATGTAGAAGATCACTTATATAATGAGGTGCCAGATCATTAAGAATTTTGTATGTCAGGAGAAGAATTCTAAACTTAATGCAGCATGAGACAGGCAACCAGTGAAGACTAAACAAGATGGGATTAATGTGTGCAGAACGCTTGGTGTTAGTTAGAACTGTAGCCACAGAGTTTTTGATGTAGGATTGTAATTTGGCAATAGATTTAGCTGGTAGGCCAGTAAAGAGGCAGTTACAGTAGTCAAGATGTGATGAAATGGAAGCATGAACTTTTGATCCTGCATCCTTCAAAATGAGAATGGGGCGAAGTTGTGCAATGTGATGTAGATGGAAGAAAGCAGTTTTAGCGATGTTTCTGATGTGGGCTTCAAAAGTAAGAGATGGATCGAAAGTGATTCCCAGATTGTTAATGGTTTTAGAGGGTTTACTCAGATTTCTATCAATATTGACACAAATGTAAATATTTCTTATAAGTGTTTGTGGCCCAGAAATCATGATCTCAGTTTTGTCAGCATTGAATTTGAGGAAATTACTGTTTACCCAGTTTTCTACATCATTGATACAGGCAGTTGAGCTGATGGCATGTGTTTAATCAAAACGTGCAGATGTATAAATCTGGGTGTCATCAGCATAGCTGTGATGACCATGATGTCATGATGACGGATGATCTGACTAAGTGGCAGTACGTAAATTATGAACAGTAGTGGACCCAGTACAGAACCCTGGGGTATACCCTGAGTGAGAGGAGCAGTAGGGGATTTGTTTTTCTTAATCAAGATTAAATATGGTCTGTTAGTGAGATAGGATGAAAACCAGGATAGAGCAGTGCCAGTAATACCAATATCTGAAAGTCGGGAAAGGGGTGTTTTGTGGCATACAGTGTCAAAAGCAGAGCTCAGGTCAAGCAAGATCAGAATACTGAGAAATTCAGAGTCAGCAGAGAGGAGGAGATCATTAATAACCTTCAAGAGAGCAGTTTCATAGAGATTATTAGCTGCAAGATGTGAATGTAACTGGAAGGCTACAACTTTTTCCAGAAGTTTTGATATAAAAGGCAGTTTAGAAATAGGATGATAGTTGCAGAGGGAAGATGGTTCTAATTTGGGACCTTTAAGGACTGGTGCAACAGCGGCAATTTTAAGATCAGTTGGAACAATGGCAAATGCAAGAGATGTGCTTATCATATGTGAAAAAGGTGCCGAAACTACTGACTCACAGTGTTTAAGAAGGGAGGTTGGGGCAGGATCCAACTGACAGGATGATGAGCTGGAATTAAAATTAGATCACTGACTGATGATGGGCTAGTGGGAGTGAAGGAGGAGAAAGGGTGGATAGGTTGTTCAAACAGAAATTCATGCAGAGAATCTTCAGAAATGTTTGACGTGAATGTTTGGTTAATGGAAACTATTTTATTTTGAAAGAAGGGAAAGAAGGATAAGGTTTATGCTAGTATATGCAATTACTCTATCTGATGATAGACTCTTTTTTTTCTTCACAGGGTCTAAGCAGCCTCTTCAGCTCACTGAAAGTGGTGCGATTGCTCCGCCTGGGTCGAGTGGCACGCAAACTGGACCATTATCTGGAATACGGTGCTGCTGTATTAGTTTTACTGGTGTGTGTATTTGGCCTGGTGGCGCATTGGCTGGCCTGCATCTGGTACAGCATTGGTGATTGTGAGGTCATTGATGAGGCCACCAACAGCATCAAGACAGACAGCTGGCTTTATCAATTAGCTATCAGCATTGGCACACCATACCGGTACAATGCTAGTGGCTCTGGCCAGTGGGAAGGTGGTCCCAGAAAGCACACGCTCTACATATCCTCTCTCTATTTCACCATGACAAGTCTCACCACAATTGGATTTGGAAACATTGCTCCAACTACCGACGGGGAGAAGATATTCTCTGTGGCCATGATGATGGTGGGCTGTAAGTACCATTCATTAAGTAATTTCCCTGCTTCATGAACGCTCTATCTAGACTAGTGGTTTCCAAAGAGGGGGCTGGGGCCCACAAGGGGGCCTCAGCAAATTTCTGAGAGAACCTTAAGATGACTTTGAATAATTTACAGTAAGTTTAATTAAAATAATTGATTGAACATACCACATAAACTCTCTGAATACATCAAGACTGCTTGGATCTCAGACAGTCGCTTTTGCACAAATTTGTCCAATATAACCCATGTCGAAGAGAACAGCATCGTTGGTTGCCAACATATGTTGTGTGTAGGATGCAGGTCCCCAAAATAAGATGTGCTAATGTCCCAATCAGGCTTCTTACGTAGCTTAACTAGCTACTTCAGCAAGACCAGCAATATCTACAAAGTTTTGCTAGTGAGCATGGCTATGTTGGCCGACCAATTAGACCAGCACCAAACCAGCATAAACCTGCTAAGCAGGTCTTTTAAACAGGGAATACATTCCAAAAAACATTAGCATAGTGCTAATTGCATTCCGACCAATCAAGACATGTCAGGAAACTTAAGTGCTATTCAAGAGCATTGCAGACACATTTATAGGTATCATATAACATTATATAATTTGACATATTTAATTTCTGCCCTAGCAGGATTTATATCTGTAATAGAATTTGCATTATGTCCCAACAAGACCTCTGATGCATATTTGAAAACATTTCCTGAGATATATCCTCTCTTTCTGAACATTCAATAAATAATGAATAAGCATGCACAGGCTTTAAACCTCCCCAGAACATACAGTATCACCACACTTTGCTCTTGGTTGCCTAATCACTTGCTGTTATATCATAGTACCTTATCCGAAGATCCTTAAGTACTAGGATGAGCTGGAAGCATTTGGTTGAAACTGTAAACAGAGTCACCCAGGAGGCTGACAAACAGTTGTGTTAGTCAGCATGGAAGGATGGCATAGCTGATTCCATAACACAGGAGTTCATGAAAGACATATTCATGTTCATGATAGGAATGTCTGGCAAACCTGTTTGGAAAGAATAATTACTTTTGGTATTGTTTAATTTGGTGCTGCTAATGGCGCAGGAATTACACACTTAATCTTTAAATTATTAATTGGAAATCTGGCAGCACTCAAGAATGTTTAGTCATTATATTATTTGGAGGCTGACTCTAGAGCACTTGTTGACTTCAGAACAGTTAGGTTATAGAGGATGGCAGCACTGAAAGTTTCCTGATGTGTAGTGGTGCAGCACTTGCTGTTGGTTTGCCGCTTGGTTGGCTTAAGCATACTGCTTTCTGTACACACAAATGACAGCAGATGGGGAGTACACCTTGTTTCATTTTTGTGGATATATTACACAGTGCTACAGCATGTTGGATTGTGTCATGTTCTATTGTAGCTACATTAGTCAAATCCAGCTATTACTAAATATTGATGAAGTGTGCTTAGACATATTGCACTAATAAACCATAATAATTGCATTAGAAAGACTAGCTGATTAATGCAGAGTTTAATTGCTTGTTCACACTGTGCCATAACAAACTGTAGGTATATATCTGTTTTAATCCTGCATCTATGCATGCATACTGTACTTTTTGTGGGGTGCTGGTGAATCAAGGTTTAATGCATGATATGCATGGGACTGGATTTAAATTAGATCTAGGGAAATATTAGTAGGATAATCACCATTATAAAGTCAGCTGTACTCAGAATTGGGTACAGTACAGTAGCCAAAAACTGTACTTAAGTAAAAGTCTAATTACTTAAAAAAAATAATTACTCAAGTAGAAGTAAAAGTACTAACATTAATAATTACTTGAGTAAGAGCAAGAAAGTATCCAAATAAAGAATACTCAAGTAGTGAGTAACTTGTTACTTTCACAAATTACATAATAGAGGTTAACTCCCCTATATTCCATTACATAATACACATTTAACATGTATTAGAGAAGTATTATTATTATTATTAATGGTAATTTTGTCATCATTCACCACCATGTTGTTCCAAAACCTTATGACTTTCTTTCATCCATACAACGCAATAAGGAGATATTAGACAGAATGTTTGCCTGTGTCACTATTTACTTTTAGTGAATGTTTTCTTTTCTCTATATTTTGAAAGTGAATGGTGAACGAGACTGTCAGACTCTAGCATTCTGTCTAACATAATTTGTGTTCCACAGAATACAGAAGGTCACATGGGTTTGGAACACATGAGGGTAAGGAAATTATGACAGGTGCCAAAATTTTGATGCTCCAAAAAGCACATAAAGGCAGGATTTAAGTTATAAGACTCGTTAAATCCATATTCAGGGTTGGGAGGGTTACTGTTGACACACAACAGATTACAGAAAACATGCTGTAAAATGTAATTTGTAACATATTCCATTAGATTATGCAAAGTCAGTAGCGTATTATAAATACTTTGGATTAGTTCTTCAGCACTGGTAGATTTTTTTCAATTGTTTTGACTATAAAAACTCTGCCAGTGCAGTAAGACAAAATATACATGTTAAAAATACATTATCTGAAAAACCTAAATATCTCATGCAGTGTTGTTTCTAAAACAAGATAAATCAAATTGATCTTTTTTCGAATTGAAGGATTTTTTGATATTTTTTTTTTACAGGAAAAATACAAAACAAAAAACAATACAAAACAATAAACAATACAAAAATGATCAAGAATGCTATTTTTGCCCTAATATCAAAGGTCTAGAAAAAAGAAATTATGATCCAATGAGAATTTTCATGATAAAAAAATATGATCGTACCTGGTAACGTGTGTATGTAAAATGGCTAGAAATAGCATTTTAGCTTAGCGTAAAGCTGACAATTTACACAAGGTTTATTTCTATTTCTTCAGCACCAAACTTACTTCAAACGTAGTTCTCTGTCTGCTCATATGAATGCAACACATCATAAGAAATTGTTTCACCGCTATTCAAATGCACTTTGGATCGCATCAGACAATCGTAAAAGTCCCATTCAATAATCTCTCAATAAATAACACATTAATTAAAATGGAATCCAGTAATGTAATAACAGGAACACTGCCCATTGTAACGAAGTAAATGTTAATTTTTTTCATTAGAAATTTACTTGAGTGAGTGTAAACCCCACCACAGTGGTTAAGGCTCTGGGTTACTGACAAGGTCAGAGGTTCAAGCCCCAGCACTGTCAAGATACCACTGTTGGGCCCTTAAGCAAGGCCCTTGACTGTTTCATAGCTGACCCTGCGCCCTGACCCCAGCTTAGTTGGGATATGCGAAAACAACTGCATTTCATTGGCTCTGTACCTGTACTCTGCACAATGACAATAAAGTTGAATCTTAATCTTAAAACGTACCCACTTTTAAACCTACTCTAAAAGTAAATTGTTTTCCCCAAAAAGTTACTCAAATAAATGTAACAGATATAGGCTGTACTGATCTGGGCTTTTTGTTATAGAGCTTCTCTGTAGACTTCTTTTATCTCTTATTCTTCTCCTTGATTGTATAAATTAGAATTTTCCTCTTTTTTTTTTCTCCCCAGTTTGGCATGCCCAATTCCCAATACGCTCTAAATCCTTGTGGTGGCGTAGTGACTCAATCCAGGTGGCGGAGGTACAAATCTCAGTTTCCTCGACATCTGAGACCATCAATCCCCACATCTTATCATGAACCACATTATAGTGACCATGAGGAGATTAACCCAATGTGACTCTACCCACCCTAGCAACCGGGCCAATTGGAAGCCTGAATGGAGTCACTAAGCACGCCCTGGATTCGATCTTGCGACTCCAGGTTTGGAAGTCAGCATCTTTAAATGCTGAGCTACCCAGGCCCAAGCCTTTTTCCTCTTTTTAACATAAATCCTGGGGATCCATGCTTATAAAGGTCATGTTTCTCTGTGTGTGTGAAGTGAGAGCTTATTGGAATAGTGCAGCAACTGGGGCCCTTAAGAACTTACTGTAAGTGATTAATAAAACATGCATGCGTTACATAAGAAACTGTCCAATCCACTTCTCACTCTCTTTAACTTGCACAGACTTACATTCTGTTGGGTGTCACTTGTATGGACGTAGTTCAGATGAAGCTATGCAGCATAGAGCAGTATGGGGAAAGAGGGATGGTGTGTGCTGAGTAAGGAAATTTATGAAATATGCTTCAGGACTGCTGGGGGCCACATTGTCATGTGACCACTGTCTCTTAGGGCCTGATTCTACCAATAAACATTCCATTCTTTGCCAGTAACAAGAGCATTTTTGCAGCACAGTTCAGTCAGCAGTAATGGTCTCATCTATGGGCTTTCTAAAGGTTTATGTGTTCCTGGTGCACCAATATGATAGTGTCTCTACCTCATAGAACTCAGCAGTACACATAATGGCATTCTGCTGCTGGTTTCAGACTATGTTTGAGCCTCTGACTTTTGGAAGGGACTGTTACAGTCAGCACAGGGGAGGCATTTGGCTTTACTGAAGCAGACATTAACAGGAAAGGAAGATCTATGTTTAATATAATAGGGTCTTGTAAAGTGGCATTATACCCTGCTGAAAATACCAGCTTAAAGGGATAGTTCCCACTAGGGCTGCACAACTGATCAAAATAAAATCAATATAATATTGATATTTAGGTCACAATTACAGTAATTTCATGTCCCTGATTACTACGAAGTCACAGTATACAGTTGTCTTTTAATTGTAATAAATTGTAGAAATACTACTGTAAAATATACTGTGAAAGTCTTGCAACTAGTAGCCAGGAATTTACTGTAAACTCACACTAAATCTCTTTACAGTGTGCATAATTTATTCAAACGTCATCAGTTATTTGATGTTTGTCTCAAGGTGTTTTAATTGGCACCCCATTGTGATACTGCTATGATTCAGCATTCCTACACCCCTCACATATTTTACAGGTACAATTTCAATATGAAGAAGGTTTTATTTCTTTATTTGTTTGTTTTTGGCTGAAGTGAAAAAAGGCTGAGTTTGGCTCTTTTTAAGTAGACTCAAGTGTTAACCTTAAAAGAGGAGCTTTTAGACTTTTGTTCTGACAGTAGAGCATAAGCAAAACACAACTTAATTTTGGTCTAAAGGAATCACTTACAGTAGCTACTAGGTTTTTTGTTTATGATATTGCAGTTCTTATTGGAATCGCAATAATTTTTGAAATAATCAAAATATGAATTTCAGCTCTAGTTCCCACAAATAATAATTTTTTGTCATTATTCACCATTACTCACAGTTGTTCCAGATTCAGATAACGTTTTTCTTTTTCCGTGGAACATAGAAGGAGATGGTATGAAGAATGTTATTCTCAATCACCATTCACTTTAATTGCATTCTATGTGAACGACCCCTGGCTTAGATCAATAAGATCAGAAGGAATACAACTATACTCAGTTCATGATGGGAATATGATGTCAGTCATTTCAAACGTCTTGTATGTACACCCCACAGAGAAAGTCATTTTTACTCACCACTTGAACAGTATTGTGTTGGAAATCTTTTGATTCATGCTTTTTGTCAAGAAGAATCTCCATTCACAAATAAAGGTGATGTGTTGGCTTGTATATTCAGTGAAGTACAGTGATGCATTCCTGTGTTTGTGAAGTTATTGATCTGCCGTCTCTGACTAATTACTCACCCTTCTCTGACTGACCAGATGGGCTTTTTACTATTGTTTCTCCTTGCATTTCTTATAAAAAAAAATAACAAAAAGTGAGATCAAGCTTCCAGATTCTTTACTTTATTTCCTCTTTATTTTAGGTTTATATTTTTAGGGCTTAAAATGCTGAAATTGTATCCAAAAAATAAAAGGCAAGAATTTTCTTTGGAATTCACTGCCAAGAATCTCGTTCTACCATATGAAGGACAATTGAATTCAATTAGGAAAAGAAACCCCTGTATCATGATGTATAATGACTCGAATAAGTATTCTCTACTGCCTGCTTGCACCTGATGATTATCTGTTGCGTTCTCTGCCAAGAAAACTTGGATTTGCACCTATAATGCAAAACTTAATCTTTTTCTTGCTGCTGTCATGGAAAAAAGAAACTGCTTCCATCATTATTTCTTACAGCAAACAGGGCTCTCCCTGTTGGCATGCACAATATTATGCTATGCATCATTAAGCGCCAGCAATTTAAGTGGGATGTAGAATGTTACTGTCAAGAGATTAAGGTCCACAGGATTTATTGATCTTGACTCTATGTGGTTTAAACAGTCCATCCAGATGGCAGGTACATTGATCTTTCAATCAATATTTTACAGAAACAGTATAAATAGCTGGGGTTATTGCCAAATTGTGTCTAATTTAAGAACAGCATGGTGCAGAGCATGCTGTTTGACTCCAGCCAGGTCTCCTAAGCAGCCAAATTGGTCCGTTTGCTAAGGAGGGTAGAGTCACATGGGGTAACCTCCTCTTGGTCGCTATAATGTTGTTTTCGCTCTCAATGGGGTGCGTGGCAAATTGTGCATGGATGCCGCGGAGAATAGCATGAAGCCTCTACACGCTACGTCTCTGTGGAAACACGCTCAATAAGCCACATGATAAAATGCGCAGATTGACGGTCTCAGACCCGGAGGCAACTGAGTTTCTTCTTCCGTCTCCCGGATTGAGGGCGATTCGCTATACCACCACGAGGAATGAGAGCGCATTTGGAATTGGGCATTCCAAATTGGGGAGAAAAAAAAAAGAACAGCATGGCGCATGTGTATAATTTTAGAAATCATTTGAGATTATATACAGTACTGTGCAAATGTTTTATGCAATTGTGAAAAATGTTTTAGTGAGGATGTCTTCAAAAATAATAACATAAATAGTTTTCATTTATCAATTAACGTCATGCAAAGTCCAATAAAAATAAAAAAGCTAAATCAATATTCTGTGTGACCACCTTTGCCTTTAAAACAGCACCAATTCTCCTAGGGACACCTGGACACAGTTTTTCTTGGTTGTTGGCAGATAGGATGTTCCAAGCTTCTTGGAGAATTCGCCACAGTTCTTCTAATTATTTAGGCTGTCCCTTTATGTAATCACAGACTGACACGATGTTCAGAAATGGCTCCCACGTCTGATAGATTGTAGCGATTTTGTTCTGCTGTTTCGAGAAGTTTCCACTGCTCGAAAGTGCATTCATATGTTCCAGTTATATTAGGTGTCTTTAACTACTAGGTACTTAAATATTTGATACAATGTACTTCTTACAGGTTGTAGCATTGTACTTACATTTAAAGTACCTGCATTATTTTAATTGCATTTGTAGTTCCACTGTTAACCTTATCCTGAACCTAACCCTAACTAACTAACTAACTAACTAACTAACTAACTAACCTAACACTGTTGGGAACAAACAACTGGCTGATTACTTGAATGTGTTTTAGTGTAGATTTGAAAGGGCCTGTCTCACACCGACGACCGCTTTGACCTTCACTTAACACAAACGTCAACATCTCCTGCAACTCCCTCTCCTCCCCCGTCCTTCTACTCAACCTGCACTTAAGATCTGTGAAGAGGTGTATCTTCCAGAAACAAAAGATAAGGAAACACAGGGCCCATTCAGTGTTTCACCCACTTGTCTAAAATCCTGTGCTGACCAGCTGGACCCCATCTTCACACAGATCTTCAACAGATCACTGGAGCAGTGTGAAGTTCCCTGCTGCTTCAAATGTTCCACCATCATTCCTGTCCTAAATAAACCCAAAATCACAGGACTTAATGACTACAGACCCATTGCTCTGATGTATGTGGTCATGAAGTCACTTGAGAGACTGGTGTTGGCCAACCTGAAGGACATCACTGGACCCTTTCTAGATCCCATTCAATTTGCTAATCGAGAAAAAGTGAATGGGTACCAACATTTTAAAGCAAAAAATTTATTTTACTTCTACTTGAGTTAGTTATTTTTTAAAGTAATTGTATTTCTACTTGAGTATAGTTTTTGGTTACTCTACTCTGTTCCAATCCCATGCAAAAGGTGCTGAGTATTAATGCAGATGGGTGTTGTACTATCCAACCCATTCCAGCATTTTCAGTTTACAGCTAGAAAGATGGAACAGCCTTGTTTAAAGGCAGTTTAAAGTATACAATTATGTCCCAAACGTACCTTAAAAATCTCTTAACAGTAATTCTGTTACCACAAAATGATTCAAAAAACCTTCACCACAGGAAATAAAGAGCATATAAAATGCTTTACACAGAAATGTGACATGGAAAGTGACAAGCCTGCATTATGAGTTGACTGTGACCATGCATTAAATAAGTTTAGTACATTGCTCCTACTGTTACGTAATACAGCATCATCATGAGGTTTTGGTTTGCTTTGTCCTTTGGTGAAAATTTCCTTGGTGATTCTAGCCGTGGTGTTTGTTAACCTCTACCTTACAGATAGACCATCCTTTCTCCTTATACACTTCATTACTACAAAGGCTTAATTCATATATATTTCAACCAAAAAATTGGATTTTAAAAAGTTCATGGACATGTTATGCATCAACTACCCACGATGGATTTATTAAATATGTATTAATAGATTTATAAATACCTTCTTATTTATCTTCAATTTAATTCAGACACAACTGCAGTTTGAGAAGCAAACTTTATTTAAAAAAACAATACAAACAAAAAAATTCTCGCAGTATGCGGGTAGGTGTCTCACACCAGTGATCCTGTTATTGAATGCCCTGTGTATTTTTGCCATATGAGTGATTTGCTTTTCTGCATTTATTAGTCAAAATATTCCAGTTTATTGCCTGACCAACGCTTAGCAAGAAACTCATAAATCCCTCTTGATGGCTAACAAACATGTGTCAGGCCAGATAATAGACAGCAGTTTTGTGGACTGTTAAGTGTGGAGATGCCAAGAGGCCTGTGTTTACTGCCTAATGGGAAAGCTAAAATATCTGCACCAAAGCTGGGGTTATTGCTACAAACAAGCAGGCACTAGGCTACAGGGAGACAGATCTGATATAAAGTGAGGGATATATACCGTACACTATTGTGGTGCATCCACAGCCTTAGGGAACTGAGTGCCTCTCTGAGATGCTGTATTGATTCTTGTGTTGCAGAGAGAGGAGAAGGTTTCTTAATGTAGCAGGGGAAGGAGGGTTAGTTTGGGGGAAGATAGAGAGCACATTGTAAATCCCTCTGTTGTTGTAATGTGTGAGAGATCGCTGACCTCACTATTGACAAAGACATTGAGTCCTCTGATACTGTAAATAAAAGAAATATATAAACAGAAACACACACATGCCCAGACGGAACTTTTGTGCACAGACCTCTGCAGATATTTGCTGAATTGCAATGTCTTCTCATCTCTCATTCCTTGCATGTTATATATATACATATATATACATACGTGTTAATTCAGTGTGATTAATTTGACAAAAAATAACGCGTTCAAAAAATTAACCCCATTAATCGCAATGCAACGTAATATGGAAGATTCCTGAGAAATGTAGTACCACCTGTTTACTCCAGAGGGCAGTAAGTGAAACTTCAGCTGCGTGGCAAAGCGCAGTTTATATAGTGAAGAAAAACAACTTTGAGCAGCAGAATAACACAAACATGTGTTACGTTCTTGCGTTCAAAACACTTGATGGAGTGCAAATTCGAACTAAGGGATCTCAATATGTGTTTTAAGTATTAAACTATATTTAACTTGATACAGTGACTAAAACATTTTATGTTTATGACGCAACGCGTTCCAAGATGCTACACTAGCATGTAATTAATTCGATTAAAACACATGATCATTTAAAACTATCTAGAGATAACTTTCCTGCAGAAAGCTTGAAGTCAATGACACTGTTTTTTATTTCCTTTCTTCCAAATTTGTCAAACAGTCTACTCCTGGTAAACAAGCTTTGAAATTAACACCCGCCAAATACAGATTTTTCAAGTGCAATGGTGGATAATTTTGCTGATGTATCAGCCACTGTGGAGGGCGATCTGTAAGCCTTCTCGGAGTGGTATATGATAAGAAATGAAACACAAAGACGTGAGTTTAATGAAACGCATTTGTGATTATATTTTGAAGAACAGAAGAAAGAAAAGCTGCCGATGCGCGTCTGATTTGATATATGTGCGCAGCGAGCTCTGCCGTTCACGAGTGCAATGAAAGCGCTTCTCAAAAACATGCATATGCAAAGATTTCTGGGCCTAATTTGCCAATAACCAGTGATCTTAGTGGATAAGAGCATTTTCTTTGAGCGATTTTACAAATGTTTGTTATTTTTTTATGTGTGCCCAGGGTGTGAAATAGCACCCACAAAATGCAACGAGTTCATGAGCTCATCATCTGAATGCAGGTATTTCATGCTCAGGTAATTCAGATCATCTACCCGCAACAGGTGGGTGGCCTGTAAGATGTCACGGAGTCAAACTAGGCATATAGGCAAACTAGGTGGTGGCCTAGGGCGCCACCTGCTGTGTGGGTGCCAAAGAGGAGGCTCTCTGAGTAGTCTATGGGCATAATAAACATTCTATTTTACTGAAAAACTTAGTAAATAGTAAATTATTCATTTTTTCTATGTTCGAAAAAATGCATCAACCAAAAATAAAAAATGGGCTCCTTAGTATTTATTTGTACTAATGAATGATTTAGTTCACTTCCACCAGTGCAAACACCTAAAAAAAAATAAGTGTACAGCCTTACATTAACAGTATAGTACTCTTAGCTCCATTTAATTTTTGCTTAAATTCCTTCTGCAGAATTTTCCCTCAAAATCAGCACTGATTTTACATATAGATGAAACATATAGGCCTATTTCACTGTCAAATGTAAACAAAATGTCTCGGTTACGTATGTAACCTCCATTCCCTGATGGAGGGAACGAGACGTCGTGTCGAAGAAGCGACACTAGGGGTCTCTCTTGAGCGCCGAAAGATGCCTCTGATCTATGAAAAAAGGCCAATGAGAGTTGGCGAAAAGTATTTGCATACCCCGCCTCCGGATACGGATATAAAGGCGAGGGAAATACGCTCGTTCATTCAGGATTTTTCTGAGGAGCCGGGAGTGTTCCGGGTATGTTCAGCGGCTCGGCTCAGCGACGTGGCCAGGAAGACACTGACGTGGACACATCGTGTCGAAGAAGCGACACTAGGGGTCCACTTCAAAACTCGCCATGCACTGAGCCGTGTACGTGTACTGCTTACACAGAAGCGGGCAGTTATTTCTACGTGCACAAGTGACCAACTGTGTTCAGGCTGCACGTACTCTTCCCCAATGCCCCAAAAAAGTCGTCAGAATCCTTTAGGTTACCCTAGGGGGGAACAAGGTGACGCTCCCAACTAGGGAATGGGCCAAGCCTGGCTGGGCCTCTGTTCTCTCTGTTTTCTCGGCATAGAGCAAGAACAGCCAGGGCCCTTACCGCATCGAGGGAAGGGGGTCTTACCCGAATTCCTATTCTTTTAGGGGGAAAAGACCCTGCGGAGGCCACACCCACCCGGAAGGGGAGGTAGAGGTGGCGAAATACATCACATGGCCTCTTGGGTCACATGTGGGAAGAATGGCGCGGTGGTAGATCCAACCTCGAGGAGGGGGGAGTTGCTACAACACGGTGACCGGAGGGCAGCAAAGGACTGCCTAAGGGAGACGCGGGTCAGCTCGTAAGGTGAACGTACCGTGGAAGTACACACAGGAGGAGTCCCGTAGGAGGCCTGATCTCTGGAGCACCTATTCCAGTAGGGGTAGCCTGGGGTACCCGTAGTGGACTGGGCCGGCAAGTTCCTCCGCTGAACTACTGCGGGCCCAAAAGGGCTAGGGAGGAATCAACCAGGGACCTAGGTCTCCTGGGAAAGAAGCGCACTGTTTTGCCTCGGCAGAGGGAAACGGCGCTGGAGACAAGCGATTCACCCGGTCAGATCGTCGACGTGTACCGAGTTCTACAGGCTCAGACCTGAGAAAACACGGGACGAGACTGACTCAACCCTGAGATTGTAAAATCTCATAAAGGTGTTAGGTGCTGCCCAGCCTGCAGCTCTGCAAATGTCTCCTAGGGAGGTGCCCCTAGCCAGTGCCCATGAGGATGCCATGCTCCTAGTAGAGTGGGCTTGAACCCGTAAAGGGGGTGGCACGGCCTGGGTGTGATAGGCCAACTGAATGGCATCCACCACCCAGTGAGACAGCCTCTGTTTGGAGACAGCATTCCCTTTCTGCTGTCCTCCAAAGCAGACAAAGAGCTGCTCAGAGCGCCTGAAGCTCTGGATACGTTCCAGGTAGGCACGCAAGGTGCGTACCGGACACAACAGTGAGAGGGCTGGGTCTGCCTCCTCCCGGGGCAGCGCTTGTAGGTTCACTACCTGATCTCTGAAGGGCGTTGTAGGAACTTTGGGCACATAGCCCGGTCGAGGTCTTAGGATCACATGAGTGTCTGCCGGACCGAACTCCAGGCAAGTGTCGTTAGTAGAGAACGCTTGCAGGTCCCCGACCCTCTTGATGGAGGCGAGCGCGATCAGCAGGGCCGTCTTTAGAGAGAGAGCCCTGAGTCCAGCTGATTCTAGCGGCTCGAAAGGGGATCTCTGAAGACCGGCGAGGACCACCGAGAGATCCCAGGAGGGGAACAGGTTTGGCCGGGAGGGGTTTAACCTCCGGGCACCTCTTAGGAACCTGACGATTAAGTCGTGCTTACCCAGAGACTTGCCATCTACTGGGTCATGGTGAGCTGTGATAGCGGCAACATACACCTTCAAGGTGGACAGGGACAGCCTCCCCTCCAGCCTCTCCTGTAGGAACAGGAGCACCGACCTAACTGCGCACCTCTGTGGGTCTTCTGCCCAGGAAGAACACCAATTGACGAACAGACGCCATTTCAGGGCGTAGAGTTACCTGGTAGAAGGGGCTCTGGCTTGGTTGATCGTGGCTACAACCATGGGTGGTAGACCAGCTAGATCTTCCGCATCCCGTCCAGGGGCCAGACGTGGAGGTTCCAGAGGTCTGGGTGCGGATGCCAGAGCATGCCCCATCCCTGAGAAAGAAGGTCCTTCCTCAGGGGAATTCGCCAGGGAGGGGCTGTCGCGAGGAGTACGAGGTCCGAGAACCAGGCCCGGGTGGGCCAGTAAGGAGCCACGAGAGTGACTTGCTCCTCGTCTTCCCTGACCTTGCACAGCACCTGTGCAAGAAGGCTCACTGGGGGAATGCGTACTTGCGCAGCCCCACCGGCCAGCTGTGTGCTAGTGCATCTGCCCCGAGGGGAGCCTCTGAACGGGCGTACCGGAGCGGGCAGTGGGATGTCTCTCGGAAGGCAAACAGGTCTACCTGGGCCTTGCCGAACCGTTCCCAAATCAGCTGAACCGAGTGGGGGTGAAGCCTCCGTTGTCGTGACAGCGCGTCCGCTATCACATTGAGGTTGCTGGAGATGTGAGTGGCACGCAGCGACTTGAGTCGGTGCTGGCTTAAAGGAGGAGACAACGGGCGAGTTGTGACATGTGGCGGGAGCGTATATTTATATACGCGACCGCAGTGGTGCTGTCCGACCTGACTAGGATATGTTCGTGCCGAATTAACGGGAGAAACTTCCGCAGGGCCAAAAGGACGGTCAACAACTCGAGGCAGTTGATGTGCCAATGCAGCTGGGCCCCTTTCCAATGGCCTGAGGCTGCGTGCCCATTGCAAACGGCACCCCAACCCAATCTGGAGGCGTCGGTCGTGACCAGGATGCGTCTGGACACCTGCTGTAGGGGTACTTCAGCCTGTAAGAAACAGAGGTCTGTCCAGGGGTTGAATGTTTGGCGGCAGGCGGGGGGTGATTGTTACCCGGTGCGTGCTGTGGCACCATGCTCGTCTCGGGACTCAGGTCTGAAGCCAGTGTTGGAGCGGTCTCATATGCATCAACCCCGGTGGCGCGACCGCCGCGGAGGACGCCATATGCCCCAGGAGCCTCTGGAAAAGTTTTAAGGGGACCGCTGTGCCCGGCCTGAAGGCGGCAAGGCAGTTCAACACTGACTGGGCACGCTCGTTGGTGAGACGTGCGGACATTGAGACCGAGTCTAACTCCATCCTGAGAAAAGAGATGCTCTGAACTGGAGTAAGCTTGCTCTTTTCCCAGTTGACCTGAAGCCCAAACGGCTGAGGTGCCTGAGCACCTGGTCTCTGTAGGCGCATAGTAACTCTCGCGAGTGGGCCAGAATGAGCCAGTCGTCGAGGTAGTTGAGTATGCGGATGCCGGCTTCTCAGAGTGGGGCAAGAGCTGCCTCTGCGACTTTCGTGAAGACGCGAGGGGACAGAGACAGGTCGAAGGGGAGGACTTTGTACTGATACGCCTGACCATCGAACGCAAACCGCAGGAAGGGGCGGTGACGAGGCAGGATGGAGACGTGGAAGTACGCGTCCTTCAGGTCTACCGCTGCGAAGCAATGTAGATGCCGGACGCAGGTTAAGATGTGCTTCTGCGTGAGCATTTTGAACGGGAGTTTGTGCAACGCTTGATTGAGAACTCGCAGGTCCAATATTGGTCGTAAGCCGCCGCCTTTCTTGGGCACGATGAAGTACGGCTGTAGAAACCCTTCTTCATCTCGGTTGGAGGGACAGGCTCTATTGCGTCTTTGGCCAGAAGAGTCACGATTTCCACATGCAGGGACTGGGCATGTTCGCCGTGTACTGCGGAAAAGCGGACGCCCATGAAGGGGGGCGGGGGCCTGGCAAACTGAATTGTGTAACCGAGTCGGATGGTCCAGGCCAGCCAACGAGACGGGTTGGGAAGTGAAAGCCACACGTCCAACCTCTGCGCTAGGGGCACCAAAGGGACGATCAATTTGGACGTACCCGGCGGGGCTTCGCAGCGGGGCGGAGCAGGTAGGGCAGCGTTGGGCGGTGACGGGGCGACCCGCGGCTGAGGTGCTGAGAAAAGCTGGCAGCATACACACGACCATCGGCTCCGAAGAAAATTACTGAATGAACGAGCGTATTTCCCTCGACTTTATATCCGTATCCGGAGGCGGGGTATGCAAATACTGTTCGCCAACTCTCATTGGCCTTTCTTCATAGATCAGAGGCATCTTTTGACGCTCAAGAGAGATCCCTAGTGTCGCTTCTTCGACACGACGTCGAAGTGAGCGACAGACGGGGAACAATATTTTCTTATGCTAAGTATGGCACATACACGCATACCGTGAGCACAATAAATAATATCTTAATTATTTTCCACTTCTTTAAAGATCTATTATATTAGTATATTATATCTGTATTATAAGTATATTAAATTAAATGCTTTCTTAGCAATAGGCTTTATTTTCACATTCTGTTTCTGTATTTTGTAATGCAACTATCTTGATAATTACGTCAAATGATGCTTCTAATTGAAGTCGGATTGATCAGTCTGCCCTAGCTTTCCAAGTCAGACTTCCTCTGAGAGCTCTGATTTGTCTGGAAAGCAGCATATATATTGCATAAACTTTAGCTTACAGATTACTGACACTTTACAGATTTGTGACTGTGAAAGAGGTGTTCACTCATCAGCACCAGGATGACAGCACACAGGAACCACAGGTTGTATGCTGTATGACAATTGAAAAGGGATATACTGTCAAACACAGCTTTATTTTATTAAGTTATTTACTCTGATGTCATAGGCAGGTGCCAAGAAGTTAGTGTGGGCAAGATTCAGGCTAATGACATGATCATAGTCTTTGTTAATATCACTTTGTTAATATCATGTAGATTCTACACAGATATTCAAAAATGTTTGTCCTCCTCTTTAGAAGTTTTCAAAGAGCAGAGGGCAGATTTGAAAAGATATAGGAGAAAAATCAAATTCAGGGACAGAGAAATAGAATGATGGACATAAATGGTGTCTGCCTCCAGGCTCTGCAGTAATTACTGGACTTGACCGGGTGTGTTAAGGCATCTATCCCTGTTGGGCTGATGCTGGAACTGAGCTGACTGTATTCCTCTGAGCACACAAAGCATCACATTAACTTACAATTACTGACTCATCTGGGTCACTGCTTCTTAAAGGCTAACAATAACTGAATCATATCAGTAAGACATCATAGTTCTAATATCATGTTTTTTTTAATGCAAACTGTGTGGTTAGGCTGGAAATTGATGGGGAAGTGCAACCACAGTTTTTTCACTTTAATGACTCTTATTTTTGAAATTGTGCTTGGGGCCTGTATGAGATAAATGCATATTTGCAAGCAACTAAATAGTTTTCTCTACACTAAAATGTGTATTGGGATGAATTTTGGAGCACAAATTGCAGTTTACAGCTGAAAAGCTGGAACAAGCTTGTTCAAAGAGAGCCAAAAGAATACAACAGAGCCCCAAAGATGAATTTTAAAAGCTCCTTAAAATGAAATCTGGCACCACACTATTTTTTATTGAATCCATTGGGCTTTTCATGTAATAGAATGTATCACAATGTTTTATGCTGTGATTGCAAGAAAATGCACTGAATCTTAAAAAAAAAATTAAATAAATGGTTTCAAACAAACAATGGCCCCCAAAAGTATTTGGACACTTAAAGGGATAGTTCACCCAAAAATGAAAATTCTCTCATCATTTACTCACCCTCATGCCATCCAACATGCAAATGACTTTCTTCAGGTTTCCACGGGTCTTAAAAAGTCTTAATTCGCCCTTCCACAAAATAAGGCCTTAAATCGGAGCAACAAGTCTTTAATTCATATGGCCATGGCATTAAATGTTGTATGAGGGATTGTTTTCTCATTGCGGAAATGTTTTCTTGATGCATTTACATAGGGTGACCAGACTTCCCATTTTAAGAGGTGTGTTCCGGTGTCCCGACAATTCTCTAAACATTGTAATTATGTCCTGGTTTCAGATGGTAAGCTCACTGATTTTTTTCTACTTACATTTGATGTCCTCATTTTCCTTCTTGCTATTGTCTTTGGAATCGTTTGCAGAGAAGAGAAGCAATTTCGAAGCATTGCACGTTGATTTGACGGTACTTTCATTCTAGTGTGTCTGCAAGTCTGCTGAAATGTATCTGGATACCATGGCAATGAAGTCATATGCTTGGCGTGCACTCTTTGTCATCCTGTCAGTCAGCACATGTAGAAATGCACCAATAAAAAATTTGTTTTCAACAATGAGCTGAAAGACGCCGATCCATTTCTTCATGCAGCGTGTGAATATGCAAGCGAGTATTTTTCTGTAATGTTAATTTCCCCACGAGCACGGAGGTAAATCAGACAATGTCACATGTAGACAACTACACTGCACTTTCTACGTAGTACAAGCACTTATACGGTATGTTCAGATGTGGGGGTTATTTTAAATTTTTTAATACAATGGTGTGAATTTCTGTGAAGTCATTTCATAATTACACATGCAATATGACATCATATGGATAGGATAGGCTACATTGAATTTGTACTTTTAAAAAAAAGCTAAAATGTGGTTAAATCGTGAAAAAATTAAACAAACAAAATATACATTTTCACAGACTATATAGCCTATACACTTAAGTGCAGAAGTTTGAATAACCCTTGTGTTTTTCCACACTCCTTTCAGAATGTATACAAATAGCCTAGATGAGATTATATTTTTTATGTAGTACTGTGTGTAATTTCAGTTACTATTTTTTGTGGTGTGGAATATATGTGAGGATGTGTTATGTCAAATAGCTTCTTCGGGGCAGTACTAAATAAAAACAAAATGCAATTTTTATGATCATAAAAAAATTAGTGTGCTGTGCAATGTCAGGGAGGACGAGGAACAAGTCACCCTAGTGGCTCCCTATTGGCCCACCCGGGCCTGGTTCTCGGACCTCGTACCCCTTGCTACAGCCCCTCCCTGGCAAATTCTCCTGAGGAAAGACCTTCTTTCTCAGGGACGGGGCACGCTCTGGCATCCGCACCCAGACTTTAGTTCTGAACTTTTAATGTACGCATTTAAATAATTAAAATTTATTACGACTAACCAATTTCTTGCAAGTGCTTTGAGACAAAGTATGAAATATACATATTTATGATGATATTTTAATGTTTGTTGTTCTGCAATGCAACATATGGCATTATTTAATCACGTTTAATCGTGATTAATCACATAAAACTGAGCGATTAATAAGTAAAAGTTTTTGGGTCTAATCACAGCCCTAATTTAAATCAGCTTAATCAGATTTTAGACACACTAAATTGCAAAAATGTTACTTCTGAGAAAAGGTCTTGCACCGTTTGTTTCAAAATGGGATTTGGTTTGAAAATGAAATTCATTACATCCATATTTGTCAAATTATCCAAATTATTTTTGGGCCACCGTATCATCTCGGTTACGTATGTAACCTCCGTTCCCTGATGGAGGGAACGAGACGTCGTGTCGAAGAAGCGACAATAGGGGTCTCTCTTGAGCGCCGAAAGATACCTCTGATCTATGAAAAAAGGCCAATGAGAGTTGGCGAACAGTATTTGCATACTCCGCCTCCGGATACGGATATAAAGGCGAGAGAAATACGCTCGTTCATTCAGGATTTGTGTGGAGTGTTCCGGGCACCTCAGCGGCTCGGCTCAACGACGTGGCCGGGAAGACACGACGTCTCGTTCCCTCCATCAGGGAACGGAGGTTACATACGTAACCGAAACATTCCCCGTCTGTCGCTCACTTCGACGTCGTGTCGAAGAAGCGACACTAGGGGTCCACTTCAAAACTCGCCATGCGCTGAGCCGTGTACGTGTACTGCTGACACAGAAGCGGGCAGGTATTTGCACGTGCACAAGCGACCAACTGTGTTCAGGCTGCACGTACTCTTCCCCAATGCCCCGAAAAAGCGTCAGCATCCTTTTGGTTACCCTAGGGGGGAACAAGGTGACGCTCCCAACTAGGGAACGGGCCAAGCCTGGCTGGGCCTCTTTTCTCTCTATGTTTTCTCGGCATAGAGCAAGACCAGCCGGGGCCCTTACCGCATCGAGGGAAGGGGGTCTTATTCCCGAATTCCTATTCTTTTAGGGGGAAAAGACCCTGCAGAGGCCACACCCGCCCAGCAGGGGAGGTAAAGGTGGCAAAATACATCACATGGCCACTTTGGGCATGTGGGAGGAAATGGCGCGGTGGTAGATCCAACCTCGAGGAGGGGGGAGTTGCTACAACACGGCGACCAGATGGCAATGAAGGACTGCCTAAGGGAGACGCGGGTCAGCTCGTAAGGTGACCGTACCGCGGAAATACACACAGGAGGAGTCCCGTAGGAGGCCTGATCTGTGGAGCACCTATTCCAGTAGGGGTAGCCTGGGGTACCCGTAGTGGACTGGGCCAGCAAGTCCCTCCGCTGAACTGCTGCGGGCCCGAAGGGCTAGGGAGGAATCAACCAGGGACCTAGGTTCTCTGGGAAAGAAGGCGCACTGTTTTACCTCGATCGAGGGAAACGGCGCTGGAAACAAGCGATTCACCCGGTCAGATCGTCGACGTGTACCGAGTTCTACGGGCTCGGACCTGAGAGAACACGGGACGAGACTGACTCAACCCTGAGATCGTAAGGGTGTTAGGTGCTGCCCAGCCCGCAGCTCTGCAAATGTCTGCTAGGGAGGTGCCCCTAGCCAGTGCCCATGAGGATGCCACGCTCCTAGTAGAGTGGGCTCGAACCCGCAAAAAAAAGGGGGGGGGGGGGGGCACGGCCTGGGTGTGATAGGCCAACTGAATGGCATCCACCACCCAGTGAGACACCTCTGTTTGGAGACAGCGTTCCCTTTCTGCTGTCCTCTAAAGCAGACTAAGAGCTGCTCAGAGCGCCTGAAGCTCTGGGTGCGTTCCAGGTAGGCACGCAAGGCACGTACCGGACACGACAGTGAGAGGGCTGGGTCTGCCTCCTCCCGGGGCAGCACTTGTAGGTTCACTACCTGATCTCCAGAGGGCGTGGTAGGAACCATGGGCACATAGCCCAGTCGAGGTCTTAGGATCACATGAGTATCTGCCTGACCGAGCTCCAGGCAAGTGTCGTTAGTAGGGAACGCTTGCAGGTCCCTGACCCTCTTGATGGAAGTGAGCGCGATCAGCAGGGCCGTCTTTTTAGGAGAGGGCCCTGAGCCAACTGATTCTAGCGACTCGGGGGGGGGGGGGATCTCTGAAGACCAGTGAGGAACACCGAGAGATCCCAGGAGGGGAACAGGTTTGGCCGGGAGGGGTTTAACCTCCGGGCACCTCTTGGGAACCTGACGATTAAGTCGTGCTTACCCAGAGACTTGCTGTCTACTGGGTCGTAGTGAGCTGCGATAGTGGCAACATACACCTTCAAGGTGGATGGGGACAGCCTCCCCTCCAACCTCTCCTGTAGGAACAGGAGCACAGACCTAACTGCGCACCTCTGTGGGTCTTCTGCCTGGGAAGAACACCAATTGACGAACAGATGCCATTTCAGGGCGTAGAGTTGCCTGGTAGAAGGGGCTCTGGCTTGGTTGAATGTGGCTACGACCGTGGGTGGTAGACCAGCTAGATCTTCCGCATCCCGTTCGGGGGCCAGACGTGGAGGTTACAAAGGTCTGGGTGCGGATGCCAGAGCGTGCCCCGTCCCTGAGAAAGAAGATCCTTCCTCAGGGGAATTCGCCAGGGAGGGGCTGTCGCGAGGAGTACAAGGTCCAAGAACCAGGCCCGGGTGGGCCAGTAAGGAGCCACGAGAGTGACTTGTTCCTCGTCCTACCTGACCTTGCACAGCACCTGTGCAAGAAGGCTCACTGGGGGAATGCGTACTTGCGCAGCCCCACCGGCCAGCTGTGTGCCAGTGCATCTGCCCCGAGGGGAGCCTCTGAACGGGCGTACCAGAGCGGGCAGTGGGAGGTCTCTCGGGAGGCAGAGGGGTCTACCTGGGCCTTGCCGAACCGTTCCCAAATCAGCTGAACCGAGTGGGGGTGAAGCCTCCACTCTCCACCAGGCAAGCGTTGTCATGACAGCACATCCGCTATCACATTGAGGTTGCCGGGGATGTGAGTGGCACGCAGCGACCTGAGTCGGTGCTGGCTCCAAAGGAGGAGACAACGGGCAAGTTGTGACATGTGACGGGAGCGTACGCCGCCTTGGCGATTTATGTACGCGACCGCAGTGGTGCTGTCCGACCTGACCAGGACATGTTTGTCACAAATTAACGGGAGAAACTGCCGCAGGGCTAGAAGGACGGTCAACAACTCGAGGCAGTTGATGTGCCAACGCAGCTAGGCCCTTTTCCAACGGCCTGAGGCTGCGTGCCCGTTGCAAACGGTGCCCCAACCCAATCTGGAGGCGTCGGTCGTGACCAGGACGCGTCTGGACACCTGCTGTAGGGGTACTCCAGCCCGTAAGAAACAGAGGTCTGTCCAGGGGTTGAATGTTTGTTGGCAGGCGGGGGTGATTGTTACCTGGTGCATGCCGTGGCGCCATGCTCGTCTCGGGACTCGGGTCTGGAGCCAGTGTTGGAGCGGTCTCATATGCATCAACCCCAGCGGCGCAACCGCCGCGGAGGACGCCATATGCCCCAGGAGCCTCTGGAAAAGTTTTAAGGGGACCGCTGTGCCTGGCCTGAAGGCGGCGAGGCAGTTCAACACTGACTGGGCACGCTCGTTGGTGAGACGTGCCGACATTGAGACCGAGTCTAACTCCATCCCGAGAAAAGAGATGCTCTGAACTGGGGTGAGCTTGCTCTTTTCCCAGTTGACCTGAAGCCCCAGACGGCTGAGGTGCCTGAGCACCTGGTCTCTGTGGGCGCATAGTAACTCTCGCGAGTGGGCCAGAATGAGCCGGTCGTCAATGTAGTTGAGTATGCGGATGCCGGCTTCTCGGAGCGGGGCAAGAGCTGCCTCTGCAACTTTCGTGAAGACGCGAGGGGACAGAGACAGGTCGAAGGGGAGGACTTTGTACTGATATGCCTGGCCCCCGAACGCAAACAGCAGGTAGGGGCGGTGTTGGGGCAGGATGGAGACGTGGAAGTACGCGTCCTTCAGGTCTATCGCTGCAAACCAATCTAGATGCCGGACGCAGGTTAAGATGTGTTTCTGCGTGAGCATCTTGAACGGGAGTTTGTGCAACGTTCGGTTGAGAACTCGAAGGTCCAAGATTGGTCGTAAGCCGCCGCTTTTCTTGGGTACGATGAAGTAGGGGCTGTAGAAACCCTTCTTCATCTCGGTTGGAGGGACAGGCTCTATCGCGTCTTTGGCCAGAAGAGTCGCGATTTCCGCGCGCAGAGAGTGGGCGTGTTCGCCGTGTACTGCGGAAAAGCGGACGCCCATGAAGGGGGGCGGGGGCCTGGCAAACTGAATTGCGTAACCGAGTCGGATGGTCCGGGCCAGCCAGCGAGACGGGTTGGGAAGTGAAAGCCACGCGTCCAACCTCTGCGCTAGGGGCACCAAGGGGACGGTTAATTTGGACGTACCCGGCGGGGCTTCACAGCGGGGCAGAGCAGGTAGGGCAGCGTTGGGCGGCGACAGGGCGACCCGCAGCTGGGGTGCTGAGAAAGACTCAAAGCACATACCTTGCTCCGCACACCCGGCAGGGGGCGGGTTAGCGACTGAGGAGGAGGTCTTGGGTAGGCATCCTCTAGACTGGCCGGGGGGGGGGGGGGGGCAGTCGTGGGGCTGGAGACGGGTGGTCCGTGTCCAGGAAGCCGGGACTGCTGAGATCTGGTGGCAGAGTGCCGTGGGGACGGCATTTGCGGGCCAGGTGACCCAGAGACAAAAGGAAATAGCTCGTTACAGAGAATATGAGAATGTGAAAACTAATTCGACAAAAAATTCTTCTCCCGGCCCTCCACCGGGGACGGAGCGGTCTTACCACCTCCGGAGCTAACATCTTGGTCCCTGGGTTGAGCGTCTACGGACAGCCTGGGAGTCTTCCGGGTCCTTGAGGGGGTCCGTGAGACGGGGGCGTCCGCTTCCTGCAGAGTGCTCGATGCTGGGGCTGAGAGCTGGGCCCGGGTTGAGGCGGAGCAGGGTGTTTCATAGCCGCAGGAGGACGCCCTCGGTGAGCAGATGGGGCATGGCCCATGGCGGCAGGCTTGCGGCGGGACAGGATGTGCAGTGGCCTCCGTCTGCCTCACCGCTAAGGACTGCTGGGCAGAGTCGTCAACGGTGGCGCCGAATAGACGGAGCTGGGAGACGGGGGTGTGGGAGAAGGTGTGCCTTGTCTGCCTCCCGCATTTCGACCAGGTCCAGTCCACAGGTGCGTTTCTGTTCGAGTGCCGGCGCTTCTGACCTCCGTGGCCCGGGGGCGCGGTTGGTCATCCAGCGCAGTTCCTGCAGCACATCAAGAACAGGACTACCCAAGGTGCAAGTTTTGAAGCGCCTTGGCCTGGCGTTGGTTGCAGGAAGGGCCGTGGCGTGCAGAGTGGAAGCGGTCTGGGACCGTTCCACCGCAAGGGTAGTGAGAGCGGAGGAGCGAAGAAGCCTTGGCTTTGCTCAACTTGTCGTGCACGTCCGGGAAGAAAGGAACGGGGGGGGGGGGGGGGGGGGGCGTGGCTGTGAGCGGCGCACCTGCCCGCGGGACCGATCAAGTAGCCCGGGAAAGCATAGCGGATCTCCGTGCATCAGGCTCAGGCTGGGCGGCAGACCCGAAGGTGGCGGCTCAGGCGAGCGATCAGCATCCGATGCCGCTGTAACGCTCTCCGATGCAACGGTGATGTCATCCAATTCTGAAGCAAGCAAGCGTGCCGGGGAGGCGGGCGGTTCGAGGGGGTTTACCCGGCGAACAGAGCCCGTCATATTCCCCAAATCGCCTTCATCGCCCGTGGCGCCTGCGTCAATCCCGTAGGAAGGAGGCGAGGCGCAGGGGGCAGCTGAAGTGGCTTTCTCTCATTACAAAAGAAAGCCGTGCGACCGCAATGCTATAATGGCCATGTTCTCACACTGAGAAGATGAACCATTGGAGAGAATCCTCATCCCGGGCTCAGACGGAAGCAAACAAGCGTGCCGGGGAGGCGGGAGGTTCGAGGGGGTTTACCCGGCGAACAGAGCCCGTCATTGTCCCCAAATCGTGTTCATCGCCCGCGGCGCCTGCGTCAATCCCGTAGGAAGGAGGCGAGGCGCGGGGGGGCTGAAACGGCTTTCTCTCATTACAAAAGAAAGCCAGACGACCGCAATGTTGCCATGGCTATGTTCTCGCACTGAGAACATGAACCATTCATAAAACGCTGCCTGCGTGTGATCGCAGCCCAGGCATGCAAGACAGTGTTTTATGACCGAGAGAGGTGGGGAGAAATCACCGCATCCAGAAACTACACAGGGGCGGAAATTAAATCTTTATAAAGACGCGTCCTGAAAAGGACGTTCAACGCCGCTGTGTAATGCTCTTTCAGAGAAATAAACTCTTTTACGGAGAGAATCACTCTTTCAACTCTTTTAACTCTGTGCTGTCAAAGCGCTCAGGGGCAGACTGCACGCCGGCAGTGAAGAGAAAAGCCGCTGTAGTGCGCCGTAAATCCAACAGCAAAGCAGAGCGTCAGAGGATCAGAAGCAGGATCAGTTGTGTTACTCGCAGCTGACTGCATACACACGACCTTCGGCTCCGAAGAAAATTACTGAATGAACGAGCGTATTTCTCTCGCCTTTATATCCGTATCCGGAGGCGGAGTATGCAAATACTGTTCGCCAACTCTCATTGGCCTTTTTTCATAGATCAGAGGTATCTTTCGGCGCTCAAGAGAGACCCCTAGTGTCGCTTCTTCGACACAACGTCGAAGTGAGCGACAGACGGGGAACTGTTATTCACCAGAAGAAAAAATTGTATATGAAAAAAAGTTTTACAAAGAAATGTGGAACTGAAAGTGATAAGCCCGTGTTACCATATTACCTCAGTGTGACAGTACATTAAATAAGCTTATTGCTACACTGAACTGTCTTTGAGGTTTTGGTGTGCTTTGTCCTTTTGGAATTGTTTTTTTAAGTGATTCTAGCAGTTTCGTGTAAATTGGTCAAATTCCTGTTAACTTCTATTTTACAGACAGTCCATCCTTTCCTAATACTGATCATTACTGGAGAGGTGTAGGAAAAAATATATCTCTCCTCTTGTCTAAAATTATGAATAATTCATAGTTTAATAATGCGCAGGGAGTTCTGTGGGTGATGACTCATCAATTTGATAGAATGCAAATATAAATGTAATTAGCAATGTGTCAGGAAATATATTGGTCATTACTTTACCCATCACTTTATCTTCAGTCTAATATCTGTATATCTAGGGAGAGGCTCCCAGCAGACTAGTCAGTCAAGGCTTTGCTGTCTTGCCCTCGTAACATCATATCATGTCCCAGTGATGATTTATGAACAGAGAGCAAGCGAAAAAGTGAAGGGGTGTCTGTGTGTTTGTGTACTTCATACTTCATTAAGTACCAGAGACTGTGGTTTATTCTCATCTTCTTCCCCATTGGTAAATCTGCTTTTAATTTCCATCTATTCCTAGGTGCTCCCCTGCAGATATTGTCGATATAAAGTGATTTTACAGTGGTTTGATGGGTATGAATGGCAGTTAGTACTCTCACTGAGGCTGTAACAACTGTTTGTATTTGTTTTTGCTAATGGCAAACAGAATGATCAAAGGAATGTGTGTTTGGTGCTTGGCACAGCTATAAATACATTTAATGTGTGACTTTCTGTTTTTTAAGACCCCCAAACAGCACTATTGAATAATATTACATCAATCAACTCTCTCTCACACTCTTTTCCCTCAATTTTTTCATGGATGATGGATGGATGGATATTCACTCATATGTGTCACAAATATGAGTGAACATATCAGTCATCACCCCTTCTATACCTATATAGAGGTACTGATATATAAAAGTCAGAGACACTGGAAGATGGATGTGCTTAAATTGGTCTGCTTCAGTCAGAATTATATGCTCATGACTGCTTAAAATGCAGCACATTTTACCACTATTACCATCATGTCCTTGAGCAAAGTGCTTAACCCCAGGTTGCTTCAGGGGGGGCTGTCTCTGCATTTGTAATACTTTTAAGTCCATTATGCTGGAGCAAAAAGCTGTTGAAGGACACCATGTTAAATTTGACCTTTGATATAACTGCATTAATGTTAATATAACCTTCAAATTAGTTGAAATCATTATTCCTGATAGAGAGGGAGGTTTTCTGCTCAATTACTGTTTGTTAAAAAATGTTGAATTTAAAGACAGTGTGAAACCACAACATGATTACATGGGAAGTCGACATGTTGCTCTCAAATGTTCCAGTTCCAGTAGATATCGGCCCCATTCTGCCACAACATTTCAAATGTATTTACCTTCTCCTGTGGCGTGACCAATAGCGCATTATGTCAGCAGTGATAAAGAACAGTGCTGCGTCCAAAACCGCATAATGTTACAGTATGTACTGTCTTTAATGATGAACGCAATTATCTCCCAGCAAAACAGTATGTTCTTTAGGTATGGATGGGAGTAGTATGAATAGATTTCAGACATATTTCATCTGGGGATGTGTGTGGTTTTGTTAAACAAGCACCATTTAAGAACCATTCAAGGTATCAATTATCTTGGTATATAGTATATTGTACTTACAGTCTGACTCGCGGTTCACCGCCGTTCATTTAAATCCAGTGATTTGAACGTGACGTCGTCTCAGCTACCGAGGGACTTTGGGATCGTTAAGTGTCCAGTCGATCCCCACTACAGAATCTAGCCGGAAATATTAGGTCATCCGTGTATTTCTTGCTTACTGCTTCACGAATAGTGTGAATTCAGACATAATACTCCATTGGCATACTGTTTTTGGCATACTATATAGTAGGAATTAGAGATGCACCGATTGCAATTTTCTTGGCCGATTCCGATTTCCGATTTTTTTTCCAAGTGTGACCTGCCGATATCGTTTTTTTCCCCCGATTTTCTTTCTAAGAACTATTGACAGCATATACAAACAAAATCTATCTTTCTTCAATGCAATTTTTTTTTCAAAGTTCCAGGATCTTCTCTTACTTCTGATATATAAAGTGCTCTGTGACTGGAAAGAGGTAGAAATAACAATTAACTGCAAATGAGTTGCTTTATATAATAAAACAGATGTCATTTTCCACTATTTTATAAATTAACCTTTTTCTATTTTTTACTCGTCTAACAAAACAATTCCAAATATTACATGCCTATGAACAAAACTGAAGTGTTTAATACGCTCAACATTGACATTAAGCGTACGTTAGATACCAAATATCAGAGGTAAAACTGATTGCTGCTTCGGGATCGGCTTGTCGTCACTCACCCCCGTTTTTCCCGGGAGTCTCCCGTATTTCACACCCATCTCCCGCCCCCCTCCCGTTTTGTTATTTCTCCCAGGAAACTCCCGTAATTTGTATGGCCCAAACCACGTTATATCTCACACAATCGACACACCATACACATTTCTGATAATTTGTGACCTCAACCTGGCAACCAAAATCCAGCTGCTCTGTTGAAATCTGCGCAGGCAGCAGACGAATCAAGCAACACTGGTAGATGGGAGGAGACTCAGCTGGTGCTCTGGCGAATAAAATAAAATTAAAAAAAAAAATATATATATATATACATGTAAATTTAACAACAGCTGGACGAAAGCATTTAATTTCATATCCCGAAGCCATATCAACAATACTCACGCCTTTTGCAAAGTGTGTCGCACTGATTTTAATATCGACACGGTGGGAAAAATTATGTTACTCAGCACATTAAATCACAACGGCACAATTTATATGTATTTAGCCTGCCTCTGCCATCCAGCACCACCCTTCACCTCCCAGATTTGTGTGCCCAAATGTTGACAGGTACGCGTGTAACAGGCTGCGTTTGTGACAGGACACGAGATTAAACAACTCGGGCAACACGACGTGGGAAAATAACCACCTACTCTGTATCGAGGAAATTTATCAGATTTCTGAACCCTCTGTCCTCAACTATGGCTGGTCATCCAGGGCCATGAATTCCATAATTTTCCTCGTAATTCCTTTGGTCTTTTCGCTCCTCATACCAAGGAAAGATTGGAGAGGCTGCTGACTTCTGGCTGGCTCTGAGCTCTGGCTAGCTTTAGCCGCTTAACTTTTTTAGCTTCTTTATTAAAAGCGGTATTTTCAGCTGGGTGAGGGTGTTTTAAGTGTCTAATTAGGTTTGTTGTTCCGAATGTTTTCGTGGTGGTTCCCCCATGGTTTACTTTAGCCTTACAAATATTACAAATTGCGAACTTTATGTATTTTTCACTCACAGTGAAGATCTTCGGTGCATCTCTAGTAGGAATGTATGGATATTTGGGCACAGCGCAGGGTTCTTGTCCCATGTTGAAACCAGACAGTAATCACATTCTCATGACGAGCAAAATTCAGAAGCTCTATTTTCCTTCAAAGACTACATTTTTGCTCCACTGATGGTTACGCCAGGTTCATACATCCTCAGTGAGCGTGGCGCAAGCGAGGCGGTTGCATTGGACGTTCATATTGGCCACATCTCATTCTTTAATAAGGTCATAATAAGCTGAGGGTATTGCTGCTTCAGGACAACAGCGGGCAGTCACGTGCACTCCATCCTTTTCATCACACTTGGATGTGATTGGCTAATGTTGTGTCTATTCTGTACACCTATATGTACCTTTGAAGCTCCAAAAAGCAGATAAATGCAACATGAAAGCAATCCATTCATATTTTAATCAATGTCATCTGAAATGATACAGTTTTTGTTGAGAACAGACCAAAATATAACTCCTTTTTAACCATACATCTTGCCAGTTCAGTCTCTAGGCAAGACCATGTTTCAAGCTCTATTACACTTCCTAGTGATTGACGCATACTGATTGAATCACTTCAAATAACATTGATTAACCCTCTGGAGTCGCACGTAATACTTAAATGTTGCCTTATTCTGCTTTTCGGAGCTTCAAAGGTCTGGCCACCATTCACTTGCATTGTATGATCCCACAGAGGTGAAATATTCTTCTAAAAGTCTTTGTTTTCTGCAGAAGAACTAAAGTCATACACATCTGGGATTGCATGAGGGTGAGGAAATGACAAGAGAATTTTCATTTTTGGGTGAACACTTTAATCAGTATCTTTATCTTGCTTTTCAGAAAATAGATCTAAAACAAGATAATGAACTTGAGGTTGACCTGATTACATATACTGTAGCCATTAAAAAAAACATCTTTAAATCATTTAGTTATATTTTGGCCATTGCAAACAGGGCTCAGAAATATGAATTTGATTCTGACAAAGGGTTCAACATAATTTGTTTTCAGATACCACTTGGTTTGATATCTGTTATCTAATGCAATGTCATCCAAATACTTTTTCTGGCTGCTGTACATTATGTGGTCTTGTTTCAGCGGCAGATATTTTTCACTTGTTTCATGCATAAACCTTAAAAAATGTCAACAGTATCCAAGTTTTATGCTGTTATCAACTTATGTTTATTTATAAATTTTTCCTTAGTACTAAAAAATATGCATTGCGTCATGTCCTAATGGGCCAGCCTCATAACCCACAGCACATTTCAGTATTGTAATACACCACAAACATTGCAAAGAAAACACTTTTCTGTGCATGAAGGTTTTTGCTCAGAGGCTGGTTTGAAGAGCAAGCTTGACTACACAGTGGATTGAGTTCGTCGAAGTACAGTACATCTCAGGCTCACAGGCTGACATCTCGAGTCATGAGATTCAGCCCTGCAAAATCAAATATTCACATTTTTATTTAATCAGCTGTACTTACATGTATTAAGTCATTGCCTTCTTAACATTGTTACTATGACTCTAAATTTTTCCATTTATTATTTGGGGATACTTTCAATACAATTACTCGTGCTGGGTTTGTGTGGACTCTGCAGGGTTGCATCTCATGACTTTGTGCCACAGGGCAGCACAGCTCACTGGACCAGCCTATGAGTCAGTCCTGTAAATATTTAATAAGAGCTTGGATATTGAGCAGCAGAGCTATTACAAGGGATATACTTTGTAGTCGCTGTACAGTCATTGCTCTTAATATCGCTGTCACATCCTAGAAATTGTCACCTCTTCAATACGACAATGAATCATGAATTTTATACTTTAAGTATAGGCTATCAGAAGGATTGTTTTGACACCGATATTTTTGAAAAGTTCAGTGTATGAAAGCTATGGATTTGAATGAGCCTGCTAGTGCTATTAACACCAGTCTGTTACCCAGACTCAAATGCCTTTTGGAATCGCTGTGCTTAGTATAAACCCTCTGCCATGCCCATTATTCATAGTGAAAATAATTGACACTCAGCTGTCATATAGTCCAGAACTGTAACTTTTGATGGCACACTTGTATATTTTGTGCCTGTGTTTGATGCACAGAATTAATTAATGAAGCAAAAAAACAAACAAACAAACAAAAAAAAAAACAATTTTTTTGACTTTTTTTCTGTCTGCTGAAATTTATGACCTAAATTAATGACCTATGGAAATGTAATTTTATTTTTAATTTGTAATATTCATCCCTTAAATAGAATGATTATAAATTTAATTAGCATATTTATGATACATTATTATATATTTCTTTGTAATTTTTGATATAATAATTTATATTATTTTATATTTTATCATTTATTTTAAAATTATGTGATAATTTTTTTCCAGTTTAATATGCAAAGACAACTTTAAGAAAGCCACTTGTATGTTAATTCCTCCCAAAAGTCTAAACACCTTGAGGTGTTATCAAAACATTAATTTCTTTGTTTGAGCATCCTGACTGGCCGAACATAGCAACATTGGCTCAACCAATAGGATGAGTTTTTGGCTGCACTGTCTGTTTGAACAACCTATTGCAGACAGGGGGAGTGTTCAGGAAATCTGTTTGAAAATAGCTATTATTTTTAGGTGACACTAGTGGCACATAAATTGCACACTTCTCCTTTTAATATATTAGAACAAAATCTTACATAACTTTTGTGATTCCAACATGAACCTGTGGATTTTTTAACCTCCATTAGGGGACATGGCTTAAGACTATAAACCTTAAAATGGTTCCAAAATACAATATCTTCTCACTCAGTCACATCCAAAACCATATACTGTATTCAGTACAGTCAAATGACAAAAGGCAAGCTTCCTCCATAGCGTATGAATCATTTTACTGTAACTGCAAAGGGTGAGGTTGTCTATTTTCTTTGCCAGGATGCAGCGCATGAGCAATCCAGCCCAGTCGAGAATCCTCTTCAGTCCGGTACCACTCTCTTATATTTCATCAGCCACCATCAAAAGTTCATCTGCAAGGCTTTTGTTATTCCCATTACCACTCCATAAAAAGGCATCAAATTTGCTATAACCCTGACTTAATGAGGAAATATCTGCTTCAGTGAAGGAGAGAAGACATTTATTTAAACGATGGTGCCAGAAATGACAAATGTCTGGCTAACAAACAAGCATTCATTTGCCTCCATCAATCAACATTTATCCAACATGCATAGGGGCATATATTACTTCCTCATGAGGGGACCACCCACTATCATGTCTTCAGTAGATTTGATTATGCTGTAAGTGTGAAGTAATGCAGAATTGATGGGGTTTGATGCTCGCTGAGAGTAAGACTTCAGAGCCCCACAGATTTCCTTAGAATTCAAATGATGGCTATTCACAAAGTTCAAAGTTCTAAAGTATACATACTTCACACTTGCATGTTTGTTTATTAAGTAGTTTGGCTAATCTGATACTGCTTTCAGTTACCGATACAAATGTAGTACGTATTGGTAAAAAAAAAATTGTGCCACTTTTTGATGTTAAAATAAAATCTTTCAAAGCTAATAATGCAGAGACTATTATAAGTGAGCCAGTGTGTTTTGTTTTGACTTCTAATTAGCTATTTTATTTTATTTAATTAGTTATTTTAGCAATTGTAGAGGCACAAAAATAGCATACATCTGTAATAAGATTGTAATAGAAACTTCTTTCTTTACGGCATTATTCAATTTCTCTTATTTTCCTATGTCCTTGTTTCTTTTATATCTATGAGATACACTATGTTTGCCCCTATTTTGTTTGCTCAGCTTCTCTGCTCTTTGTGCCAGTGGCAGTTTCCTGGTATGTTTGCGTGACTTTTATGTTAACAATGGACTCAGCCAATGAAAAAATAAACAAAGAGTAAAGAAAAAAAAAAGCCACATCAATTAACACTGAGCTCTTGCTTAGTCCTGCTTAATTAATCGTCAAAAGCATATGCTGTGTGCATTATATAAACCTTCATTTTTGGGTGCTGCAACTGCCTCAGTGTGCAGCTGCTCTTATGGCTATGTGCAAATGACATAGTCTCTCTCTTTGCAGTGTTGGTTATTATCATTTAGGTTTGTGCCATCATGTGGGTTGGCATGTAGTTGTCATGAGAGATTGCACATGTGTATTTCTAGACTGCCAGGCATATTCAGTGACAAGTTTGAAATATGTCTCTGTTGATAACTCTTTATTGCCCTCATACATATTGACTACACTAGTAAAACAGACAGCCTACTGACAAATGCATGAATCACTTGCCCAAAATTTATCTGCATCATAGTGCAGCACTGGAATCTTACCTAGAAATGAATTGCTGCACCAGAGCACAAAGGCTATTATCATTACTCAGCCTGCTTTTGTTCTCATGGACAGTTAATTAATGTTCCTCATCTGTCGCTCACTTCGATGTTGTGTCGAAGAAGCGACACTAGGGGTCTCTCCTGAGCATTGAATATGCCTCTGATCTATGAAAAAAGGCCAATGAGAAGTTGGCAGACAGCATTTGCATACCCCGCCCCTGGACCTACGGGTATAAAGGCGGGAAATAGGTCTAGTTCATTCAGAAATTTTCTTCGGAGCCGATGGTCGTGTATGCAGTCAGCTTTCTTTTGTCATGAGAGAAAGCCATTTCAGCCACCCCCCATGCCTCGCCTCCTTCCTACGGGATTGGGGCAGGCGCCGCGGGCGATGAAGGCGATTTGGGAATAATGACGGGCTCCGTTCGCCGGGTAAATCCCCTCAAACCACCCGCCTCCCCGGCATGCTTGCTTGCTTCCATCCAAGCTCGGGATGAGTGATTTCTCTCCAATGGTTCATGTTCTCAGTGTGAGAACATAGCCGTGGCAGCATTGCGGTTGTGGATTTCTTTTGTGATGAGAGAAAGCCACTTCAGCCACCCCCTGCACCTCACCTCCTTCCTACGGGATTGGGGCAGGCGCCTTGGGCAATGAAGGTGATTTGGGGATAATGACGGGTTCCGTTTCGCCGGGTAAATCCCCTCGAACCACCCGCCTCCCAAGCATGCTTGCTTGCTTCAGTCGAGCTCGGGATGAGTGCGGCCCACTTCACAGCCGGCCGGCCGGTCCCTTGAGTGTACGGAGCTTGGATGCGTGTCTTTCACTTCCCAATCTGTCATGCTGGCTGGCCAGGACCATCCGACTCGGTTATGCAATTCAGTTTGCCAGGCCTCTGCCCCTCTTCGCGGGTGTCCGCTTTACCGCAGTGCACGGCGAATACGCCAGATTCCTACGTGTGGAAATCGTTTCTTACTCAAAGACATGATAGAGCCTGTCCCTCCAACCGAGATGAAAGGGTCCCTACGGCCCTTACTTCATCGTATCCAAGAAAGGCGGCGGCTTACGACCAATCTTGGACTTGCGAGTTTTCAACCGGGCCTTGCACAAACTCCTGTTCAAAATGCTCACACAAGACACATCCTAACTTGCGTCTGTCATCTAGATTGGTTTGCAGCGGCAGACCTGAAGGACGCGTACTTCCACGTCTCAATCTTGCCTCGACGTCACCCCTCTCTACGGCATATCAGTACAAGGTCCCCCCCTTCGGCATGTCCCAGGTGTTCAGGCACCTCAGCTGTTTAGGGCCTCAGGTCAATTGGGAAAAGAGCTAGCTTGCCCCGGTTCAGAGCGTCTCCTTTCTCGGCGTGGAGTTAGACTCAGTCTCAATGTCAGTGCGCCTCGCCAACGAGCACACGCTGTCAGTGCTAAAATGCCTTGCCGCCTTCAGGCCGGGCCTGGCAGTCCCTTTAAAACCTTTCCAGAAGCTTCTGGGGCATATGACATCCTCCACGGCGGCCGCGCTGCTGGGGTTGATGCACATGAGACCGCCTCTGCACTGGCCCCGGACTCGAGTCACAAGACGAGCATGGCGCCGCGGCACGCACAACTGGTCCCCTTTGCACGTAAAATACCTGCCCGCTCCTGTGTCAGCAGTACACTTACACGGCTCAGTGCATGGTGTGATTTAAATTGGACCCCTAGTGTCGCTTCTTCGACATAACGTCGAAGTGAGTGACAGACGAGAAATGTCTAGGTTACGTATTTAACCATCAGGGAACGAGACATTGTTTCCTTCCGGCCACGTCGCTGAGCCGAGCAACTGTTGTGGCCGGACCATTTCCGGCTCCTCAGAAAAATCCTGAATGAACTAGACATATTTCCCTGCCTTTATACCCGTATGTCTGGGGGAGGGGTATGCAAATACTGTCTGCCAACTTCTCATTGGCCTTTTTTCATAGATCAGAGGCATATTCGGCACTCAAGAGAGACCTCTAGTGTCGCTTCTACGACAGAATGTCTCGTTCCCTCCATCAGGGACCGGAGGTTACATGCGTAACCTAGACGTTTTGGTTTCCATAGTCTGTTAATGTTCAACAAACTTCTGCTGGTCTTTGGCTAAAGTGTTAAAAGAGGGTGAATTTGCATACACTATGAGTGGTTCAACTGACAAAATCCTGTCCGTCAATGATTTGATTTAAAGTGCTTTTCCAAAAAACCCACGCTTCTCAGCTTCCAAAGGAATCTTACCTCACTGGCTTTGCTGTTTCATCTGTTCTGTCCACCCTCTGAGAACATACTGGTAACAAAGTAACAATAGATTTCAGAAACTATTTTGGTCTGGGTTCCCATGGAAACGGTAGGGTGTAAGTTAGGATAGGATAGGGGGGATATTGCCAATGTCTGCTAGTATATATATACAGTATTTGGCAGACTTTTTTATCCAAAGCCACTTACAAATAAGGATTTGATACAGGAGCCAATGATATTCACAGTACTGCAATGCTGAGTTTCATGAATAAGCTAGAGTAGTGCAAATGTGCAAATGCAGAAAAGTAGAGAAAAAAGACTGATGTTTTTTTTTAGGATATTTAAAAAAATAAATCCTGTTTATAGGAAGTGCCAATATTTATGGTTATGGTTAAGTGCTTGTGGAAGAGGTGTGACTTCAGCCATATACTGTACCGTGGCTCTAAAAAGTATTTTGGACACTTTAGTCATATTTAAATTTATAGCTCACCCAAAAATAATCGTTCTTTTATCATTCTTATGCTCTTATGCCATTACAAACTCATATGACTTTCTTCTGGGGAACACAGACAACCCTCTTTTGATGGATGTGATGTGTTCATATCCATACAATGCAAGTCAATGAGGTCCAACACTTCCAAGCTCAAAATAAAGGCAACATAATGGTAATCCATAAGATTCTAGTGGCTAAATCAATGCATTCTGAAGAAATACGATTGGTTTTGGGTGAGAAACAGACCAAAATTTAACTCCTTTTTCACTATAAAGAGTACACGTACAGCGCATGTTTACAGAATTGCATGAAAAATGTGCCCATGCTGCCTTTCTTTCAAATAAATTACACTTTGATATTTTGTTATCTAATGCAAGTGTGGCTTGAGCCAAAATACTTAGAGTTCAAATACTTTTTGGAGCCATGGTGTATAGGCTATGTTTTCTCCATGACATTGTACAAAGACTGTTCAGTATACATCATGTTGTTAACAGTTCTGCAGTTAAATAATGTAACTGAATTGTACATTAAGCTATTCCACTGAGAAGTAAACAGAGAAAGACAAAATTGAATCTGATCTCTATTTTGCCCACAGCATCCATATGAAACTCTCCTCTGCCAGCAATTCACCTCCGCCATATCTCTTCCAGACACTCTTTCATCATTCTAGCCTTTGATTTTTCATGCCCCTCTAGTTTACACTCTTCCCTCTCTCTCGTTTGCAGCACTTCTCTACGCCACCATTTTTGGAAACGTGACCACCATCTTTCAGCAGATGTACACCAACACTAACCGCTACCACGAGATGCTGAACAACGTGAGAGACTTCCTAAAGCTCTACCAGGTGCCTAAAGGACTGAGTGAAAGAGTTATGGACTACATTGTGTCCACGTGGGCCATGACCAAAGGCATAGACACAGAGAAGGTGGGTGAACTGTTTCTGCACCTCTTTCTTATGTACTTAACCCTCATGTTCTTTTTGGGACATTATTGGATAAGACTGGTCATATACATATGAATGAGATGAATTATAACACTAAATATGGCAGCTGTAAGAATGACAGTTCCACCTTTCAGTAAAAACAAACAAACAATCAATTCTTTGATAAAGACATTGGCTCTATTTTTGTGATTCTAAGTGCAATTTTCATCCCAGTGCAAAGTGCAAATGGGCATGGGTGGGAGTGTTTGCGCTATTGTGAGTGTATGCGTGCAAACTGTGGGTATATTGTATGTTTATGAAGTGGCACAATGTGCAATTGGCTATTTTCCTGAGAAATAGATTGCACTAAGACGTTTCATTACCACCTCTTAACTAAGCGCAAAGTGCAGTTTTGCGATTCCACCAACAAGTGGACTAGGAGAGACTAAAATTTTGGATTTGGTATGATTTTTGTACCACTTTGTTATTTTAATTATATTTTTGTTTTGTTTAAAGTATAATTTGAATTTAGAAATATTTTTGGTTTATTTTTTCATGAATTGCATTTTTTAAAATCAATATCAACCGGTAGAACTGAAATGCACGAGATACAATTTTTCACACTGTTAATACTAGCCATGATTTGTGTGTCAGTAGTTGAAAATGATTGATAATACTTACATTATCTGTAATTTTACTGAGAGTACATCTTAATTCAGAAGAGAATCACATTTTCTCTGCATATAAAAGGAGTGTGTCACTGTCATAGAAATATGGCTGGCATTATTCAAGGTTGCAGTTAATGTACATTTTCTATTCTTCAAATTCATTGCATACAGACCATTTACACTACCAACTTCTTATGAATGTGCTGTCTTTGTTTATATGGCTGGTGCTTGACAGGGTATGGGCTATATAATAGGATGCAGACAGTGGAAATCCCAGAGAAGAACCTCAAAATTCAATTGCACTTGATCCAGCCCATTATTCTCCTGACCCCAAACAAAAGCATTGTTACTAGAATGAATTACACTCACCTTTCTGAGTAGTCTACTTTGTGGTAAAAAAAAAAAAAAAGGATACAGCTTCAATAGTATCTGTCTACTGATTTTCGATTAGGTCAGAAGAACTCATAAACATTTTTTTTAAGGGAGTTTAAGTTTGTCGAAATTGCTATTCTTATTTTTACACATACTGTAAATTATTGGGTTCTCTGGGACTCCAAACATAAAAAATAAGAACAAAAGGTTGTAGACATAGCTTGTGGAAAGAGTTGAGTGTATTCATGCTCTACTTAATTTTTTTTACAGAAATTTGCAGAAATATTTATTTACAGAAATTAGAGAGAATTATAGAGACTTTGCTGTTTCAGTGCCAGCTTTAATCTTTTTAAACTCAGACAGCCATGACTGCTTTGACCGGTGCTTATTAATTGTTATTTGGGGTAGACAGATGCATATTAGTTTTCCAAAGTCACACTAAGTCAACTGTGCATTCAGTATTATTCAGTTGTAAGCTGACAACCAGAACCTTTTTGTTTAGCTCAGTGGGGCTAGGGATGTGGTTTAAATCATGGAAGGTGTTGTTTAATTGCTTTAATTCATTTTACTCTTTATAGTGGAAAAGTTAATAATATAAACATTTCATATTTAGCTTTTTTTGTATTCTTTTATTTAAATTTTTGAAACAATTCTGTGAAAAATGACCAAATTTAAATATGGGGAGAAGTGGAGAAAAGAGGGTTATTTTTCTTTCACTCTGTTAGTGTCCTTCCATCAAAACAAGCTTTTTTTCATTCTAAGAAAAATTGAAGACCCAAGAGACATCAACCCTCTGGGAAAGTAGTAGATATATTCAACCCTGGGCTCAAATCTAGACTTACATTATAAAGGATCCTCATAACTTATTTTCATGCAGTGCAGTTTGAGAAATTGTATCCATATATTGATGTATAGGAGTAGGCATAATGGGCAAATTTGTGACTTTTGAGTTGAAATTTGGTTGACATTTTACAATAAAATTGTATATGTTAACATTTGTTAATGCATTAAACATCATGAACTGAGAGTCAACAATATTATACATGCATTTAATACTGTAATATTGTTTAAAGTTAATTTATAAATATGCAATATTTCATTGTTCATGTTAGTTTATAATGCATTAACTAATGACAAAATATACAACTTTTAATGTTAAAATGTATTATTATATGTATATGTAGAAATAAAAATTAACCAAGATTATTAAATGCTGTAAAAGTATTGTTTATTGTTCGATAATGTTAACTAAAGCATTAAGTTATGGTATGTTTACAACCTCAGTGTTTCTGCAAATGCTTACATATATACCCGGACATACGGGTATAAAAGGCGGGATGTGCCTCTGTTCAGTCAGGTTCTGCACTGAGGAGCCGAGAACAAGGTTCAGCCTTTATAGCGGCTTGGTACTGAGTTGTGGCAAGGGGGACACAACATCTCATTACCTCCATCAGAGAACGAGGCTTACACCAGTAACCTAGACATTCCCCTTCTGTCACTCACTTGACAGTGTGTCGATTGTAGTGGCATAAGGTGTCCATATTCAATAGCGCCACCTACACTGACCATGTTACGTGATCTGCTGATGCTGGTGCAGCAGGCTGTAGCGTGCCAAAGGCGCATGCGCATCAGAATGCACGTAACACTCCCCGACGCCCCACTAAGACATCATATTTTTTTATTAGGTTCCCGGTATCCAGCCAAGGATTCCCTTGGGGGGTGGGAACAAGCGACGTGGAAAGCATGGATGCAGGCCGCACCAGCTGTGGCCTTTTCTCTATGTTTCTCCTCATAGAGTGTTAGATGTGGCTGGGGTCATCTAGCTATAACACGCATTGGGGAAGGCATTCTTTTCCAACTCCTATTCTTTTTGGGGTGAAAGACCCTGCGGAGACAACATCCTGCCTAGGCTGGGGGGAAGTTAAATGTGGCGAATGCCTCACATGGGTTTTTAGGCCACATGTGGAAGTGGCGCAGTGGTGGATCCTACCTGCTGTGAGGGAGGAGTTGCTACAAGCACAGCGACCGGGGGGGCAGTGGGGACTGCCCAAGAGAGACGCGGATCCGGCAGTAGGGGGACCGTACCGTGGAAAATACACACAGGGGGATTAATCCATGAAGGTGAACCCTGTGGAGCACCTATTCCAGTACAGAATAATTAGTACCCATTGTGGGTCTGGTCGGGAATTCCTCGGCTGAATTCACGGACCAGAGGGCTAGGAACGAAAGACATCCAGGAAACGTGAGTTTAGTGGGAAAAAAAGCACATGTGCTCACCTCAGTGAAGGGGAAGGGTGCTAGCGTAAGTGGTACACCCAGTCAGTCGTCCTGTGCTACCGAGTTCTACATGCTTGGCCTGACAATACACGGGAGGAAACCGACTCAACATGGAGATTGTAGAATCTCACAAAGGTATTGGGTGTCGCCCAGCCCGCTGCTCTACAGATTTCTGCTAGAGAGGTGCTGTTGGCAGTGCCCACGAAGATGCCACACTTCTTGTAGAGTGTGCTTTAACCTGCAAGGGGGCGGGCAAAGGCCTGGGTCTGATAGGCCAATGCGATGCCGTCGACTACCCAGTGGGCAAGCCTCTGTTTGGAGACAGTGTACTCTTTCCGCTGTCCATCAAAGCAAGCAAAGAGCTTCTCAGAGAGTTTAAAGCTCGTACCGGACATAGCAGCAATAAGGCTGGGTCTGCCTTCTCCCGGGGCAACACTTGCAGGTTCACTACCTGGTCCCTAAAAGGGGTCAAAGGAATCTTGGGCATGTAGGGGTCTTAGGATGACATGAGTATCTGCCAGACCAAACTCCAGGCAAGTGTCGCTGACAGAGAACGCAGGTCTCCAATCCTCTTCATGGAAGCGAGCGCAATCAGGACCATCTTCTGGAAGAGGGCACTTAGCTCAACTGATACTAGACGCTCAGAGGGGGTTCTCTGAAGGCCCGCAATGACCATGGAGAGATCCCATGAAGGGAACAGGCATGGCCTGGGAGGTTTCAGCAGCCGGGCACCTCTTAGGAACCTGATGTACAGGTCGTGCATTCCTAGGGACTTATTGTCCACCACGTCATGGTGGGCTGCTATAGCGGCAACATATACATTCAAGGTGGAGGGGAACAGCTGCCCCTCCAGTTTTTCTTTGTATGAATGAGAGCACTGACCTGACTGCGTTCCTCTGTGGGTCTTCCGATCGGGAAGAACACCAATTTGCGAACAGGCGCCACTGTAGGGCGTAAAGCTGCCTGGTGAAGGGAGCTCTGGCTTGGTTGATGGTGCCTACGACAGCTGTTAGTAGACAACTCAGATCTTCCGCATCCCATCCAGGGGCCAGACATGGTAGTTCCACAGGTCTTGGAGCGGATACCAGAGGGTGCCCCGTCCCTGAGAAAGAAGGTCTTTCCTCAGGGGGATTTGTCAGGGAGATACTGTCGCGAGGAGCTTGAGATCCGAAAACCAAGTCCAGGTGGGCCAGTAAAGGGCCACTATAGTGACTTGTTCCCCGTCCTCCCTGACCTTGCACAGCACCTGTGCAAGTAGGCTCACTGGGGTAAATGCATACTTGCACAGCCCCCAGGGCCAGCTGTGTTCCAACGCATCTGTCCTGAGGGGACTTGCCTCCGACCTGAGGGAGTACCAGAGTGGGCAATGGGAAGCGAACAGGTCTTTCTGTGCTTTGCCGGGGGTGGAGCCTCCACTCTCTGTTGAGCGTGTCCGCTGTCGTGTTGAGGCTGCTGGAATATGAGTGGCGTACAGCGACCTCAATCAGTGCTGACTCCAAAGGAGGAGGTGGTGGGCGAGTAGTGACATATGACGAGAGTGCACGCCACCTTGGCGATTTATGTACGCTACTGTCGCGGTGCTGTCTGAATGGATTAAGACATGCTTGCCTCAAATCAGCAGGAGAAACCTCCACAGGGCAAGAAATACAGCCAGCAACTCTAGGCAGTTGATGTGCCAATGCAGCCACGGGCCTGTCCAGGACCCGGCAGCTGCGGGCCCATTGCACACGGTGTCCCAACCCTGTTTGGAGGCATCTGTGGTGACCACGATGCGCCTGGACACCTGCTGCAGGCGGACTCCTGTCCAAATAAAACAGAGGTCTGTCCAGGGGTTGATTAACTGACGGCAGCAGCGCCATGCCCACCTCACAACTTGAGTCTGAAGCCAGTGCTGGCAAGGGCAGCCTCTGCGACCTTCTTGAAGCCGCGAGGGGACAGGGACAGGCGGAAGGGGAGGACTTTGTACTGGTACACTCTGCCATCGAACGCGAATCGTAGAAAAGGTCGCAAAATCGAGACGTGGAAGTAAGCGTCCTTCGGGTCTACCACTGCGAACCAATCTTGATGCCGGACGCATGATAGAATGTGTATTTGCATGAGCATCTTTAATGGCAGTTTGTGCAGAGCCTGGTTGAAAACTCGCAGGTCCAAGATTGGCCTCAACCCACCTCCTTTTTTTGGAAATGATGAGTGGTCTGGCTACCAGCTCCTGAGCGAACATCTCGTACCCTGGGGGGTCCATCTCAGGAATGCTTGGGAGCCTTATGGGTCCTGGAGGAGGTCCTTTGCGAGATGGGGGACATCCGCTTCCTGCGGGTGGCTCTACACTGGGACTGAGAGCTGGGCCCTGGTTGCGGCCGAGCTACCTGCTGGTTTCTTGCTGCCGCAGGAGGACAACCTGGGGCCAAGCTGGGATAGGCCGAGCTGGGAGATGGGGGCATTGAGAAAGTGGCCTTTGTCAGTTTCCCGCATCTTGACCAAGTTCAGCCAAAGATGACATTCCTGGACCACAAGGGTGGCCATCGCCTGTCCTTTTGCTCACGCTGTGACCTTTGTGGCCCGGAGGGTGAGGTCGGTAGCTGAGCGCAGATCCTGCAGCACATCAGGATCAGGACTACTCACATGCAGATCTTTTAGTCCCTTGGCCTGGTGAACTTTCAGGAAGGCCATGGTATGCAGGGCGGAGGCGGCCTGTCCGGCGGCCATGTAGGCTTTCGTTGTCTGTGACAACGCCATTGTACAGGCCTTGGAGGGGAGTGCGGGATGATCCTGCCAAGTGGTCATGCTTTGCTGGCACAGGTGCACCTGAGGAACTGCCGTGTACTCGTGGACCGCCCCGCAGGCGAGGGTAGTGGGAGCAGATTAGTAATGAGGTCGATTCCGGGATTCCAGCAGAGCTCTGACCCGAGGAACCAATTGTCTAGCTGTGAGGGTTGAGGGGAGGACGGAGGGTTCCAGTCCAGCCCCATGCTCACAGCGGCCCGGGCAGGCATATCAAACATCTGAACAGGAAAGCTCCCTAGAGGTGAAGTGGAACAGAGTGAGGCTTCAGCTCGCTGAACACACAAACGCTCGCCTCCGAAGAAAGAATCTAGCTGCACATCCCGCCTTTTATACCCATATGTCCGGGGACGGGACATGCAAATTCTGTTCGCCAGTTTGTCATTGGCCTTTTTCATATTCAGAGATATCCGAGGCTCACGAAAGAAGCCCCTTGTGTCACTACAATCGACACAATGTCGAGTGAGTGACAGAAGGGGAACTCTTCAATGCAAATGCCCGAACACGTGATTTAGGCATATGTACTATTGGATCTTATTATTGTGCTGCTGATTGCCCTGTGTGCCTATGTGAAATCGTTCAGCACATGCCAATATTTTTATGGGCAATAATTGATTTAATATTAATGCCATAACCCAACCCCCTCACACACACACACACACACACACACACAGAGATTTTACGATGTTAATCAATCAATTAATCAATTTATTATTTATAGAGCATTATAAATTACCATCAGATACAATCAGCACAAAGTCACACATAATACAAAAACAGAGCAAATGCAGTGAAGCATCACGCCATAAATTGTAGGCCAAATCAAAAAAAAATTTTTTTATTTTAGATTTAAAAATAGGCAGGGGCAGTTCTAATTTGACTTGGTAGGCTGTTCCAAAGTTTGAGAGCTGCTACTGCAAATGCCCGTTCGCCCCTAGACTTTAACTTTGATTTTGGAAACAACAAAAGGCTTTGATCGGCAGACCTGAGAGCTCTCACTGGGTGGTGATCTATCAACAGGTCAGAGAGATATGAGGGTGTTAAACCATTTCTAGACTTAAAAACCAATATGAGCACTTTAAAATAAATTCTATAGAGAACAGGCAACCAATGCAAAGACCGTAAAATAGGGGTAATATGTTCCCGCTATCGAGCCCTTTTAAAACTCTAGCAACTGCGTTTTGAACCATCTGAAGGCAACTTAAAGAAGAATGGCTAATTCCCAGGAATAGAGAGTTGTAGTAATCAGACCAAGTGTAAATGAAAGCATGAATCACCCTTTCAAAATTCTCAAACGAGTGAAAGGATTTCATTTTTGCCAAGGCTCGCAATTGATAAAAACTAGCTTTAACAACCTGGTTAACTTGTCTATCAAGTTTTAGTGCACTGTCCAAAAGGACTCCCAGATTTTTTTTACGTAGGGCTTAACTATGATGTGACTTTTCAAATCATACTGAGTCATGTATTCAGCCATTTCTCTATTAGACTCTTTACTTTAGGTGTACTACACATTAATTCCACCACTGTGACCTTTACAAAATTATTTTGAACTGAATATAAGCTAAGATACTGCATACTCAATGGTATATTTGGTTTTGTGTTATGCAAAAATACACATTACGCAAGGTTATAAAGCAATAATCCACACAAGGCCATGAGATACAGTGACTAATACCAACTTAACCATGGTAAAATCACTGTAAAGCACAAACCTGAGTGGGTTATTGCTTTTATTAAACAGCAAAATGGCAATATGATAAAAGACACCATATTCAATAAATGTTTACGTTTGTGAATAATAATAATAATCATCATTGGAATTAGCAATTGTTCCATCAAGTAATATAGTTAATTATCCTAACTCTAGGCTGTTTAGGATTGCCAAGAAACATAGCAAATTGTGCATTAATATACAGTACAACATGCAGGCACAGGTGGAATTTATTGTCGTTTTGCAGTGGCTTGAAAATCTGAGAATGAAAGTAGTGAATCTGAACTATCTGTTTTATGAATGCTAGTTTTCATTGTACTTTAGGAGAGAGAGAGTAGGGAAATTTTGGAAGATTCCTTAAAGGAATTTTTATTTGCGTCAAAAATCTTAATTTATTTAGCTGTCATAATGCCAGAAAGACTTGATTGCTGTCCACCAGATCAATACTGGGGTCCTCTAGCTAGAAGAGACACTTCAGCTCTAATGGCCTGCTGTACTTAGGTTCCTATCGAAATCAATACAGAGTGAACACCAACAATCTTAACTCAGTGTTTGTTCAGCTGGCTTTGATTAAAAACTGAATCAATTCCATTCATCCTTTGTTAATTTATGCATAAAAGTAAATTATTACCTGTTCTATCAGAGTCAACTAATCATAGTATTATAATAACATTATAAGCACTTCATCATTTTTTTTTTTATAACTTGTACTTCTTCAGCTCAGTGCTAATTTAATTCTCACTGTAGACAGCAAGCAAATTAAATATTCATGTGCTTTGAGAAATTGACATTTCCAAACACCACCAGCATCTGAACAAGTTTCTATTTTAATTTTTTTCTTTTCCTCAAGTAATGAAGTGCAATAAGTCAAGATAAACTGCTAAATGCAATCATGTGCGGTGTCTTCCCTTTACATAATTTTAACAACTGTCACTTTCTCAAATTATACTTATTTTTTAAAATTTCTCTTATATGTAATAGCAATACCAAAAGAACAAAAAATCCACTCAGCTACTGTGACAAGGAGTTTCAACAATTGGTCATTGGACCATGTACATACTTTTGAGACAATGGTTCATATTCACTATTAATATACAGAATATAAGGCAGAGGCTATTTGCACAGAAATTAACCATGGTTTTACTACAGTATCACGGTGTATCATGGTATTTTGTAGTAAAATCATAGTAACTGCAAAATTAAACATGGTTACTACATTAAAAATAGGTTACTTATGTAACCCCGGTTCTCTGAAGCATCGAGTGGAGAAATCCACTTATGGCATGGGCATCTGTACCTGACCTCTGCAGAAGCATCTAATTGCACCAAGTCTGGTTAGACAGACAGAAGCGTGTGACCTATGCTTGGTAAGGACCCACCCCCCCTTACCCGAGAGCATATAATGAACTGCACGCGCTGCTGTTCCTTAGTAAGTATATTCACTTCTCGTGCAGCAAGCGGGGCAAGCTTGGTGTATCTCTCCACTCGATGCTTCAGAGAACCTGTTCAAAATGCCTGGAACATGGGTCATGTGTAACTACAGGAAGTGCCGCTTGCTCCACACTAAAAGCCTGTGAGCTAGGGCATGAAGCTTGGGCGAGCACATGACACCATGGCGATTGATATGTGCCACTGCTGTGGTATTGTCACAGCGAACGAGCACATGATGCCCCTGCAAGCGGGGCAGAAAATTATTCAGAGCTTTCCATACAGTCATGAGCTCCAAATAATTTATATGGGCTGAACGAAGTTCGCTTGTCCACGATCCATTCACCGTCCTGCCCTCCTGAGTGGCTCCCCACCCTGTTAAGGACGCATCTGTCATTACCACTTTTTGCAACATAACAGCCCCGATTGGGGTCCCATGTGCGTACAAGTCTGCGCACCTCCAGTGGCGCAAGGCTGCTGTGCATAAGCGCATCACTGTAACAGGGCGACAGAGATCGTGTAACGGGCTGAAGTGGAGGGATATAATCCACTTCATGAATGCCCTCATTAGCAGAAGGCCCAAAGGCAAAACCTGAATAGCTGATGCAATAAGACCCTGTAATCTGAGACATGTGCGATATAGCACTTTCGTCTCCTCCTTGAATTGTGATAGACAATTCATTAGAGAGTGAAAGCATTCTTGCGGGAGGCGCGCACGCATAGAGATTGAATTCAGCTCAAGACCCAGGAATGTAACACTCTGGGCAGGTGTAAAATTGCTCTTTTTCACATTCATATTCACTGAGCACACAGCGAGTGTCTTGCACCACTTTCTCCTTGGATTTGGCTATGATTAACCAATGGTGACCCCACCAAGTGAAAACCTCCTTTTTTTGAATGGTGAACTAGGAGGGCAGGATAGGAGTCCGGGGGCTTAAAGCCCCCTAAAGCCATGCATCAGGCCAGCCGTTTACGTTTAGAGTCGGAGGGGGTAGATTTGGGGGGTTTCTTGGCCGCAGCCACAGCGAAAGACATTCTACCCTAGGGCTTACCAGAGGGTGGGTTTCCCGTCATACATGTACTTCTCTTGGTCAGTGGCACTTTGTAGTGCTGGCCATTCGATATTGAGGTGAGCGGCTGCTCGCTCACAAACCTCGATGAGGACGGACTGGGGGAATGCCACGGGGGCGTTAGCCTGGGGAGTCATGGAAGACGGGATGGCCTCCTTGTCCTCCGAAACCTCCAGAAGGCCCGCATCATCTTCGTCACCAGAACCAGCCTGCTCATTGGTGAATGAGGGGCCTCCTGAGAAAATGACCTCAAGGAACGCTGGGTTGCTTTGATCGGCCCAGTTAAGAGAGACCTCATCATCGTCATCACCGTTTCTCCCATCAGAGTCGGAAAGTTTGAGGTCGGTGCACTGGGTAGCGGCAACCTTGAGCCTCCGGTGCCGGATTTTTTTAGGCAGTGCCAGGCAGTGGCTACAGTCTTCCGGAAATTCTAGAGCCTCCGCCGTGTGTTTGAGACCCATGCACATGACACAGAAAGGATAAGGGTCTCTGGCTGTTATGAGAGCACCGCACACGGCCGGGCAGGCACGAGATAGGTTGTCCCTGGAGGAAGCTTTAGGTTTGGAAAAATACCATACTAGAGCGAAACTCTGTAAAACCTGTGGCACGCAGCCGTGGAGCAGGGGAAGTGGTGAGAAAGAAAGGCGGGCAGCCTGCTGGTAGCTTAAGCGAGCATGGGCGTCTTGCAACAAACAGATACAGCTATCCTGGCTGAAGCAACACAGTCACATCTGGCGGAGGCTGATCTGAGTGATGTGTCCTCCTGTAGACATAATTAGTGAAAGTTCAATTCCAACCAAGCTGAGAGAAAACAGAGGTCGCGAGAAGCGAATATCAACTGAGGAACTGCAGCATGTGCAGGTCCTTATGTGCTCTCAAGTCAGGGGGTGGGTCCTTACTGAGCATAGGTCACGTGCTTCTGTCTGTCTAGCCAGACTTGGTGCAATTAGATGCTTCTGCAGAGGTCAGGTACGGATGCCCTTCCCATAGGTGGATCTCAAACTTGAGATGATGAAAGAGAACATCATACTGTAGTAACACAATAGTTAATTGCAATAAAATTATAAAACTATGGCTTCCACCAAAAAACCCTGTTACTACAATATTACTATAGTAAAACTATTGGTTAATTTCATCTAGAATAAAAACTTTCTCTAACCTCTCCAACCTTCTCTGTGATTAAATCACTGCGATCAACCATTATATTATTTTTTTATTATTATAAGTAGTATTAAAGGAAATTTTAAGAGTGTTGAGAGGAAACAGGGTGGGAAAAAGTGGGACAAAAGGTGGAATCGAACCCGGGTTGTCCACAGGAAATAGTACATCTACATAGTTGTTACACCCCATGCCACTACAGCAAGACTGAGAGTGCCACAGCGCAGTTTGTCTTCAATTTCTGTTCCACCAGACTATTGGATTGAAAAACACTGTGCTGTGTGGTAGGTGCTATTTACACCTTGTGCAAGTAGTCACTCCGTAGACATAAATAGTTTGGTAGTATAAACACATTCCATGTTTTTAAGGCCACCAGAAATTTGTGATTTTGTGTGTGTGCTTTTTTCCCCCTACATTTTATCCAAAATTTAGAAGAAGAAAAAAAATGTTAGTGTGAACTTATTGATAAATCATGATTTCTGCATGAAAACATTTGCACATGTTTTACGCACAATTATATGCATATGTACAGCTAGTGAATGAGGCTCAATGTGTCATAAAAATGTTCCATTCCGTTCTTTACTTGGTAGGTTTTGTCCATCTGTCCTAAAGACATGCGTGCAGACATCTGTGTACACCTGAACCGGCAGGTATTCAACGAGCACCCTGCCTTCCGGTTGGCCAGTGATGGCTGTCTGCGCTCTTTGGCGGTGGAGTTCCAAACCACACACTGCGCTCCAGGAGACCTCATCTTCCATGCAGGGGAGAGCGTGGACACTCTTTGCTTTGTGGTATCTGGCTCATTGGAAGTCATTCAGGATGATGAGGTTACTGCCATTTTAGGTAAACATACTCACCCCAAGAAACACACACACACACACACACACACACGCACGCACACACACACACGTGCACACACACACATGTGCACACACACACACACGTGCACACACACACATGTGCACACACACACACACACACACACACACATTGGTGAGGCTACCCTTATGGGGACTCTCCATAGACATAATGATTTTTGTACTGTACAAACTATAGTACTGTCTATGTACTGTCTATCCCCTACCCTACCCCTAAACCTAACCCTCACAGAAAACTTTCTAAATTTTTACATTTTCAAAAAGCATCATTTAGTATGTTTTTGAAGTAATTTGAATTAAGGGGACACTAGAAATGTCCTCATAAACCACATTTATAGCATATTGCCCTTGTAATTACCAGTTTGTAACCTAAAAACATGTCCTCGTAAACCACCCAAACCTGTGCATACACACATGTATGCACTCACACACACACACACACACACACACGCGGATTAATCAAAATTAAGGTAATAAATCTTATTTTAAACAAATCACTATTTTGACTTTTTATCAGTTTCAAAATAAAAGCATTCGTTTTTCGGACTGATCGCACTGTAAATTCGGCAATAGAAAGTCAAAAGGCCTGCTGCTGAAATCAGTCTGTGCTCATCGAAATTGGAACCACTGCCCTCAGTGGCCGAAGCTGGAAGTGTTGTTAAACATACAGGTCCATGTGAACTCCAGTTTCTGGGTTAAATGTCCACAGAATGGCACCAAAAGCGAGTTGTAGTTTTAGTTGTTAATGATGTTATACAGTCAACAGGAATGCATATTTTATCAACTCTTACCCAAAGCCACTTAAATGAAGTTAGTTAAAGTTAAACTTAGTAATTTATGTGCCACCAAACGGAATTGCTAAATTAACGACAGATAGACCCACCCTAAATTCACAGCATTGGTTGAGCTAATGTTGATGGTTCCAATGACTAAACAAACAAAGCAATGTTTTGAAATAGTTATTTTTGGTTATTTTGGGGAAAAATCGACCTATAAATGCCTTACATTTAATTGTGTCTGCACATTAAACTGTGATATGGAGATAGTGTTTTTCAATCTAAAATGCAAAGTCCAATTAAATCTCTACACTTGGGTCCTATGTAGCCTAATTTGCTACTGATGTTTATATTTACTGGGCAACATTGTGAAACAGACTCAGAGCTTGTTCATTAAATTCAAGAAATCTCTGAGGTGACATAATAGCCCACACTCTGCTCCCAGCACTACTCTGTCCACGTAGTCTCCTTATCCTGCTTTAATGGAACTGTGGGGACCGATTCTCCATCCATTGGTTGTAGGGTCTTTTGTTTCACAGGGATGTGCACTGATAGTTTACAGTCTCCAGTGCAGCCAGTTCTGTAACAATGTACAAATTTGTTGTCATAGAAATAGGTACAGTATATTGTTAAGCACAAATGCAAACCACTCTTATGACAGATAAGTAAGCCCAAGGTCATACATTTCTTATTTTAATGCAAAATGCATTTTCATCTGTTTTCTCCCTCCTGGCATTGTTTGGGCATCTGAATTGCTTTTGTTTTATTTTTTGTTTGAACATTTTGTTTAAGTTTCTTCACAACTATGAGACAGTTATTACACCAGCTGAAGTGTGCAATTTTTTTTCAGTGTTAAAATACCTCCTATTCACATACAGGGACAACTGTAAGTCATTTTTTGGATGATTTCCCCAAAAAGTGTAAACGCTGTGGGGCTATCAAAACATTGCTCTGTTTGTTTGAGCATCCTAACCAACTCGACAAAGCAACATTGGGTCAAACAATGATGTGATTTTTGGGCAGGACTATCTGTTTGAACAACCAATGGGAGAAGAGGTGGATATAGTGTTCGCAAAACCTGTTTGGAAACCGTTCATTATTTTAGAGATTACGCTGTGTTATGCTAGTAGCGCCAAAATTACACACTGATACACTTGCACTCTGAAACTCCGCTCCTTGAACTTCAGAGTTTACACAGGAAACTTTCCCATTGCTAACAATTAGGATTTATCTCAAAACACCAAATTACCATTATTTTTTATTTACAGAAACTATCATTTTAAACACTTTAGAATGAAATAACATGAATTATGCAAAACCCAACATGTTTACATTTTTAAACAATTTCCATTTAGGAAGTTTGTCTTCTTTCATTTACGTTACACTTTGACATTATAAAGAGCTAATTTTAGCAGGGCTATACACTCTAATCAATTAATACAGGATAGCTATTAGAGTTGTGATGAACGCATGCATAAACAGGCACTTTAGTAAGAGCTTTCTGAGTTTTCTCAGTCTTTGAATGAAGTTAGTCATATCTGACATGCCTTTCGCTGACACAGTTAACCGCAGATGACAACATTAGACCTTATGAGACACTGTAGAGAGGAGCTTAAAGTCTCTTTGCTCTAATGGGGAATCAGATCAGATGCTGATCTTTTGCTTTAATGATTATAAAGTGAAATAAGACGCAAGCACAGAGTTAATTAGCCCCAAGGCGTTTACTTGAACCCACCACTGTAAACCTGCTGGGCTATTAATGATGCCCCTCATTAAAGGCCCTGAACACTGGTTACTTAAACTTTGTACAGATTCTCTCATGAGTGTGTTGTATGAGTTCTTAGTATCCAAAGTAATTTTAATAGCTATGTCAGACTCATAAAATCAAGTTATTTACCTAGTCAGATTCAAAGCATACAAAAATCACCAAAAATTTAGAAGTATAGTACAAGACCATAGCTAGAACTATCAATCAGGGGTGTCATGCATTTTTTTTTTCAGTGGACACCTGTGGTAGTCCTAGCTCACTTGGTACCATACAGTAGGTACTATAAGGCATGACCAACCAAAAAAAAAAAAAAACACTTGCAGTTTAGTAGTGTATGTGTCTTGCAGTTTAGTACTGTATGTGTCTATGATAGATAGTGGTCAAATTTTCATTCAGCGTGAACCCAAATTAAAATTCCAAACAAAATTTATTCTATTTTCTTTTAATTAGCTTAAAATTTTAATTTAAATTGCAACTGAACTTGACGGTCAGTGACAACCTTTTATGTTCCACTGGGCAAATAAGGGTTTTCAGTTTAAAACAAATGATCTGCAGAAAGTGCAGCTTGAATGGACAGACCAAGTTAAGGCATTTGAATTTCCATGAAATGCCATTTCTGCATATAACTCCTTTCATCTCATCCAGGTAAAGGTGATGTGTTTGGTGACGTGTTCTGGAAGGAAACCACTCTGGCTCACGCCTGTGCTAACGTTAGAGCACTGACGTACTGTGATCTGCATGTGATCAGGAGAGAAGCCTTACTCAAAGTGCTGGAGTTCTATACAGCTTTTGCCAATTCTTTCTCTCGCAACCTCATCCTCACCTGCAACCTTCGCAAGCGGGTATGTACCACACACAGTACTCATATATGTGAATGGACCACATCACGTTCTAATGCAAACAGACTTTGGTGGTGTGTTTTTTTAATATATACAATGTGGGTCCAAAAGTCTGGCCCACTTGAGAAAATGTTTATATTTTAATTTTACATCATTACGTTTTTTAGAGGTATAGTTGAACATTTTGAAAATGAAAATTTGCTCATAATTTACTTACCCTCATGCCATCCCTGATATGTATGACTTACTTTTTTCTGCAAAGAACAAACAAAGATTTTTAGAAGAATATCTCTGCTATGTAGGTCCATACAATGCATGTGAATAGTGGAATACTGAAAAGATCCTATCATATTGCTTCAGAAGATATGGATTTCACCACTGGAATCAGTGGTTACAATTACTTTTATGCTTCCTTTGTCATTTTTGGATCTTTAAAGTTCTGGTCACCATTCACTTGCATATTATGGACCTACAGAGCTGAGATATTCTTCTAAAAATCTTTGTTTGTGCTCTGCAGAAGAAAGTAATTCATATCTGGGATGGCATGAGGGTGTGTACATGAGAGAATTTTAATTTTTGGGTGAATTATCCCTTTAGTTTTTAAAAATACCAACACTTAGTTTTTTTACTGGTTTAATGGAATAAAATGTTTTCAGTATTGCTTTAGAATTATGGACCCCACTGTATGTGTTTTGTTGTATTAGTCAGATTATTTGTATCAGAGATTCAGACACATCCTGGTGCACTTTCACCTCACCTGAATGTGCGGTGTGCAACCCTACTGTGATCAGGCTGTATGGGTTCAGAGCTCCGTTGTGGCTTTCAGACCTGACCTCACATTCCTAAATACATAAATAATTCATTCTGACAGACTGCCCGTGGAAAGCATTGAGTCTCCTGGCTTAATAAAAACCTTCAGCACTCACATTTTATACACTGCCATTAAGAGTTATATAATTGCTGTGCATAGTGTAAGACTATATTTAGAAACAAAGATTCCCTCTGTTGCCATGTGCAAACAATGTGCTAAAAAGAGGTGTTCATTTCAGATTTACATAACAATAGAAAAAGATCCTTCTATAATCCTACCAAGTAAACAATTGGTAAGGAAGAGTTAGCCATTTTTTTGTCACATTCCTAATATATCTTTCGTTGAGCATATATAGTTGGAATGATCTGGACTATACGAACACACACAGAAGCCACAATATTATATTTTTCCTTCCGACCAAGGCAAAAGGAGGATCTGCATAATGAGAAGATACTTTGCTAAGGGCACACATTAATTGTATTAAAGTTTCATGGTTCATCAAGGTCTCAGAGTAACTTTGAGTTGGTGGTATTCATAAATTTAGCATGTGGTTGATTTGTGTAGCTCATTAGTAAACGAAATGTGCTCTTACTTGAAGCTTTTTGAATGCTTATGTTGCAATTTTCCTTTTTTTCTTTATATTCTATATGGCAAAAAGTATGTGGACAACCAAACACCACACTCATATATGTTTGTCGAGCATAACCAAATCTGTTGATTAGAAAGGGGTGTCTACATTGCCCATGTAGTGCATACAGCATTTAACCTACAGTATTTTAGATAACAATGATTCTCATATGTTTTTTGAATAATAATATTTGAATATGCCACACAAAGGTTATTGCTAGAAAGCATCTTCTATACTTACCAAGTTGAGGTGCAAATAGCGTGAAGTGATGTAAGGGCAGAGTATTGGTTTCTTTGCCAGTAAAGTGACAGAGGCTCCCCACTCGTCCCACTGTGCTCAGTCAACTGGGTAACACACCTGATGAGCACATTCTGAATAAAGCATGAGTCAAATCAGCAGGAATACACGCAAACACTTCAACACGCACGCACACATTTTGTGGGTTGTTGGGGGCACCTGGATTACCACCAGATCTTAGGGTCTCCTAAAGCAAAATCTCAATATAACCCCTGTGAATGCACATACAGTACCACACTTGCATAGTCACTCTCAAACACATGTAATGTACATTCCAAGGAGCCTATTTGTATGAAATGTAGGCAATGCTTTTCAAGTTACATTTGGTGCAATAAACAGTCTAAAGTAGTTTGTCTTACTTTTTCTTGCCTACAATAAATTAGGGGAAGTATTTTAGTGTGATATATAAGCTTTAAAATATATAACAAACCTTTAAAGAGGTACTTTAAAGATATATCAATTCACTCCCATTCAAATGCATCAGAACCGGAAATGCAAGCTCATACGAAGAAATTTCTGAAACTACAAAGGACTACAAGAACCAAACAGGAACTAAACTTCAACATAAAAGCACAAAAACAAAAGACAACAGAGAACATGACACAAACTAACAACGTCTATGATAAATCAGATAACTGCTCTGTACAACTGTGGTGAGAAGAATTGCATCTCAGAATGCTATTCGGTTTTTGTGGCACAAGGGGGACCTACACAATATTAGCAGGTGGTTTTCATGTTGTGGCTTATTGGTATATTTTTTGTGTATTTTTTGGTGTATTGGTGTAGTGATTGGTGTATTTACTGTGCAAAGGTTTTAGGTACTTGTGAAAAATGTTGCATAGTGAGGATGACTTCAAAAATAATCACAAAAATAGTTTTAATTTACCAATTAACATCATGCACAGTCCAGTAAACATCTAAATCAATATTCGTTTTGTCCACCTTTGCCTTCAAAACAGCACCAATTCTCCTAAGTACACCTGGACACAGTTTTTCTAGGATGTTGGCATATAGGATGTTCCAAGCATCTTGGAGAATTCACCACAGTTCTTCTATCTTTTTTGGCTGTCTCGATTGCTTCTATCTCTTCATGTAATCTCAGACTGATTCATTGTTCAGTGGAGGGCTTTGTGGGGGCCATTACATCTGTTGCAGGGCTCCCTGTTCTTCTATTCTAATCTTTTCTATTTGCAAAAGTAATGTTTGGGAGTCTAACATGTATTTTTCCTATTGAAACACTAAAGCTAAAGATATAAATAACCATGTTAAGACAAATGCTTTGTGAAACATCTTTTGCACAGTACAGTTGTATATACTCTATATATATATATATATATATATATATATATATATATATATATATATATATATATATATATATATATATATATATATATATATATATATATATATGTTGTGTCTGGGCGGTGCCCACGTGGAGACATTGTTCGTGGATGGGTCATGTCCTCACTGCGAGAACATGGCCATGACAAAGTTGCGGAGCTGACAAGGTCATGGGAGGCACCTTTTACTGCCCGGTCCTGATTTTTCAGCTCCCCCGCCCTCACTACCCTCGATGTTGGGGCGGGCATGGGGTATTCGGTGATCACCCTGTCTGCTCGTCACCAAAGGCATCCTCCTGCGTCGATTGCACCGGCTCCGACCTCAGCCCACCCCAGCGGCCCTGCCCCGGTGTTGAGCCCACTGCAGGAAGCAGATGCCACCTGAAAAAATGGTTTGTCCCATTTATATTTTATATGCTGGTGGATTACAGGCCCACTATGGAGTTTGGGAATAACCCATTTATTGTCACCACACTCAATACAATAATGTAACGAAGCTTAGTTTGCTTGATTATGTATATACATTTATTCAGGTTTTCTAAAAGACAGAAAACATAATGCAAAGCATAAGTATATACAGTGCAGTATAATCGCAATGAATACAATAGCAGCAATCACTAAACTCAAATAAATTAAGAATACAAATGATTAATATATAAGAGAAGAGAAAATGTGCCATTATATATATACACACACTCTGTATTGCTTTAACAGAGAAACTGAAACCTGACACCCAATCTGTGAGCCGTCGGAGCCATTCTGTATAATGCGTTAGTGCGCGTGCACTCACGGAGTTGTTTATCACTCAAAATAAGCATATAAATGCAACAATTTCCCACATAAATGAATATTGTAAATACCTCTGAAGTAATCTCTTATGTATTATAACAATATTACTGAGGAAAACCCCAAGAAAATATACATGAAAACATGTTTAGAAACTTATATGAGGTAATCACCTGTACTGGTGTTTTAAATAATTCCCGTAAACATTCACAATGTTACCAAACAGGGAATGAGAATAGCGTACATGAGATATAAAACAACCGAATACATACTACTTACTTAATAGTCATGCACACAATTTTCAGCAAAGACAAATTATATTAGGAATAAAACTTGCATCCGTCTGTATCCCATTCGGCTCAGTCGAGGGGGCGGAGCTGATTACAACGTATCACTTTCTGAACGCTGATTGCGTGATCTGGACGGTGCTGTATGCGGTAAAGTCCTGCACGGGCCTCAAATCTAGGCCCTAGCCCGGCCCTGGCCTGAGATGCCCAGGCCCTTGTCCGACAGCTTATCAGAATTCTTGGCCCGAGTCCGACTGGAGCCCTTGTTATTGTTTTTTTTTTTTTTTTTTTTTCAATTACACAGCCTACTGTTGCAGCCATTAAAATAGTTCAGTTTGGTTTTAATGTCAAAGTAGTTATATTTATTTTTGTTTCTTTATTAAGTTAATTTAGAAAAATGTTTGGAGCAATTTTTTGTTTGTTAAATTAAAGTTTTCATTTTTTTAAAGTGACGACCAAGCGGCCGTCGGCCGACAGTGAGTTGATCACGTTTGATCAATTTAGCCTCTCAAATCAACACTCGACTTGCCTACAATAAAAGGATATATAGACTTCAAGTGATTTAAGCATATGTTATATGCTTAAACCCTTCAAGCATATCACACAATGTTAATTTAAATGTTTACCACCACGGTAAAAAGGCCTTTTTGACAAGCTGTGGCAGGCTGCTCTGCTGCTCACAACGGTGTGCAGAAAAATTAACGAACAGCTATAAAATCTAAACAAGTAAAACTAAATAAAAAAACAAGCAAGTTATCTTACCTTACCTCAAAAATCAAGGCTTCACCACAGAACATGGCCATTCTTATTTCCAATAGTTTCCAACAGACTTAATCAAATAAAGACAGCCTCTAGTCTTAACATGGCCTCAGCCAGAAGAACAGTCTCTTACTGAGCATCATGGAGAAAAAGCACAGCATCGAGTCCTCCTTTCTTCTATAACTCTTCCAGCTGCGCTAAAGGCACGCTTGATGCTATTGCTACTGGCGGGGACACTAAACACTGTGTGAGCCATTCTTGATAGTCGCGGTAACATGGTCTTGTGTTGTTTCCACCAGGGCAGCACATATCTTCCATCACCTTCCATGTTGGGACTGAGGCACAGGTAATGATGTACTTCATCGTTATCCTCCTCCTGCTCCACAATGTTTTCCCTCTCTTCCTCAAACTCGGCCAGCACTCTCTTTTTTGCTGCGTGGCCCGCAGCAACAGGTGCAGGCACAGCCGTAACCGCCGCTGCATGAATCATAATTATTAGTTAGGCCAAGGCCAAGTAGGCTATGATTAATACATAAATTTAGATTTTCCTCTTTATGTTCTCCATTGCATGTGAGGTGAATCGTGGGTCAGTGGGAAACCTGCGTGTGTGAGCAGACTGTGTCATGTGTGACAGTGTGATAGGTTATAAAACGTCTTTCTATGTTTGTTTTACCATCATCAACTTCTCATAGTTTTTTAAATTAATGAATGTCTAAAATATAAAAAAGAAGGAGTAGCCTAAAACAGGCTCGATGCCCGGCCCGCATGTGAACTATGATGTGAAAATTTGCCTGAAGCCCGGCCCTAGGAGCGTAAATAAGTCAGGGCCCGTCGGGCTTGGGCTGAAATGCAGGGCTCTAGTATGCGTACCAGTGTAGAACTGTGAAAATAGGACTAATAAAAACATATTATTGAAATAATAACAATGGCATTTTTACACCAACCATCTCATGGCCGGCTGCCAAGAACCCAAGGAAGGCTTCAAAGGAAACCCGCTGTTCCAGAGCTGGTGAACAGACCACTTCAACCCCCGGTGGAGGGCCGGGAGGAGAATATTTTGTTCCCTTTTCATTTAATTAAAAAAGTATCTGCGGTACCCAAAAGTTCAACAAAAGAGCAGTTTCCTCATTCCCTGGGTCACATATCCGGTGTGCACGGCCGTCATTATGACCACCGTCCACCATTCCATTTTAGTAGGTTCTACTAAAGTACCCCAAAAACACGGCCACACCCAAGTGATTTCGATGGACTGTGGGGATGATGTACTCCCCGACCCCCCTCCCCGACCAATTCTCTGGTGGGTATCAGGAGCCAGGTAAGTGCTTCGATGTCCCTCAACTCAGCACGGCCACAGGGCTCAAGCTCCTTTAACGTGGCGCCTCAGGCTGCGCCCCACCACAAGGCCCCACACGCGGCCTCCAAATACATGGTTTCTTTCGTAACCTCCATTCCCTGATGGAGGGAACGAGACGTTGTGTCCCTCCTGCCACAACGCTGGACTACCCGCTGAAATGGCCGGGACCTTGTCTCGGCTCCTCAGCACAAAACCAAATGAGCGGTTGGAATGCCAGCTCCCTTTATACCCATATATTTGGGGGAGTGGCATGCAAATATCACTCGCCAATTCCCATTGGCCTTCTATCAATGATCAGAGGTGTCTTGGGCTCCCAAGAGTGACCCCTGGTGTCACTACATCGACATAACATCTCGTTCCCTCTATCAGGGAATGGAGGATACGAAAGTAACCAGGACGTTTTACCTGCACTGTGTCTGGTCAAAAATGACCACAAAGTAAGCGGCTCTACTTGATCAGATCAGGAGGGTTAATAGACACAATGATTTCCCTTTTGCTAGATCCGCAGAGATTCCAAACTAATCTTAAACCAATACTACATCATCACCTGCTGGGATCACAATTGTTTGTCTTTGACTGCTTATTAGTGTCAGATTGGACTCTTTTTTTGGCCTGAACTGATTCATCTCAGCCAAAACGCAAAGAGGGAAGCAGAATCCTCCACAACTGCCATGCTTCCCTTGTAATAAGATTTACAAGGCCTTCAGAAGCCTGCAAACCTCTGCCAATGAAGTGGGCGAAGCAATTTTATCATCCCCTCCATAACCAGCAGTGAGGACAGACAGAGATGCTCTCTCAGCAACAAGGGAAAGATTCATAGGGAAATCAAGTATCCATACATATAATAAGCCATGCTTAAAAGAAAAGCACATTTGTTTGGTTTATTGATTGGTGTTGCTATGCCCACTGTATCTGTTACTATGTAAAACCTTTTTTAAAAAAAAAAAAAAATTATTTGCTTGACAGGCCGCTCAAACAAACAGTGCTTTATAGCGCTAATAGTGCTATACTGTACAAAGTGGTAACCTGAAATTGCTACCTTAATGAGCTATTTTACCTGATCTAACAATAAATCTATTCAAGTTGATTTAGTGATGTTAAATAGTATTTCTGACATGATTAAAACCAGTTAATTTAATTTCAGATGCACAATATTTTAGGTTAACATAAAATACATACATATAAAAATGTATGTGTGCAAGCAGAGACATAAAAAAGTGAGACACAAAATATTCATGTAACAGCTTATTTTAAGAGATGTTTGAGAGATGTGATGTCCACATCAGTGGACATGAAGAAATGTTGTCAGTGGTCTCCCCAAGAAAGAAAAACACATTTTCTCCATTTCTCTTTGGTAAATAATAGATTGAAACAATGAGTGCTGACTCATATATTTGCCAGGGGTCAGAGCATCTATGGTATGAGGAATCTGTACAAATGTTCCTGAAAAAAGGGCGGGAAAAACAGTGATACTGACTGACCTAATGCTGTAGGCTTGTATGGTTCTTCAAGCTTTCATGACAAGTTTGGAAAGCTAAACACAAAGAAATAGATCAATATGAACAGTCACAGTAGAGTATGGGTTGTAGGGGCTATCAGACAGAATTACTTAAGGCATTGTTCTAAAATTTAAAAGGGAGTTTTGCAATGTATCAAACAGACTTTAAAAGTATTATCCTTGTGCTACATTTTCCCTATCCTGAGTTAGAGTTCTAAATCCATGTTAAAGAGGTCAAAGATACATGGTATTTGAAACTTAACGCGAATCCTAAAAGTAGAAGTTTGATTCTCTTTGGAAATGTTCGATAAATGTGAATATTGCACTCACATGTATTGCTTGTTGTTTAATCGCACCGCAGCTGGTAAGGATTTGTCAGACAAATTTAATGCTTTTGAAGGATGACAAAAAAACAATAACAAACCTCTCTTGAAAGAATGATGTTATACCTCCTTTCCATTTTTTTGTTACTATCCTGTGACTTAATTCATTTGATTTTTATTAAATCTGTGCTGTCACGGAAATCATCCTTTTACACGTTTCTGTTTAAGGTGGCAGCTAGGTCTGTAGGTATACTTAAATTGATTTTATCCAGATTTTTGGCTCATAGAGCAAAGGCCAAGATAAGTATTGATCTCCAAACAGAGACTTTTTAATTTTAAGGCTCACAAAAAGGCATTGGCTCTCTTTTGTCTTTGTTTATTTGAGAGGCAGCATTACAAAGGAGTGAAAAGGAACTCTAATGCTTGCATGCAGAGAAATGGATGTGATCTTCTAAAGAGGGACTTTGACGGTCTTGACTTTGAAGTAGTAGGCAACAATTTGCTGATTGGCTTCCTGTTGATTGGAAATTGTTGAGCTGTGCATTCCCAGGTTGGTGATGCCTCAGCATTGGTATAGGGGAGTGGATGCCGTCTCTGGCAGCTCTTCGGTCCTACTATACTTAAAGTAGCAAAGCATAGTGTGGGAGTGGAGGGGGCTATGAGAATAGCGAAGGAAGGATAAATGCCTGCCAGATCCCATTAATCTACACTGTTGGATTTTGCTGTGCTGTAAAACTGAGTGCACTTTTGTTTCAATTCCCCATGTCATATGTCCTTACACCTGCTCTGCACTGCAGAAAACCATCCAAATCTTTCAAAACTCAGGGATACATTTTCTCAACCTTTCAAATATCCAATAGTAATTATCACTATGTTGTTTTCCAAATCATAACTGCAATAGTGATAAAAGCAATATAAAGGAAGTACTCTTGTGGGTCTCAGTTTTCACAGTTTATTTGCCTCTTGATTCCTTTGCAGATATGGCTCATTGTCATTGTCAGCTGATATACATTTATAGAATGAGTTTGTTTTTGTGTTGCTTCGAGCTGAGATGTTTAGACTGCTTTTGCTTCTGCACACTGGCCTATAATTTTCAAGTGAACCCAAAGGCCAGTCAGCCAATAACTTAACAAACAGCATTTTTTACAAAAGTACCACTTAAAGAATTTAGTCTCAGACATCCAAAGCACCATAATGCCATGTCTAATGACCTAGAACAAATTCAAGTGAGCTTTTGCGATAACCAATATTTAATTACTTCAATATTTCCTGGTAGAAATGGAGTCAAAGAAAAAAAAAAGTTACCTTTATAAAATAATCTACTCCTTCAGATACAGTTTTTGCCGAACGGCATGCACAATTGACCCTTCACTAAACTCTACCCCTCTTGGCTACCTTTGCTCGTTCTGAGAAGCTTTGCAGATCTTCCCTTTGGAATGAATGGAAGTTTGTCATGAATGGCGTGTTTTGGGCACAATAATCTTATAAACGGAATTGACAACATTCTTACATGTGTTGAAAGAGTTTTTTGTAAAATAAATTGTTTAATTACACAGCAATTTGATTAAAGACTGTGGAGACTGTGAATCAAACTGAAAACAACCATCACAGTCACATAAAAAGAGAAAAGCCTCATTTGATGGTGATTACACACCTGATAACAATAGTGCAAGTGAACAGAACTGCTCATAACGTCTGTGATGCTGAGAACTCCTTATTTACTATTTTCTTCACTATTTTCTTTACTAAGACATGAATCAATACATAAATTAATTAAAGTTAACTTGTTAACTTTAATTTATCTTGGAGCAAATGTAGGTGCCCTTGCTGATGTTATATGTTCATTTGGGAATGAGATTTACACAGTTTAATCCATAGCATGCTCTCCTCAATATTTATTTATTTAAAAAAAATAATTAAAGAAAAAATCACTGTGTATTGAATTAAAAGTGACCCGACAACAATTTTTTTTCATTTTGTAGACCATTTCTGTAAAATTCAGCTTTAATCAAACACACATTATGACCGTAGACGTCAGTTTCCAGTGAAATAGCGTGTGACAGTGTGTGATAGGGAGCAAAGCAGTAATTAGAATCACACCGGATAGAAGGAATGGCGTTCCAAAAATATGTTTTATTCCATCAGATGAGCTAAATGTGCAAATTAATAGTTTAAAAGCATCTGTAACGGGAGCCAGCTGGTAGATAGCTGTGTAGTGTGTAAACCTCACTCTCCTGACCTCAAGAGGTGCACTAGCGACTGACGCTAGAGGCTGTAGCCTTTAGCCTCCTCGTTAACGCACCCGCCTCCCATGCCGGAGATGTCGGTTTGAGTCCCGTTTGGAGCGGGGGCGAGAAGGACCGGCTACAGTGGTGCCGTGACCCGGATGGGAGTGAGGTTTAGGGGGGTGAGTGTAACGGGAGCCAGCTGGTAGATAGCTGTGCAGTGTGTAAACCTCACTCTCCTGACCTCAAGAGGTGCACTAGCGACTGACGTTAGAGGCTGTAGCCTTTAGCCTCCTCGTTAGCACACCTTCCTCCCATGCCGGAGACGTCGGTTTGAGTCCCGTTTGGAGCGGGGGCGAGAAGGACCGGCTACACATACATAAAAAAACTTGTCGTCCATCTTTTCTCCCCTAGTGGTGGCTGTTTTAAATACATAATATTTCATGCCATTATCAATTGGATCATACCATTTTGTTTAACTTAAAATTAACCCTCACCTCACTATTCTTAAATACAATATCACTGAATAAATACATACAGTTGAAGTCAGAAGTTTACATACACCTTAGCCAAACATATTTAAACTCAGTTTTTCAAAATTAATCATAGAAACATTCCCTGTCTTGGGTCAGTTAGGATCACTAATTTATTTTAAGAATGTGAAATGTCAGAATAATGGTAGAGAGAATTATATATTTCAGCTTTTATTTATTTCATCCCATTCCCAGTGAGTCAGAAGTTTACATACACTTAGTATTTAGTAGCATTGCCTTTAAATTGTTTAACTTGGGTCAAATTTTTTGGGTACCCTTCCACTAGCTTCTCAAAATAAGTTGCTGGAATTTTGTCCCATTCCTCCAGACAGAACTGGTGTAATGGAGTAAGGTTTGTAGGCCTCCTTGCTCGTACATGCTTTTTAAGTTCTGCCCACAAATGTTCTATTGCATTGAGGTCAGGACTTTGTGATGGACTCTCCAATTCCTTGACTTTGTTGTCCTTTTGCCGCAACTTGGAGGTATGCTTGGGGTCATTGTCCATTTGGAAGACCCATTTGCGACCAAGCTTTCACTTCCTGGCTGATGTCTTGAGATGTTGCTTCAATATATACACATAATTCTCCTTCCTCATGATGCCATTTGTTTGTGAAGTGCACCAGTCCCTCTTGCAGCAAAGCATCCCCACAGCATGATGCTGCCACCCCCATGCTTCATGGTTGGGATGGTGTTCATTGGCTTGCAAGCCTCACCCTACCAATCTCAACCAATCAGCCTTTATCCTTCTCGGAGGCTTAATTAGCCTGATAAGGGACTGGGTGTGTATAATCACGACCCGGCCCCGCCCTCCGCCCTGTCACATTGCACTTTTCACCCCAAACTACGTTCATGACTAGGAGACAGAATGCGTCTCCTTCCTGAGCGATATAATGGCTGTGTGGTCCCATGGGGTTTATTCTTGCGTACTATTGTTTGTACAGATGAACATGGTTCCTTCAGGCATTTGGAAATTGCTCCCAAGGATGAACCAGACTTGTGAAGGTCCACAATTCTTTTTTTCAAAGTCTTCGCTTATTTCTTATGATTTTCACATGATGTCAAGCAAAGAGGCACTGAGTTTGAATGTAGGCCTTAAAGTACATCCACAGGTACACCTCCAATTCAGTACACCTTCTTTCAGAAGCTAATTGTCTAAAAGCTTGACATGCTTAAGGGCACAGTTAACTTGGTGTATGTAAACTTCTGACCCACTGGAAATGTGATTGTGTCTATTAAAAGTGAAAAATCTGTCTGTAAACAATTGTTGGAAAAAATACTTGTGTCATGCACAGAGTAGACGTTCTAAACATCTTGCCAAAACTATAGTTTGCTAATATTAAATCTGTGGAGTGGTTAAAAAATGAGTTTTAATGACTTCAATCTAAGTGTATGTATCTTCTGACTTCAACTGTAAAGAGTTAAATGAGAGTTAAAAACAAAATCCAGTAATGGAAACCGACTTGCAGGCTCTCCATTACAAGAATGCTCTCCTCAATATTTAGTACCTCATGTTACTACAACAAGTGACCTGGCAACAAAGTTTTTTAAACGTCATTTCACCAAATGAATAGTAATACCTTTAAATACATTTCACCATGTTGATATCATCCACATCATTGCTCCCCTTTATCATATAAGTAATTTCTATGTTTTTCTTTTTGCATGTTGAAATTTTTGGAAGATGGGTAGGTGTCTCAGTTTCCACATTGATCACATTTCATGTTCTCGCATGTTTATATTCTTGCCTCCTTTTTTATATGCCTTATGTTGTCAACTCCTTTTTTGTATTAGAACCTATTAAAGTAATGCTTTTTTCTCTTCAATATCAATTCCTAGCACCCTTGGTGGGTACAGACAGGTTTTGATTTAAGGCTTATCAGTACATTTTATTTCATTTTGTATCAGTTACTGAAAGAGACTTTTTCTTTTTTCCTGTTTTTTTTATTTTTTTTGGTATATGCACATTTCGGAGGGACTTGATTAAAGACTGACTAAATAAGGATTAGTGAGAAACCATACTGTATATCAGTTGCATTTTGCTCTGATAATAGCTACAGCACAACTAACTAGCTATTTAATGCTCACTCCAATGCCTGATCAAATCATGGCTTTAAAACACTCTCCTAGTCTGGAATCCTTTCTCTGCTAGTATTACCACCAGTCCATACATTTCCACTGAAATACAGTGAACAGTTTTTATTTATTTATTTTATTATTCAGCTTTCGCTATATTATATACAAAAATGTTTCTATCAAATAAAAACTAACAACAGCTGCTGTTACTACACCTCAGCTGGCTAATGTGAGTAATTTAATTAATTAGTTGATTGTCATATAATAAAAAAAAAAATGAGCTCTACACCTGTGTATGATGACTTCTAACCTTTTTGAATCGTGTCACAGTGCAAACCAGAAAGCAAGGGGGGAAATGATTATACATCTCAAGAGAAACAAAATTTCATCTGTGGATTTGACTCTATTGATAAATTGTTGGTTATTGCTTAACATAGATTAAGCACCACACAACTGTGGGTTAATTCAGCTTTTTATGAAATAAGAATTTGTCTTATTTCACACACACACACACACACACACACACACACACACACACACACACACACACACACACACACACACACACACACACTCACACACAAACTCTTCTAAGTGCCAATATATCACACTGTCTTCTCCTAGATCAGAATAACTCTGAGAGCATAAGTTTAATGAAAAAGCTCATATAATAGTCTGCAAGGCATATTTTAGCTAAAGAGCACTCTATAATTTTTCATTATTAATCTTTTACTCACGGTTCCTGTTGTCCAGGTCCATTAAGGTGCATTCAGTTCAATTTAATTACATTTCAATAAGAACTAACTAAGACATTTTGGAACATGTTAGTCAAATAGTTTCTCAAGAACAGCCTCACTGCAGTTCCAATTTTCCTTAAATCATTTTTGAGTTAGTTTTATGTGTTCACAAATGTGATGATAACATGACAAAATTCTCTTCATGACAATCTTCAATCTTCTTTGACCAACTTGAATAAAAGTAAATAATGAAAACCTTACCACTAGCAGATTCAGCCAGGCCCCTGTAGAAAACTGATCTATTAATGATTTTTTTGTTGTTTTTTTTAATGGACATCAATGTATTTTATACAACAGGAGAAGCATTCATAAAAAACAACAACCTTACTGAGAAGAAAGTAATAGATTGTATATGTTGAGATCTTTTTTCTCATAATCCACCTCATCCCCAGGGAAAAGGTAGGGTGGTACAACTGTCACAGTTCCTGCTGTCTGTCACTCAGTCACTGTCAGGGCATGTTATATTCCATGTGGCTCTCGTCATGAGTGATGAAAGTGTCATCAAATTCTCTTCGTGTATTTATCAAAGCCAAAGTCCAAGGGGAATAAACAGGATTGTGAGAAAAATGTATTTGGAAAAACAAAACAAAAAAACAAAGCCCTTGTTTATTATTTAACTAAACATTTAATAAAGGCAAATGTGTGCAAGAGTTTAGTAATCAGATAGCACATTGCCCATATAATTCATCACGGATAATATGGGTTGTCTTGCCATATACTACCAACTATGCAAGATAATGTATACATTGTTGGATCCAGAACACAAGTGTGAGTTGATTGTGTGTTAAGTAGGCATTATATGACAGTGTATATTCTTGACATTTTGCTTAATTTATAATGAAATTAAAACGTATAGTCCATTAAACTTAAAAAATATGTACTAAAATTTGAAAAAGGAATACTTTTGAAATAAAAAAGGCATTTGGATACAGCATTGTAGATTTTACCAGAAATGTAAAACATGTTAACGAGCAAAGGCTATTAAGAGAGTCTCTCCATGTCTATGGGAGCGGGACTGAGACAATCTGTTTGTTATGAGTTTCTTACAGTATTTCCCAGTGCTCACATTTTATCCACATAAATGAAAAACATTTAAGTTGGACAGCTCAAAAGAGCAAATCTGACCAAATAATCCAGCAAAATAATTGCTTTGTTTAAAGGTATTGTACATCAAGTGCATTCTCCAGATCTCATTAATCATTAATGTCTTTTTCTTCTGTATCTGTGGTCTGGTTTTTATCTCATGTACTTTAGGCAGAAACAGATTGATAATAACTACTTCAGCTCTATTAAATTTGTCAAGGGCTACAATAGGGGAGTGAGAAAATATAATACATTTTTGTTACAATTTAAAAATATATATATTTCGTATTTATTGTTTTTACTTGTGTTTAGAGTAGGACTATTATTTATAATTACAAAAATGCCATAGTTTGTTACATCTAACCATGGTAGTGAAGAAGATCCATGCTTCCATGTGTTTTCTATGGTCTTGTTACAAATACCACTGTTAAAACTATAACAAATATTAATTAATTAAGAAATTAAACTGTTCAAAAAGGCAGTTGAAAAATATATAAACAAAATCACTTTTATTATTAGTTTCTGTCTAAGGTATTGCCTCCTTGAATTCAAGAAACGCAAGTTTGGTCTCACATTCATGATGCATAATCTTGTTGCGTTTATGAACAAAACTTTAAAATTATGCAATTCATCGACGTTGCATTGAGGAAATTATGCAAAAAACACAAATATTAAGTGAATGTTTTTTTTTCTTTTCTTTTTTCTTTTTTTGGTACAACAAAGGGATAAGGGTAAGGGAATGAATTGGGTGATGAATTTGATTAAAAAAAAAGGTTGTGAACCAGTGTGTTACCTGGACAATTACATTTTGTGAACTTTTTTTTATAGAATTTATTTAGTTCCCCTTCGGTCGCTCGAGGTTGTGTCTGCGCTGGCGGGCCAGGACTATTCGGCTCAGCTACGCGATTCAGTTCGCCCGGCTCCCGCATCATTTCAGTGGTGTTCGCTCCACTTCCATGTGTGGCGAGAAAGCCAGGGCCTTACGAACAGAGATCACGACCCTGCTCCTCAAAGATGCGATAGAGCCCGTCCCTCCAGCCGAGATGGAGAAGGGTTTCGACAGCCCTTATTTCATCGTACCCAAAAAAAGCGGCGGGCTGCGACCAATCTTGGACCTGCGAGTTCTCAACCGGGCCTTACACAGACTCCCGTGCAAAATGCTCACGCAGAAACAGATTCTTACCTACGTTCAACAGGTAGATTGGTTCGCGGCGGTAGACCTGAAGGACGTGTACTTCCACATCTCCACTCTGCCTCGACACCGACCCTTCTTGCGGTTTGCGTTCGACGGCCAGTACAAGGTCCTCCCCTTCGACCTGTCCCTGTCCCCTCGCGTCTTCACGAAGATCGCAGAGGCAGCTCTTGCCCCGCTAAGGGAAGTGGGCATTCGCATACTCAACTACCTCGATGACTGGCTCATCCTGGCTCACTCTCAAGAGTTACTGTGCACTCACAGGGACCAGGTACTCAGGCACCTCAGCCATCTAGGGCTTCAAGTCATCTGGGAAAAGAGTAAGCTCGTCCTGGTTTAGAGCATCTCTTTTCTTGGCATGGAGTTAGACTCAGTCTCAATGACTCGTCTCACCAACGAGCGCGCTCAGTCGGTGCTCAGGTGCCTCGCTCTCTTCGAACCTGGCACAGCGGTTCCTCTAAAACAATTCCAGAGGCTCCTGGGGCATATGGCATCCTCAGCCATGGCCGGCCATTTGGGTTGATGCATATGAGACTGCTTCAGAACTGCCTACAGACTCGAGTCCCAAGATGGGCATGGCGCCACGGCACACCGTGTGACAATCACCCCTTCTTGCCGTCAGACTTTCAACCCTTGGACAGACCTCTGCTTTCTGCAGACTGGATTCCCCTTGCAGCAGGTGTGACATGTCGTGGTGACCACAGACCCCTTGACAGGGTTGGGGCACCGTGTGCAATGGGCATGCTGCCACTGGCCTCTGGACAGGTCCCCAGCAGCGTTGGCACATCAACTGCCTAGAGTTGTTGGCTGTATCTCTTGCCCTACTGAGGTTTCTCCCACTAATCTGGGGCAAGCACGTCTTGATCCGTTCAGACAGCACCGCGACGGTAGCATACATAAATTACCAAGGTGGCGTGCGCTCTCGTCATATGTCACAACTCGCCCGCCATCTCCTCCTTTGGAGTCAGCTCAGTTCGCTGCACGCCACTCACATCCCTGGCAACCACAACACGACAGCGGACGCGCTGCCACGGCAGGTTCCACCAGCGGAGAGTGGATGCTTCACCCCCAGATGGTCCATCTGATATGGGACCAATTCGGCAAGGCTTCTTTGCTTCCCAAGACGACTCCCACTGCCCGCTCTGGTACTCTCTGACAGGAGCTCCTCTCGGGACAGATGCGCTGGCACACAGCTGGCCCCGGGGGCTGCGCAAGTACGCATTTCCCCCAGTGAGCCTTCTTGCACTGGTGTTGTGCAAGATCAGGGAGGACGAGGAACAGGTCATCCTGGTGGCCCCTTACTGGCCCACCCGGGCCTGGTTCACGGATCTTACGCTCCTCGCGACAGCACCTACCTGAAAAATTCCCCTGAGGAATGACCTTCCCTCCCTCAACCAGGCAACATTATGCCCTAAAGTGGCGCTTGTTCGCAAATTAGTGTTCTTCTCGAGCCGAAGACCCGCAGAGGTGTGCAGTTCTGTCAGTGCTTTCATTCCTGCAGGAGAGGAGGGGAGGCTGTCCCCCTTCACCTTGAAAGTGTATGTAGCTGCTATTGCAGCCCACCATGACGCAGTAGATGGAAAGTCCCTTGGTAAGCATGACTTGATAATTAGGTTCCTGAAAGGTGCCCGGAGACTGAACCCTCCCCGGCCTAGCCTGTTCCCCTCCTGGGATCTCTCTGTGGTCCTCTCGGGCCTTCAGAGACCCCTCTTCGAGCCGCTTGATTCAGTTGAGCTCAAGGCCCTCTCCGTGAAGATGGCCCTCCTGATCGTGTTAGCCTCCATCAAGAGGGTTGGGAACCTGCATGCCTTCTCTGTCAGCGACACCTGCCTGGAGTTCAGTCCGGCACATTCTCACGTTATCCTTGTAGGCCGCGGCCGGGCTACGTGCCCAAAGTTCCTACACCCCCTTCAGGGACCATGTTGTGAGCCTGCAAGCAAGCTGCCCTGGGAGGAAGCAGACACAGCCTTCTCATTGCTGTGTCTGGTACGTGCTTTGCGTATCTATTTGGACCGCACGCAAAGCTCTAGATGTTCTGAGCAGCTCTTTGTCTGCTTCGGCGTATGGTGGAAAGGGAACACCGTCTCTAAACAGAAGTTAGTTCACTGGGTCATTGGTGCTATTTCCTTAGCTTATCATCCCCAGGCCGTGCCTGCCCCCTTGCGGGTTTGAGCACACTCTACGAGAAGTGTGGCATCCTCGTGGGCACTGGCCCATGGCACCTTCTTAGCAGACATCTGCAGAGGAGCAGGCATTGCCAGGTTTTACAATCTCAGGGTTGAGTCGGTCTCGTCCTGTGTTTTGTCAGGTCAGAGCCAGTAGAACTCGGTAACGCGGCACAACCGACCGGGTGTTCTGCTTGCACACTGCGCCCTTCACCAAGTTGATCCAGTGCGCCTCTATCGCAAGTTAGCCACTAAGCGTCGCTCCCTGGATGTTCTCCTCCCTAGCCATCTGGCCGGGGAATTCGTGGCCAGACCCATACGAGTCACAGGTGCTCTGTACTGGGGTTGGGCTCCACGGCTTAGTTCCCTTTTCAGGCAAACTCCCCATGATGTATTTCCTGTGGTACGGTCCCCCTGTCGCTTCACAACCCTGTTTTGGAACATTCCGGTACCCTAGGATTGGCAACAGTATACCTACTCACTGACATGCTCTACTTCCCATTGGACATATTTGGAACGGCTCAACAACAAATAATTTCCCTTGTGGCACAATTGTTAGTGCATTGTGTCTATTGCATGGGAGACCACAGTTCAGACCCATTAAAACAAGGAAGTAATCACGTTTGAAAAAACAGTCACAAGTGTGATAAGGAGGTTGCATTTTTATCCCTAACATTGCATTTTGTTGGTTAACCCAATGGTTAGGGTTAGATTTGGGTTTTGGTTGGGGGGTAGATTAAATAAAATATGCATTTCTCTTCACTGTTTTACACTCTGTTCATCTTAAAGTAATTATTTTTACAACTGGCTTCTGGCAACCTCTCATGGATATGCATGTCTTGTTTTTCTGCTCTGAAACACTTACCACTTTAGACTCTAGAGGCAGTGTTTTCAAACTCGGTCAACGTATACAGATTTCAGCTAGAGAAAAATTGCCACATACTTTTCAAATTGTATGTAAGATCAGGCTGATTAGATTGGTCACATTGTCAAGTCAAATCAATTTTATTTGTATAGTGCCTTTCACAACATACATCTGTCACATCTTCTGCTGTCTCTTCTCCCATCCGGTTCACACGATCCTCATCCCCTGAATACTAATCCCTCACTGGACTACAACTCCCATCATGCATTGCCTCCCTCCATTTTCCCTCACACCTGTTCAATATTTGCTCATTATCTGTGTATTTAAGCCCTGAGGTTCTACCACTCAGTGCGAAGTATTGCCAGTTCTCTCTCAGTCTGCAATGCCAAGAGGGTTTCCCTGTTTTTCGTGGATTTTGCCTCTGTGTATCCCCTTTTGGATTTGTGTGCATTTCTACACAGTTTTCTGGATTTTTGACCCTTGCCTGTTTGACTATTCTATTAAATCTGCTTATGGATCCTACATCTGCCTCTCAGTCTGTTTTTTCACAACATCGTTTCAAAGCAGCTTTACAGAAGATCAGACATTAACAGACAATAAATCTATAATGTTGATGAATCATTGTGTAATTAGATAAAATATGCTTGTTAATCGTGTTTAAAAATAAGTAATTAAATAATAATTGTATTAATAATCCCAATGCGCAAGCTTTGAATGAAAGCTGAAAGTATTATTTCACAGCTTTCATTAAAAACTGCCCCCCCACCCCCCCCAAGTCTTTTTTAACTCAAATGAACATGGGCTAAGTGTAAAGACATTGTTCTGACTTAAGATATTATTAAGATTGTTTGATTAATGTTCAGTGGATGGTTCACCATCTGTCATCATTTACTCTACCTCATGTTGTTTTAAACCTGCATGTTATTTTTTTATTTGGAACACAAAATATTTTAGGCAGATTTTCAGCCTTGGACACATTGCATAGAAAGTGAATGTTAACTGAGACTAACATTACTCGCATCTGTTTTCTAGGGAGAAGAGAGTGTTGAGTGGGTTTGGAACAAAATGAGGGTGTTGTTCAAAGTGGAGATTTAAAGTGTAGAAGGACTTAAAATGTATCTCACACAAAGCAATAATAATGCTTCAAAAGACATGGATTAAACCTCTGGAGATTAATTTTATACTGCCTTTGTGCTTTTTGGATCTTCAAATTTCTGGCCACCATGTACTTGCATTGAATGGAGTTGAGAAAATCTTACACATTTTGGATGGCATGAGGTTGAGTAAATGACAGAATTGTTGTTTTCACTTTAAGAGAATTCACATGCATCTAATCATTACTATATTTTTCCTTATAGCAGCTGTAGTGTGTAAAGTGTGCATGTGCGCAATGTGTTTCTGTGTGTGCACAAAATTTAGAAGAAACATTGTGTATAGCTTTTAATGATATTGAAACAGTTCGGTTCAATTGCGGTTTAGACCATTTTTGGTGTTCAGACACTTCTTTCTAATACCACAGCTCATTAGTCATTAGTGTTTTATCCAGGAGTGAACTCATGGGTGTGTTAAATAAAGTATGACTGAACCGGTATGCCTGTACATTTACTCCATTATAAAATGAATCTCTGCTAAAACAGAAAAAGTCTCTTTACACAGGTAAAGAATGTTAGAATAACAATGCTGCCTCCAGAGGGTGTAAATTAAATATTGGATTCTTCATTTAAATTCCCCATGGATGCTAAGAGATCATTATAAATCCTTAATCAGTTTTCCTCTGGAGGGATGCAGGGATACCTGTGGTTGACACATCTTTTTTCTTCCTGTCTCTGCTTTTATTCATCAGATTGCTTGAGCTTTGTGATAATTGTCATTATCCAATAAGGGGCTGCACAAAGAGAATAATTAAATAGCATGCATAGTTGAGGCCAAAGAGTAAATCTTTATATTCTGAATGGCACTCCACATACAGTAATCCACATGTGCTGGATTACCTGGTTTTTTTTTTCTATTACTTTTTTTTATGCCAAACGGCATATGCCTACAGTATAATAATTACAAACATCACTTCCACAGCATTTTCACACCTATATATTGTATTGCTGTTTCATAGTGAGAAGAAAAGTTTACTGTGTTTATCAGCAGCTGATGACCTTTTAAAGGAGGAGGTCTGTTTTGAAAATCTGCGCAGTTACATGTTGGGTATTTGAACTGATCACCCAGTTGTTCTGTATAGACTGCAAACAGTACACCCACCCTCAACATTTCCTTTAAATTGTTGCGCAATCGTTATAACAGTAGACTTTAGTTAAAAAATAGGATGCAAACAGTCTTAGAGATGAGGAAGATGTAAATACAGTGATACCGAATGAGAGATACCCTTGTGAGAAAGAGACATATGTGCTTAAATTGATTTTGTAAGATGGTTCTTTACATGGATCTATACAGAACTGTAAAAAAACGATTGTTTAATTGCTGTCTTACATTTTTAAATAAAATTAAAGTGGTGCCAAATTCACAACCTGCAGTTTTAAGTTTTTGGCACTTTTTGACCACTTTGATTTTAATTATTGATAAAGAAAATTGAGAACTGAGAGAAAGCATTGTTATGAGTTAAATAATGAAAACAAAGATGGCTTTTATAATGTAATGAATAATTATTTTTAATATTGTGCTTTTTAATGTAAACGTCTAGGTTACGTATATAACCTCCGTTCCCTGATGTAGGGAACGAGACATTGTTTTGAAGAAGCGACACTAGGGGTCTCTCTTGAGCACCGAATATGCCTCTGATCTATGAAAAAAGGCCAATGAGAAGTTGGCAGACAGTATTTGTATACCCCACCCCTGGACATATGGGTATAAAAGTGGGGAAATACGTCGAGTTCATTCAGGATTTTTCTGAGGAGCCGGAAATGGTCCGGCCACAACAGTGGCTCAGCTCAGCAATGTGGCTGGAAGGACACAACGTCTTGTTCCCTCCATCAGGGAATGGAGGTTACATACGTAAACTAGATGTGCCCGTATGTCACTCACTTCAACGTTGTGTCTAAGAAGCGACACTAGGGGTCCAATTTAAATCACGCCATGCTGAGCCATGTACGTGTTCTGCTGACACAGGAGCGTGCAGGTATTTTACGTGCAAATCTATGTCAGACTGCACGTACCCTTCCCCAATGCCCCATAAAAGTCGTCTGAATCCATCTTGTTACCCTAGATGGCCTGGGTGTGATAGGCCAATGAAATGGCGTCCACGACCCTGTGGGAAAGCCTCTGTTTGGAGACAGCGTTCCCTTTTCGCTGTCCGCCAAAGCAGACAAAAAGCTGCTCAGAACATCTAAAGCTCTGCGTACAGTCCAAATAGGTACGCAACTGATTCTTGAAGGGAGGTCTCTGGAGGCCCGCGAGGACCACTGAGAGATCCCAGGAGGAGAACAGGCTTGGCCGGGAGGGATTCAACCTCCGGGCGCCTCTTAGGAACCTGATGATTAAGTCGTGCTTACCCAAAGCCGTCTACTACATCGTGGTGGGCCACGATAGCAGCGACAAACACCTTTAGGGTAGAAGGGGACAGCCTCCCCTCCAGTCTCTCCTGCAGAAATAAGAGCGCTGACCTAACTGCGCACCTCTGTTTGTCTTCAGCCCAGAAAGTGCACCAATTTGCAAAACAAGTGCCACATCAGGGTGTAAAGTTGCCTGGTAGAGGGGGTCTGGGTTGGTTGATCGTGTCTATGACGGCAGGTGGTAGACCAGCTAGATCTTCCATGGGGGGCATCTGCTTCCTGCGGGGTGCTCAACATGGGGGCTGAGAGTTGGGCCCAGGTTGAGGTGGAGCAGGGTGTTTCTTAGCCGCAGGAGGACGCCCTCGGCGAGCAGACTGGGCATGGCCCATGGCGGGAGGCTTGTGGTGGGGCAGGATGTGAGAGATGGGCTCTGTCTGTTTCTTCACTGCGGAGAACTGCTGGGCGAAGTCCTCGGCGGTTTCGCCAAAGAGGCCGAACTGGAACACAGGGGTGTTGAGAAAGCGAGCTTTGTCGGTCTCACGCATCTTGACCAAGTTCAGCCACAGATGACATTCCTGGACCACGAGCGTGGCCATCGCCTGCGGGCGAGGTCGGTCACTGAGTGCAGTTCCTGCAACATATCGGGATCAGGGCTACCCCATGCAGATCTTTAAGTGCCTTGGCCTGGTGGACTTGCAGGAGGGCCATGGCGTACAGTGCGGAAGCGGCATGTCCGGCGGCGCTTTAGGATTTGGCGGTCAATGAAGACGTCGTCCTACAGGCCTTGGAGGGGAGCACAGGGCGACCACGCCAAGTGGTAGGGTTTCCGGGGCACAGGTGGAGGGCAACAGCCCTGTCCACCTGGGGAATCGCTGTGTACCCATGGGCCAACAGTGAGAGCATGAACCATCCACAAACGCTGCATTGGTGTGATCGGTGCCCAGACACACGAGACAACACCCGAGGCTATCTGAAGCGGAGAGCACTCTATCGCATCCAGGAACTACATGGGGGTAGAAAGTCATCTTTAAAAAGACGCGTCCTGAAAAGGACGTTCAACACCACTGTGTATTGCTCTTTAGAGGAACTTACTCTTTTACAAGAAAAAATCACTCTTTAATAAACTCTTAAGTTCTGCGCTGTCGAAGCGCCAAGGGGCAAACTGCACTACCGTACAGAGAAGGAGAAAGCCACTGTAGTGCACCGTAGATCCAACAGCAGAGAAGTGTCAGAGGAACAAGAATGGGTGTGTGACTCGCAGCTGACTGTATGAACAACCATTTCTGAATGAACTCGACGTATTTCCCCGCTTTTATACCCGTATGTCCAGGGGTGGGGTATGCAAATACTGTCTGCCAACTTCTCATTGACCTTTTTTCATAGATCAGAGGCATTTTTGGCACTCAATAGAGACCCCTAGTGTCGCTTCTTCGACACAATGTCGAAGTGAGTGACAGACGGGGAACTCAAGGTTTGTTAAGCTCAGAATGCCTATTAAATGTTACAATAATTATTTAATGGCTAGTTAAGTAGGGCTGTTATTGTTATGTGGTGCTTGTTATCTTGAACAAGAACTGCTTACATTTTTAGAGAGATTTTCTGTCATTTCCCAAACACAATTAGTGTCCACCACAGCATACACCTCCACTTTTTTCTTTTGTAGTATTCTCACTCAGTATCAAGCTAGTGCCAATTCTTCTACTGTATTTTGCTATATGGCATTCCTAGCCCCTCCCCCCCCCCCTCTTTCTAGTTCATTCCATCACTCCCAACTTATTCTGCTCGTTCTAAGCGGCATTTATATAATATGAATCGGCAGAAGGGGGCTGGATTCATTATTTACCAGAGTCCTCCTGGGGGATGAGAAGTGACATGCGACACAGCACTTCAGGGTGCCGAAAGACTGCACAGGGATAACTAAAGGGCACGTGACACATTCTATTCTATTTTTAACACCACAGACCGATGTTTGCCCTGAGGAAAATAATTTTTTTAAGTCATCACTGTCACTGTTATGTTATCTCATACGACATAGTGTGATAGTGATTTAAAACGTCATTTTTTAGTTTATGATATAATCTGTATATTATGTGTAAGATTAGACAATCCATAGAAGTGGAGTTTCAACTCTTTTGTTGAATGGCTGGCATGTTTTACACAAAGGAATTAAGTACAGCAAAAATAAAGCTTTTTTTTCAGGCTGATCTTTGAAAGTGTTATGAAATCCTATTAAAACTAATAAGCCACATGCCGGCAGGTCCTCTGTATGTTAGGTGGGGCCATGCAGTCTCCCTTGGGTGCTCAGCAAGGGCCTTAGGTGGCTAATTAACACTCTCTAATTAACACATATGCGATCAAAGCTACTATACCCTCAGCCAAAAAGATCCGATGAGGAGGGGAAGGAAGAGAGGGAGGCAGGTGCTGTTTTGCTGTTGGGTGCACTTTAAAACATTTTACAGATTCGAAGCCTGTTGTGTTAGCCTCTAGATATTGGTGGTTTAAATGCTAAAATGTTTGACACCACTGTCTGTTGTAGTTTCTGAACCCAAATGTTGACCCATCTGGCACATCTCCAGTGCTGTTAGCTTCAATTGTGCACTCTGCTGTCCTGCTCAATACTACTATGCCGCAGGAACCCACTGCTTTGCCAAAATATCATTTGACTCTAGAGTCCTCAAATATAAGTGTAAATATTTAACACTGATATGTATTTATTATACATACTGTAAGGGCTCTCACTGATTTAGAAACCAGGCTACACTACATTGCATTTTAAACATTTTTCAATTAATACTTATATTTTAAGTCTTATATATAGGCCTTTAAATTGGTGCTTTTAGTTTGTGAATTGTTCATTCAAAAGTAGAAGAAAAGGTGCAGTTGATGACACCGAGCTTATAAACTAAATGTAGCATTTTTAGGGGTTTCAATGAAAGTTCGCTAACTGGTTAGTTTAGCGGTGTTGTGTTATGCTATTAGCTTAGCTGTACTGTGTTTACAGTATGGCATCGGCTGGCTGTGCATGCACGGTAAATTGCCCCAGAAGGGTCTCTTTAGGACTTCCCATGAACTTTCGTCGCCATAGCAACCAACACCAGTGATTGGTGATCTTGGTCAACCCTAATGAAAACAGTTTCATCAATGCATATGAACGTCAGCACGTTCCACATTGCACAAACAAACAGTAATCAGTTAAAGTGCCCAAAATTGCGCATTTGCTATGATAAATGTTCACTGCATGGGTTAAAATGTCATGCACATTACCATTATTTGTAAGAGAAATAGTATGTGTGAGCTAGGAATTAAATTAAATGGTCCTATTTCTACATTACTATGTAAGGAAATTTACAAGGGAATCAGTCACGTTTGACAACTGTTATAATTGAGATAAATGATGATTAACTAGATTATATGTCTGAATAAAATTCTCCACCATTAAAATCATAATACAATGTCTTGTTGTATCAGCTCACAATTTCTACTGTAGGGAATTAGCTTTAATAAGATAATTATGATTAATTCTCTTATTGGAGTAATATTATTCTCATGGCTCATTGACAATAATATTACACATATAGGTATAGCTTTGAAGCAAAATATTTTAGAAACAGGGATGAGATTGTTTATCAAAATATACCACAGTCAACATATCATTAAAAGGGAAACATTAATAATTAATCATAACTCGTTATAATTAATTATAAACATTTGGATTGGTTAATAGAATTAACTTGAGGTAGCTGAATTAATATTACAATCAGTATTGATTGTCTCAGTATTGATCGTCTATCAATTCTCAGAAAGGATATTTTTCGTGGCCACACAAAAATAACTCTTTCTTAGTATAGAGCTGAGATTGAATCGTTAAATTTTCATTGATTTACAAGCAGACCAGAATCAACTCGCAAGAATGTACACAAACGTTTATTTAACTAAAATACGAACACATAACTAATCTTAACAAAAACATACACACAAAATCACTGATACATGGGAAAGTGAAAAGTGAAAATAAAATGAAACCGCAACAGAATAAGGGAAATGCAGTTATGAAAAGAATCATTTGACCATTTGAGAGGACCATCAAGTTCTTAATTAAAAAGCACCTTTCGTTACAAAGGGGTTTACCTCTTATACTAAACATAGGTTCAGTTAGTTACTGGTATGATACTTGCAATTGCCTTGGCTGTTGAGAGAGCGCCCAGATGCAGTCACAGTAGAACAGCTTGATGGTTTCTTGGATCGACGGTGTGGAAGTTTCAACCAATTTCTTCCGCGTTGAATGAAGAAATTATGATGAAATATGGTGTTCATTCATTCCATGGTCAAGGTAGTTGCACATGGCTTGAGGTGTTGAGGCCTGCCAGCCTGCCACCTCATGATCAGCACGACCAGCAGCAGAGGGAAGAGAGAGTCCGGGCAAAAGAGAATGAGGCGGGACGTGTCATTTAAATTCTGCTGGAGGTCCCTCCTCTCAAGTCTGGCTTGACCAATGAGAAAGGTGCAATTTCCAAGCAGGAAATGTTCCTTTGTTCGGAAGCTGACTCATTTGCATGATTGGGGTTAGTTTAAGCCCCTTTATGCTCGATTTATATAGCTAGCATACAATGCATGCTGTCAGAATTATATATGTACTATTGTGTAGGGTGTCACACAAGGATTAATTTGGTAGGAAACATGATACGAAATAATTTTACATTAGCTGGTATTCCTGTCATAAGTCATGCATAAAACAGTATACAGTACAAAAAAAAAAAAACACTTTATAAAATAAAGTCTGTGGTGCAGAGATGGAGCATAACTATGCTGATTTCTCACATATAGTTATGTCTCCACAGATTATTTTCCGCAAGATTGTTGATGTGAAGAAGGAGGAAGAGGAAAGGAGCCACCTGAAGAACGAAGTGACGTTGTCCATTCCTGTGGATCATCCTGTCCGCAAGCTCTTCCAAAAATTCAAACAGCAGAAGGAGATGCGTACCCAAGGTCCATCACAACCAGACCTGGAGAGGAACCAGTTTCAGGTGGAGCATCATCTCCATCCACTGTCCCACCAGCTCCATCAGCAGCAATATCAGACCCAATACCAGGGCCACCATCCCTTTCAACATCACCATGTGGCCCCCATACAAAACGGGGTCCCTGGCTCAGGCAATGGGAACAGTAGTTCTAGTGTTGTGACTGTCTCACAGATAACCCCAATCCGGAGTGCCCTAGCCTACGTTCAGACCGAGGAACCAAGCAGGAGCAATGACCATGAGGCTATGGAACTTAAGCCTAGCTTTGGTGTAGAGGACCAGAGTTGTCTCAAGGTAACAAGTCCTGTGAGACCCAGAGGAGGAAAGGGACGAGGTTGGATGCGTTTCCATAATGCTGCATCAGGAGCTTCTCCCATGCTTCCACTGGAACTGGAAAAGCAGCAGCAGAAGGAAGAGGAATGGGGGGATGTTGTCCAGCCCCTGAATGTGAACTCTGAGGATGGCAAGATCCAGGAAGCTGAGGGTGGGGGGTCTAGTGATAGGGGTCCAGGTGGAAATGGCAATGGTAACAGCAGTGATGAGACAGATGAGAATAGTGCCCTGCACAAGACTGATTCTTGTGACAGTGGAATCACAAAGAGTGACTTGCGTATTGACAGGGTTGGTGATTCGCGAAGCCCTTATGAAAGGTGCCTAATGGAGAGAAGTCCAATGGAAAGGAGCACATATGATCAGCTCAGTCCCGGGGTGTGTGATGTGACTCTTCGTGGTATTCACTTTCAGCCTGTACCTGAACAAGTTATGCTTCAAAACAGCCTGCATGAGGCTAAGCTGGAACTAAAAGGGGACATCCAGACACTAAATTGCCGGTTAGCGGCACTGGAGGTCCAAGTGGGTGAGATTTTAAGATTACTCTCGGAGAACAGGAAACCTTCCCCATCTTCTCAGACCTCCTCACCAAAAACCAAACCTCAGTGCCAGGACATCTTTGCTGTTTCTCAGCCTGTTACTCCAGATACAGAGGGGGATGATGGACCCTTTTGAATTAGTAGAAATATGTTTGTTTATTTATTAGATTTTGCTGTTTTTATTTATTAATTCCCTTCCTCTCACTCAGGAAGGAAAGATGAAAACTGACGAATAGAGGAATTCTTGCTGTTGTAAATATTTTCTTGCATGTCCAGCTGGAATCTGGCCTGCCAATGAAAATCTTCTCTAAGGATAGTAGTTGCTTGTACATGTAAGGTGTAAGCTGCATGCAGAGATGATTTAAAAAGGCACTTTTATTCAGACCTTGCACATGGGATCTCCTAACTACTGTAAATGATATTTCAGGGCATTTTCTCTTTGGGAGATGGCTTGATGTTCTAGACCTGTGTTTTTGGGTTGCTGTAAGGCAGAATCAGGCTTGGTTTAGTACCTCTGTCATTGTTTGAGCAGAGCGCTCTTCATAGTGTCCTGCTGTGAATGGCTACAGTCACTCAATACAGCTTGCTCAAATAACCCAATATTACTTCCCCCTTAAGTATGCAGAGTTCTCCTTTATAAGCATAGTGATTGGAAATGGACGCTTGCAAGATTGTTTGCCTACATGATTTCTTGGATGTTATTAAGAAGTTAATCCAATGACTAAACACCTGTTGTTATGAGAAACCCATTTCATTATCACACATTGTTTCAAATTCCTTAAATCATTATCCCCTGTATTTTTTTTTTTTTTTTTTGTGGAACATTGTAGTAGATAAGAGAGAAATTACATGTTTTCAAAAGATATACATGCATGTTGGATGGATATGTGGTAAGCTCTGGCATGGTAGGACTAGGGACTTATTGTTTTTACAATTTTCAATTATGCAATACGGAAAGTTCAAGTCTCAATGGGAGCATGCATTTTGGTGGAAAGTTCACTCTTTTGGCATTATTTGAAGCATGAACACATTCAGGGCATTTGGAAATTATAAAAGCATGCTCTGAACATTTTGCATGACATCAGCATTGCGTGTTACATTAATAGACATAGTATAAAAAGTCATGGTTTTCTAGTATTGTTTCCCGACACTGAAATAGATATGAAAGTATACTACCCATTAGTAATTTAAATCCAGATGAATTTGTCATAACTCTCACAGTTTAATCTGGCTTTTATTTATAGTGCTCCACAGATACCCAAACTAATGCCATATCACTTGACCGCCCACAGCTTCATGAAATAAAAAATTGCCCAAAAATTTTAATTCTGTCAAATGAGAGTGAGTAAATGATGAGAGAACTAACACTTTAAGTGTTTAATTTGGAAGGTGTTTTTTTTTTTTTTTTTTTTTTCGAAAATAACTTAAGGTTGGTCATTTGATCCTGCTGTTAGAAACTTCTAAATTATTATTGTTATTACATTAACTAACAGTAGCTCATCACATATCAGCATACTCATGGGTACTTTAGAGGGTTTATAGCATAATGACTAATGCTCCTTCACCTCTTATTTCCCATCAGATCTATTGTACTACATTCTTACCAAACACAAGTGATGTTACATTGTGAACAGGGTTCTAAAGAAAGCATGCTATGAAGATTAATATTACAATTACAGTGTATGGTTGTATTCATTTCACTGTTACTGCCTTTAACATAAAAATACTCTACCATAAAGCAATCCACAAACAAACAACAAACTTAAAGTTATATATATTCTTTACGGTTTATCCCTCCACTTATACATTAATTAGATTTCCAAAACACGTGCTTATCATTGTAAAGGCTCTGATAATAATATTAATTCACTACTCTTCTTTTGTTATCACTTCAAGCGTTTAGGATGTTCCTATGGACCAAAGACATTTACCAATGACTAATTACAGTTGTACTTGTACATTCAGTCTTTTGATCTAATCCTCAACCCCATTATAACCTGTCACAAGTGTATGGTGAGAAAGCCTTATTGGGTTACACTGATATGCAAATGACTACAAATAACTGTTTGGCTTTTCAAGCAAGTCAAACATTGAAAAGATGACAACATTCAGAGAAATATTTACCGGGCATATTTCCACAATTTGACAGTGATAATTATATTTAAACATGTCTACAGTTCACTTTTCATCTGACAAAAATGTTGTGGCATATACATATTAATATTAATTACAATAATAAAAGCCTCTAACAATAACTTACTTTGAACATCATAAAAATAAAGCACCCTTAATAAACTTTAATATGCTTTTGTAATTCAAATATTCATGTCTCTGGCTTTCATTGTCCTGCATATCCTCATTCTGTTGCACTTATTTTGTCTGCCATTCAGCCCAGCAGAGAAGAGCACAGACAGTGAAAGGAGTATTTTTTAAATCTGCCATGAAATTGAAGAGACGGATATAATAGATGCTAAAAGCTGTAATACTGTTGTAGATGGTGTTAGTCTCCATAATCAAATGGAGCTGACTCACTGTGTGGTCCACAGGGTGCCTGTTCAAGGGATTAGGCAGAGCTTTCAGAAAGCTATGAGGGCATTCAACTCCACTGCAAGTGGGAACTTATCAAAGTGGGGAGGGATTGACATGTCGTGCCCAATCCTTATACACACTAGAGCCAACAGTGAGCCACAACAAGCCCAGAGGTGTTGGACACTGGGATTTGACTGCATGCTGCATTTTACTGTATAAACTTGATGCCAATTAGAATGATGTTTGCCTGCCAAAGCAATGTTTTTCTGCAACTTTTCATGCACACACTGACAAAATGGGCAGAGGTCTGGGCATTCACAAAAACCATACAATTCATGAAATTAAATCATTTAATTCAGTTGTGTGAAAGAAGACATACCATGTCAATACTGGAAGCCACTAATGACTACCAAAATATTGGATTGACTCGTACCAATTAGTTGCCAAAAGGAAACACTGAGAGAAATCTCAGAAAATGTGAAGAAATAGGATGATTTTTAAATAATAATAATAAAAAAAAAACAAATCTCTAAATAACATGAGGCACTTTTGTCATTGGAATTGTTTTTAAAATATGATCCAAATGTCTACATCAATGCCATTCCATAGTTTAGGGTGAACATAATGCTGATTTTAGCTTATAAATAATGATTATTAAGTGTCCCACTCTGGTAGTTTCTATTTATATTGGTCTGGAGCACTAGGATATAAATAGGTTTTAGACTAAATCGAAATACACACAATGTACAACATGGTTGGTCTTCACTTTCTCTCAGACCTGCTTTTGTCAAAAGTCAGATTGGTTGAATGAAACTCTAGCTGCATATGGCATTGTTCTCATAACTGAAGTGCTGCCCAGGCTCCTCTTGCCCTTTTGTGGTATAAGTGGCCACTGAGTTTATTAAGCTCTTTTTCCACTGTAAATGAGACTGCCTTTTTATCAGTGTAAAAATAATATAATATTTCTGAGGGAGGTCGGGCAAAGTGTTTATTTTTACCACACTGGCATGAATATTAATAATTTGTTATATACAGTGTATTACACTGATGTTATAAAATAAAATATTTTATTGTGCTAATTTACTAATCTTGTCATTCTTTCATTTAACTGTGTATTGTAAGTAATGCATATGCACATTTGTGTTACTCAAAGACTCATATTATGTTAGCATTGTCTTTATGTTCAAATTGTTCTCTAAACATCTCATAAATAATTTCAAGAAATTGATTCCTATTTGCCATTTTAGCTACTCTTTTATAGTAGACCTGAATGAAAAGACATACTGATTCATGCTCTAACATAACCTAGTTCCCCACCCACCCACCCAGATATCTACATTTTTATGATTAAGTTTCCTTTATAACTTTAGGCTTTAAACTTCATGGAAATCTCTAACCTTGCCACCAATGACCTGAGGATTTTTGTTCCCCAGTTTTTGTTCCCCAGTTCAGTTCTCCATGATCAGTTAATTTAAGAACCAGATGCCAGACTGGAGAGTTTACACTGTAAGAGGGATTTTTTAACCTTTAAAAACTTGGGCTCCCCTATCCAGACCCTCAGCCAACCCAGGGACCTCCTCTAATATATTTTTTAATTTGTATTTTTATTTTGTAACACTAATTAACAAATGAACATTATTTTTCAGATACACAGGCAGATGTCTAAAACTGCTGTGCATTTCAGCCTTCCACTCCTCCGCCAGTGCCTTCAGTCATCCATCTACAGGGTCATCAGTTTGGAGCCACCTATCATGGATGTTTCACCCCATTAATCCCGGAACATCTCCTGGTGGTGGGGCAGTAGTCTGGGACATCTCCCTTTATGTTTTTTTATAATGATTTTAACTTTTTAATTGCTGTTGTCTTGCACCTGAGTACATCTCTGCTTTAATAAGCTTGCATCAACCTTCAAGGTCTCTCCGTCCTGGTGATCAGCTGTGTCTATCAGTTCCTCAATCTCGCCTAAAAACTCAAGGCGATAGAGCTTTTGTGGTGGCAGCCCCTAGACTTTGGAATGAGCTTCCATTGGTCATAAAATCATCTCCATCTCTATTCTCTTTCCAGGGGGCCTTAAAAACGTATTTATTTTCCCTAGATTTTAATTAATTGCATTATAAATTGTACTAGGTCAATTATATCTTATTCTGTTTTTATTGGTTTTAAAGGTTTGTTGCATTCTTAAGCTGTATGTATGTGATTTTATGTATTTTTTGTAACTCCATGTACAGCACTTTGGTATCCAGTGTGGTTTTTGAAAGTGCTCTATAAATAAAATTGAGTTGAGTTGAGTTGTTGTTACTGAGAAATCTAAAGCACTGTTGACTCTGTTCTCTATTTTATCTTTTTTTTTTTTTCATAGCTGGCTGTTAAATAATTACTTAATATTAATAACTTCAAACTTTTTAAATAGAAGAGTGATTTCCAAAGCATTATTATTGTTCAGTGGTTGAGGTGCGGTGGGAAAAACACTATAAAGGGGTGCCATAGTTTAAAAACTTCTTGAGTGTTAAGGATTACCTTTATCTGGCTTTTTGGAGCTTCCAATTTTTGTCACCATTCACTTGCATTGTATGAACCTACAGAGCTGAGATATTCTTTAAAAAAATCTTTGTTCTGCAAAATCTTTCAGGTTGAAACAAAAAATGCAGATAGATACAAGGCAGGTCTTCTTAATGCTTCATCAGATGTCCTGTCTAGCTGATGCAGCTTCCTGCATGTCTAGATATGGCATCAGCCAAACGGTTGAGAATCAATGTAGTGAGTCATTTGTCAAAATAATTTGACAGAACTTTGTTTACATGATATATGCACTCGCTGTGGGAGGGAAGAAATGTCATCAAGGTTTTGTATGTTACAATTATTGTATATTGCATCATGATACCTGCATTGTTAAAGAGGGTTTTGAAAGCTGGAAAAGTGGAAAGAAATTTGGTTTGGTCTGGAGATGCCCATTTTTGTTGAACTTGAGAATATTATTGCCCAGGTGCTTATTGAAACAACCTTTAGAGCCAGGAAGTAATTAAACAAAGCTACTATGCATGTGTTTGCCTTATATTTTGCCTTTTATATGCCAATTGCTTTTATATTAGTAATCTCCAAATACCATGCCCGACCAACACTATTCGCAGCTATCATCTCTTCAAATTACGACACACTCCAACAAGAATGACAAATAATAATAATAATAATAATTGTGCAGCACTGCTATGCTTACCACGATGCCTTCCAGAAAAGCTGAGAGTATCTCCCACACAATTAAAATAGTATCAGGAAGAGACGTGGGGTTTTTATATTGAATTATATGTGTATTTTTTCCAATCAGGGAGAATCTATTTTTCAGAATACTGTCATCTGTCTTTGTATTTCAACACAGTGTGATGTCTCGCCAAGTAACACCATCTTTGAAAGAAGACATGAGGCTTCTCTAAATACTGACTGGACTGAAATCGAAGACTGCCTGCCAGCTTTCCACGGGCAGATGGCCAATGTTTTATTTTAATCTAATTAACACTCTGCACTAGGCGAGTCCGTTGACGCGACATGACACAACGGCTTGAGGCTGTTTACACCAGACGCATTGACACAGACTTTCTAAAACATTTATTTGTGATGTCGGTAGTAGCACCAGCACAAAATGGAATGGGACACCTGTTTACAGTTGACGTGACATGCTGCAACTGAAGCTTCTATGGTAGACAGCATCATTAAATATAATGGGTTCTATTGTTTTGACGTGATGCGCTTCTCGCGTCCAGTGTAGACAGAGTGTGAGTGTTAACAGTTGTGCTTGAGATGAACTTTAATATATTTGGATGCAATTTGTTGCATGTGTTATGTGTAAACCCGGAAATGTAGTTTTATAATATTGTGGTGTTGTTCATTCTCAGCAGATTGAATGTCAAATATGATGGTATTTGAGGGGCTGCACAATGTTAGCCAATCAGAACAGTGGACATTTACATTGACATTTAAAGGAAGAGCTGAGGCCAAAACGGAGCGTTTAGACAGAGAGCCAGAAAGAGAGTGGAAAATGATAATATAATAATAAATTATGACTGTTTTGGTGAAAAAAACTTGAAGATAATAAAACTATTTTTAAAAAAAAAGCATTTCATGACCCCTTTAATAAGTTTTGTGCCTTTCAGTCTGTCTATTAACTTTTGAAGCCATTTATGTGCTAGTGTATTGCTAAATGTTGACAAAATTACCTTTTGAACAAGAGGTGTTAACAAAGGATTAAATTACGATTTAAACTATATAACTGCTCAAACAATACAGGAGTTTAGCAAAAAAATAAATAATGTGCAATAGATGCTTTTATAAAAATATAAGCTTCAGATTTCTGCATTTAAACCCTCCAAAGTTGACCCATACACTTTTATTGTCAACGCCTCAATGTAACCTTGATTTATTTCATAAAAAAAATTTTACAGGTAAAAAAGTCAATCGCCTTTTAGGTACAGACATACAGGTAGCCTGAAAATCAATTCGAGAATGTCCATGTACATTAGCTAGACAAGCTGGGAATTCTTTTTTTTTTTTAGTAATCAGAACAAAATAAGCAAATTTTATAATACCAGTGTTGTCAGATTTTACGACAGATTTGAAATATGTACTTTGATTGTAATCTTGATTGTTTTGGAGATTTCGGTCTTTACCCGTTCAAGTTGATAGGAGCTGTACTTGGATGCTGCCTGTTTACATTGAAAATAGCTGCTCAGCCTGCCCGAGGGCATTCCAAAGATGGCCGCCAAGTGGACTGAATTGCTAACAAGACTTTTGCTGAACTTGTAATGAAAACAGAATATTCTGTTATACTTTGCAATAAGGTTCCATTTGTTAACATTAGTTAACGCATTAGGTATCATGAACGAACAATGAGCAAATTGTAAAAAAAAGTCATTGTTTGTCAGTGTTGATAAAAATACAATTGTTCATTGTTATTTTATGTTAGTTCATAGTCTATTAATTAAAGTTAACAAATACAACCTTTGATTTAAAAAAAAATTATTAGTATACAGTATGTTGAAATTAACATTGACCAAGATTATTCAGTGCTGTAAAAGCATTGTTACTTCATGTTAACTAATATTGTTACTTAATTTTTTAAAAATGGAACCTCATTGTACAGTTTAATCAAACATTCTTTTGTCACTATCCCTTAACCTTAACCCCAATCCTAAATGTCAGTGCTGTACAAATGCTACCACTGAATCGTGGTTTATGTGAATATGATTACTTCCTGGTTTCTAATGGACCATACCTGTGTCTATAAATGCCACAAGAAAACGTGAGCACATTTCCACTGATAGGAAATGGCACTTGGGAAGGGGGTTGATTTCAGGGTACGTGAATATTCTAACATGTTGACTTCCAGTGTGATCGTTTTAAAACTGAATACTCTTTAAAATGAGAATGTAGCAAATCATGGTTAATGGCTGTGATCTTACTAGAGCCGATTGGCTATTTAACCTCTTCACGATGGGTGGGTCAAAAAGTCGTCATCACTGAAGGTATGAACATGCTCCCGACTGCATTTTTTTCATCAAACCCCCTGTTCAACTGCACATCCAGGAGGCTTGGACATGTCATGCAAGCTGAGATGATCCACCCTACTCGGCTTCAGTCACCATCACCGAGGGCCTGGAGTAATTGCTCCTCCTGGCTGCATTTTCACTAAAACCCTCTGTTTACCTGCACATACAGGGGGCTCAGGCATCCCAAGAACTGTGGATGAAGAAAGCCAGGATTGGATGTTCTTTCACACAACTATATTCCATGGTATAACCACAGGCCTGAACCATAGCAATTATTCTTGATAGGGCCACATTGTATCCATGGCAACGGTAGCCAAGTCCCATTCTACTAGCACTGAACCACCCGAGACTCATTCTTGCAAGACAAGACAATTTATTGAAGTTGAAGTACAGTACAGTATGTGTTACTGTATGCCATGGAAGGCACAGCTTTGAGTAAGCTTTAATGTATAGAAAAATTCAGGGTTACTGTATTTTAGCCCTAATCCTGACCATAACTGTATTATTACAGTTACTGTTTTAAATGTTTTACCATCCTTAAATATCTTTTTGACATTAATTCTTAATTCCCAAAACAGTAACAGAATCACAAATATGTTTTTGATTAAGCTAGTCACATAAAAATACATAGATGGCAACAGGTATAACAGAAGCATGTTAACGCAAAGCAGAGCTTCATAATTATCAATATATGACTTGTGTCACTGGAGATCTGTTGTTGATTGAAGATTTTGGTCTTGTTTTACTATGATAAACAACCCTCAACAGCATCCTTTACAAAGCCCCCTTTATGTTTCAGAGAATATTTTTGAAGAGAAATTTAAAGCCCTGTTTTTATACGTCATTTACCTGGCGGCATTATATTATAAACCAAGACATAATTCAACTATCATGTAATCCTCTGAAAGTCATTCTCAGGCCTGGTTATGCTGGGACACCAGTGAAATCATGGTAGCAGTGGAGGCACTGCTATGTGTCACACTGCCAAGGCCTGTCATATAGTCTTTTTATTTTATTTATTTTTTTATCCCCTTTTCTCCCTAATTAGGAATGCCCAATTCCCACAACTTAGTAGGTCCTCATGGTGGTGCGGTTACTCACCTCAATCCAGGCGGCAGAGGACAAGTCTCAGTTGCCTCCTCTTCTGAGACAGTCAATCTTTTATCACGTGGTTCTTTGTGCATGACACCGTGTAGACTCCCAGCATATGGAGGTTCATGCTACTCTCCGTGATCACGCACAAATTAACACGCACCCCATTGAGATTGAGAACCCCTAATCAAGTCCACGAGGAGGTTACCCCATGTGACTCTACCCTCCCAAGCAACCAGGCCAATTTGGTTGCTAAGGAGACCTGGCTGGAATCACTCAGCACACCCTGGTTTTGAACTCACTACTCCAGGGGTGTTAGTCAGTGTCAATACTCGCTGAGCTACCCACTCGTGTGAAGCATGAGCAGGACAGATTTATTGTTAATATTTAAGAATCGTCCATATAATTCCCATTCAAGTGTATAAGTACAGCATTAAAGGAGGTCTTCAGTGTGGAATTTTTGTGAGAACAATTTTTTTTTCAACAGAACAACGCACATTTCATATTTAGAACATTCATTTGATAACAGAACTTTAAAATAATAATAATAACAATAATAGTAAACATGCCTATAATGCACTAACGGGCACAGAACGATGGCTACAGGGGCACAAGCCCTTGCCCCTTTCGTTCACAAATCTAAAGGTGCCCTTTTGGTCGAGGGGAGATTTAAGAGTAGATGCTTTTAAGAGCGTGCGCTACAGCATAATCGTCCACTGACAGGCTGAAGTGGGCAGCACAACCTTCGATTAATTTATGTATCTGAGACAGGCACGTGCAGAGGTGCTGTCTCCAGAGGCTCAAACCCCTGCCCTTTTGCTGAGGTGCTATTATAATACCCAGTGTGTAACAGAGGCTGTCTCAGATTACACGAGCTCTCTCTCGCAACAGATGCAGGGTGCGTGACTGAGGTAACACACACACACTTAAAATAAAAACGTTTTCAATTTGTGCTCCACTTTTACTTGCTTTCATTATTTGTCCTTAGCACTTTAAATGTCATTAAGTTTTTAATTCTGTGAGCCAGCTTATCTGGCTGTATAGATTTAATTTAGATTTCAATTGTTTGTTCTGTAAATGTTCCCGTGATAATATACAAATCTAATATACTTTCTTTTCTGTATGTAACTCATTGTTGATGAGAAGTACAACAAGAAGACAAGAATTAAGCATGTGAGCTTCCCAGTAGCCCTATAGTTCTCCAACAAGCCTTATTTATTGCTTTTAAAGTGCCACTGCCCTATGTCAATGCAGCTATTAAAACATGCTTTTTATATTAAGAGTGTTTATGTGAAAAGACTTTTTTAAACCATTTTCAAGATGCATAACAAAGCTCTTAAACACGTTAACAATGTAAATGAAATATTCTACAAAAAATACTGTTCACAATTCATAGTGAAAAACAGACAAGATAGCATTTCAGAGACCCCAATTTATGGCAGGGCTCCTTTTTAACTGTCATAAGGAAGAGTGGTTGCTACATTTTGAATGGACCATGGTGGGCAAACAAAAACAAATGCTAAGAAAGCCATCAGATAAAGCTGCTCAGTTTTGCATTACAAACAATGCTAAAAACCCCAAAACTGATTTTTCTTTTTGCAACAAATAGCAGAAATAGAATCCCAAAGAAAAGCACTGTGACTGCAGTTGACCATATGCTGGATATGTGCTTTAATGAATTTTGGGAAACATCTGAGCGGATTCAAGACTAAATCGATTATCATATCATCACAATAGCGGCTCCAGCAGAGACAATGATGAGTTAACACCAGAAAACAACTCAAGATAAATGAGAAAACTTGTCATGATCGGAGTGGAGAGCTGTTTTTGTTTTTTCATGCTTTAATCAATCAAACATTTCTAAGGGGATGTATTTCTCTGTAAGTTTGGTTTAGCAAAGTGTGTAGTAAATGGAGTTTCTGGTTAAGAAATTTGAGCTATTTTATGTGTACAGTCATTTCATTAAACATCAGTCATAATAAAAGGTATAAAAAGACACGTTTTAAGATATCAATCAAATGACAAAATATTAACGTGACTGTCATAAACATAAACGTCTTGTGGTGCCTGACATTGCTTGAAGAGTTGATGTCAGTTGGTGGGCAGTACAAAAACTGTTTTGGGATTTTTGGCATTGCTTGAAGTGCAAACAACTACACAACAATCAATCAGATATTTCTCCCCATTTTCCTCATAGGAATGTATGAGTAACTATGGTAACAGCGCTTTGCTTTCCCACATGAGTGGGCGGGGCCTGCTTGTCAACTGTATCTATATGGCAGCAGTGACTGAATCAAAGAGAGGCCACAAAGAAAGAAAAAATAATCCATATGCTTGAAATCCTTAAAATGGACATTACTGCAACACATCCACTTCATGTTCAAACACAGAACTGTTGCAGTTGTATAAATATATCATATAAATTGAACTATTATGGCATAAATTCATTCATGGCTAATATGTAACCCTTCATTATCATATTTGGATTCTATGCATTCAGAACAAAGCCAAGAGTAACATTACTTCCAAAAGTTTGGAAGTTATTTGGAAAGGGAACAATGCCAAGAATATTTTGGAAGTCATTTGGAAAGGGAACAATGCATAGGCAAAACCAGTGGTGGAAAGAGTAATGATATTTTTTTACTTACGTAACTAAAATTACTGCTACTGAAGAAATAATAAGGCAAGGCAAGGCAAGGCAAGGCAAGTTTATTTATATAGCACATTTCATACACAATGGTAATTCAAAGTGCTTTACATAGTAGAAATTAAAAAGAAAAGAAAAAAAAAAGAAAAAAAACCAAGAATAATAAAATAAGAATAATTAAAACAGTTTAGAATAAAAAATCAAAAATCAAAAAAAAAATCTAATAAAACACAGTACAAACAGTCGGACACACAGTGGCACAGTGCTCATTCAGTAAATGCACAGCTAAACAGATGTGTTTTGAGTCTGGATTTGAATGTGACTACTGTAGGAGCACATCTGATCTCTTCTGGAACCTGGTTCCAGCTGCGGCTGGCATAATAGCTAAAAGCAGACTCTCCTTGCTTAGAGTGAACCCTTGGTATTTCTAGCTGATGTGATTCTAATGATCTGAGTGATCTGTTGGGTTTATATTCAGTGAGCATGTCTGCAATATATTGAGGTCCTAGCCCATTGAGTGATTTATATACCAGTAATAATACTTTAAAATCAATCCTAAATGTAACTGGGAGCCAATGTAAAGACCTGAGGACTGGTGTGATATGTTCATATTTTCTGGTTTTGCTCAGAATTCTGGCAGCAGCGTTCTGTATGAGCTGCAACTGTCTTATGGTCTTCTTGGGAAGGCCCGTGAGGAGTCCATTACAATAATCCACCCTGCTGGTGATGAAAGCATGCACAAGTTTCTCTAGGTCTTGACTGGAAACAAAGCATCTAATTCTTGCAATATTTTTCAGATGATAGTATGCTGATTTAGTTATTGCATTGACATGACTACTGAAACTAAGGTCTGACTCTAGGGACACACCAAGATTCCTGACTTGATTTTTAGTTGTTTGACCCCTAGCGTCAAGGTATGCATTCACCTTGAGAACTTCATCTTTGTTTCCAAACGCAATGACTTCAGTTTTGTCTTTGTTTAACTGAAGAAAGTTTTGGCACATCCAACTGTTTAGTTCATCAATACATTGGCACAGGGAGTCAATGGGGCTGTAATCGTTAGGTGATAGGGCTAAGTAGATCTGTGTATCATCTGCATAGCTGTGGTAAGCCATTTGGTTCTTTCTCATTATTTGGCTAATTGGGAGCATATACAGGTTGAACAGGAGTGGAGCAAGAATTGAGCCTTGAGGGACTCCGCATGTCATGGGCGTCCACTCAGACTTATGGTCTCCTATACTCACATAATAACCTCTCCCTTCTAAGTATGACCTGAACCATTTTAGGACCATCCCAGAAAGCCCCACCCAGTTTTCCAGCCTTTCCAGAAGTATGTTGTGATCGACAGTGTCAAATGCAGCACTGAGGTCGAGTAGTACCAGTACTGATAATTTGCCTGTATCAGTATTTAAGCGAATATCGTTTATTATCTTTATGAGCGCTGTCTCTGTGCTGTGATGTGATCGGAAACCAGATTGAAAATTGTCAAAGTATCCATTCGAGTTCAAGAATTTGTTCAGTTGATTGAAGACAACTTTTTCAATGATCTTGCCTATGAAAGGAAGATTTGAGATCGGTCTATAGTTGCTTAATATGGTCTTATCCAGATTGCTCTTTTTCAAGAGGGGCTTGACAACTGCAGTTTTCAGGGAGTTTGGAAAACTCCCAGAGAGAAGTGAGGAGTTTATCACTTCTAGGAGATCTGCTTCTAAACAGTTGAACACACTTTTGAAAAAAGATGTTGGAAGTGCATCAAGGGCGCAGGTTGATGTTTTAAGGTGCCGTACGGTTTCTTCCAAAATTTTGCCATCAATTTCTTTGAAGTCAGACAAAGTAACCACTTTCTCAGGTTGTGGTTTGATTTGTCTGACCCCAGCACAACTCAAGGATATGCTGATCACCTTTCTGATATTATTTATTTTCTCAGAGAAGAAAGAAGCAAACTCACTGCACTTGCTGTCTGAGAGCAGTTCACAGGGAATTTGGCTTGGGGGGTTTGTCAGTCTCTCTACAGTCGCAAATAGAGTGCGTGTGTTGTTTAAGTTGCTGTTTATAATATTCGAGAAGAAAGACTGTCTAGCTTTGCCTAGTTCCATATTAAAAGCATGGATGCTGTCTTTGTAGATATTATAATGGACTACAAGTTTTGTCTTCCGCCAAATGCGCTCTGCTTTTCTGCATTGTCTTTTCATATTTTGCACTGCTGTTGAGTTTCTCCAAGGTGCTTTTTGACTGCCACTCTTCTTCCTCACTTTCACAGGAGCAATTTCATCAATTACACTTTTAACTTTTGAGTTAAAAGAATCAAGGAGAAAATCAACAGTGTCAGCAGATATTCTTGGTGTTAAAGATATAGCCTTCATAAATAGTACACTAGTGTTCTCATTTAAGCATCTCTTCTTGACAGACAAAGATCTAGCTTCAATGGCAGGAGAGATCAATATATCAAAGAAAATACAGAAATGATCAGACAGTGCTACATCCTTAATAACAATTGATGAAATGTTTAGACCCTTACTGATAAGTAAATCTAGAGTGTGTCCATGATTGTGTGTGGGTCCATGTACATGCTGAGTCAGATCAAACGTTTTTAAAACAGTTTTGATTTCTTTTGTCATATTGGTTTCTGCATTATCTATGTGAATGTTAAAATCTCCAGCAATGGCAAAACAGTCAAACTCTGAGGTAATTGTTGATAACAGTTCTGTAAAGTCCTCAGCAAAGGCTGGAGAGTATTTTGGAGGCCTGTAAATAATGATAAGTAAAATGCGTGGAGCACCTTTTAACACAATACCCAGATATTCGAAAGACGGGTAATTCCCAAATGATATTTGCTTACATTGATAGACATCTTTAAAAAGAGCAGCTAAGCCCCCACCTCTCCTGCCTTCTCTGCAGACACTCAGAAAAGTAAAGTTAGGAGGGGATGTTTCATTAAGGACTGTTGCACTACAGCTGTCTTCTAGCCAAGTTTCATTTAAAAACATAAAATCCAGGTTGTATGTGCTTATTAAGTCGTTGACTAGAAGTGATTTATTTTTAAGTGAGCGGATGTTTAAAAGTGCTAGCTTAACAGTCTTACTTTTTGACCCCACAGCAATCTTAGTTTGGCGTGTAATAGGCACCAGATTAGATGGGTTTGCTGTATGGCTTTTGAAGGCCTTAGACTTTCTATCATGACATCGAACAGCAATAGAGAAAGATACAGGCACACTGGGTTCCCACTTGTTTTGTAAACATTTGAGAAAGTTACTTTTATCATAGTGGGGACCCGACACATATCACTGAGAGCTGGTATCAGTTGTTTTTGGTTCACCTCGAGCAGATGGAGGAGGGTGTGAGCCCTTGCGTTGTGGCAGAGGCCGAAGAGCTCTCACAGGACGAGGGGTACAAGTAAGAGTACAAGTAATAAGAGTACAAGTAGATGTACTGAGAAATATTATGATTCAAGTAAGAGTAAATAAGTAGTTTTATTAGTAGTACTAGTAATTACTTTTCAGTTTACTTTATGAAAATTATAAAAATGAAAGTAATGAGTTACTACTTGAGTACACTTTCAAATGGATACTTTCTTATTCTTAAGTAACTATGTTAGTACTTTTACTTGTACTTGATTATTTAATTTTTTTTAAGTAACTGCACTTTTACTTGAGTACTGTTTTTGGCTACTCTACCCACCACTGGGCATGAGGGTGAGTAAACATCAGCACTTTTTTATAAAATAACTTTAATAATGAGAACTAAAACAAACCATGTATTAATGAAAAGACTAAAAGACAATAATTATTATTATATTTAAATTCTATAATAATTATTATAAAAAATAATTATCATATAATTTAATGACTACTGTCAAGCATTTAAATCATACGTCAAGTCAGCAAAAGCCAAAGACATTTTTTATGTCAGTGTCAAATATGATCTTACCTGAACAATTTCAAAAGCTTGTGCCTCCTTACAGACAGAGTTTTTTTTTTTAAGTGGCTTTCTCTCATGACAAAAGAAAGCCACGACCGCAATGCTCACACTGAGAACATGAACCATTGGAGAGAAATCACTCAGCCCGAGCTCGGACAGAAGCAAGCAAGTGTGCCAGGGAGGCGGGTGGTTCGGGCGTTCGGGCGAGCCTGGCGAATGGAGCCCGTCATTATCCCCAAATCGCCTTCATCGCCCGCGGCGCCTGCCACAATCCCGTAGGCAGGAGGCGAGGCATGGGGGGGGTGGCTGAAGTGGCTTTCTCTCATGACAAAAGAAAGCCGCAACCGCAATGCTGCCATGGCTATGTTCTCGAACTGAGAACATGAACCATTCATAAAACGCTGCCATCGTGTGATCGCAACCCAGGCACGTGAGGCAGCTTTTATGACCATCAGAGGTGGGGAGAAATCAACCGCATCCAGAAACTACACAGAGGCGGAAAGATGTCTTTAAAAAGACGTGTCCTGAAAAGGAAGTTCAACGCCAGCTGTGTATTTGCTCTTTTAGAGAAACTAACTATTTTAGAGAAAATATCACTTTTAACTGCATTGTTGAAGCGCCCAGGGGCAAACTGTACTGCCGTGCAGAGAAGGAGAAAGCCGCTGAAGTGCGCCATAGATCCAACAGCAGAATCAGCTCAGAGGAAGAGGAACAGGTGTGTGACTCGCAGCTGACTGCATACACGACTATCGGCTCTGAAGAAAATTTCTGAATGTACTAGATGTATTTCCCCGCATTTCCCGGGGGCGGGTATGCAAATACTGTCTGCCAACTTCTCATTGGCCTTTTTTCATAGATCAGAGGCATATTCGGCACTCAAGAGAGACCCCTAGTGTCATTTCTTCGACACAATGTCGAAGTGGGTGACAGATGGGGAACCTCAGGTTTGTCTAGAGTTTTTTTAGTCCATGTCAGCATGTGCAGTCAATTCATGCTGTCATTAAAGCAATGAGGCATACCAATACTAAGAAATTCAAAAATGCATATACATTCGTGAATGACTGAAAGGAATACCTTTACTCATACAGTATTGGCCACCTGAATGCCTTTACATGCAAGACTGACTTAATTATCCCCAAAGGGAAAATGTGGGAGCTGCTGAGGACAACCTTAGCAGCTTGACATCTGACGAGCTAGAGATAGAATTCATCTCTCGACTTCTTTAGCCACTCAAGCATGTCTTGTATTTTTTGTGTGTTTTGAGATACGCAAGAAATGGTGATCTGGAGGGGAATGTGAATTGAAAGATTGAAGCTGGGTTTGCTGGTTTCATTTTCATTCCTGTGGGCAGTTTCCATTCCTGCCTTATTACCCTCGGGGCAAAAAATTCCAATAATAATCCTTCCTCCATTGCACAGAGAAAGCTTCTTTACTCTAGCAGAGGATCTGAATTCCTCCATGCATTTACTCTAATGACCTGTAGTATAGAGAACGGTGGATGTGTCACTGCAGTGGTCTAGTTACATTTAAGAACAACAATACTAGATGCTTCAAGAGTTTTGAATAGTAGAAGCCTGGGTGTATCTGAAGTGTCCACATTTTCACAGACAAAATGCATTCCTCCGACCCACTGTCACTGTATCATTCAGAGACTGATACCCTCAGATAAATTGTGAGTGATCTGAGCTGACTGACACAGACTGTGAGATGAAAACAATAGGTCAATAGGACTGGGAAGAGAAATTGGCCCAGGATTTTACATAGCAACTGGCCCAAAAGTTGAGCCAAGAGTTGTTTGGCTCATTTATGCTTATCGCAGCCATTCGGCCTGTTTTGCGGCCGACCCACCAGGCCCATCGGTTCTGCCGATGGACAGTCCTCCCCTGATCGGCCACAAAGTGCGCCAGCCCACCGGGAAAATGCCCAGTATGCCAGATTACCAGTCCAGCCCTGGCTTAAAATATACAAATATTGTACAATCTCCTATGTATAAACGGTACATTATGCAGTCAAAGTGAGCCATTAACATTCATCCAGCCAGATGTTATAGCAAAATAACTCTAACAGGGTGACAAGGATCCTGACATAAAGCAGAAATACTGGATGATCATGCATTATTCCACTTCATACAAGGCTAATTACCAAATGAATAACTATCTGAAAATAAAATATTGAATTGAGTTTCAATTATTTATTATCATACTGATTAGATAAGCTTAAAGCTTCCACTTAGACTCTATTAAAATTCTGAAAACAATCAGCCTAGCAGAAAGACAAAAAAGCAACAATATTACAGTATTAATTGAGATAATATTATTACTGTAATCACACATTACATTTCCTTTATATTAGTTAGCTAACATATTTAACATTGTCTTCCTTGATTTCCTTGTCTCTTACCAGTTCCTATGTTTTAGTTTTCTTAACTGTAGACTGCTGAGCTTAGCCATCTATCAAAGCTTTTAGACTCATCATATACTGCAATATTAAAAAGGCCATTTTTACTACAATTAGTAGCTAACTGACAATGTTGAGTTGCAAGATGGCACCAGTGAGCTATTCTAACTTGTGTTAGAAGTGATCTGAGAGACATTAAAGTAATTCCTATATGTTGCCATGGACAACGGTCAAATTTAAATGTTTACCGGTCATTATACAATAAATGTTAACTGCTCAATTCTCTGATTGACTATTTAGAACAGTTTTCCATTTAAAACTGATTAATGGTTTCCTTAAGTCTTTTTTCTAAAGCATTGATAATGCACATATTCTGGTGAGCTGTTGTTGCAATTAAACAACTGCAAAAAATCTTTAGTAATTAGATTCATTTGGACCTCAAAAAGGAAATGCTTGGATGGCTTTAAAAAGTCATTGCACTGCACATATAGAGAGACCAGCTCCTTGAGAGTATAACATCTGCTCATGTAAATCAAAATGTCATGTTATGTTGTATAACTGTTCATAGAGAAAAATAACTAAATAATTCTATTCAAAGATAAATTATATGTTCAAAACCAGCTAAGATCAATCAACAGTATTTGTGGCATAATGTTGATTACCACAAAAATCTATTCCAACTCATCCCTCCTTTTCTTAAAAAATAAATAAATAAATAAATCTGGGTTTAAGTGAGGCACTTACAATGGATAGTTTCAAAAGTATAGGCATAAAAGTTGTTGATTGAGCTTGCATTGAACCCAGAATATTCCTGTAAATAAATATTTTGATCTTTTGAGTGCTGTCCTACCTCAGTACTGTACATCAGATTTCCAGGGCTCTTGGATAGAAAATTTTGCTAAATCTTTAAAATTGCATGGCAATTTGTATTGTTGTGTGGCACTTTTTGTTTCTGCTGAACAGAAACTCTCTCCTTGTGGAGAGGATTGGAGAAAGAGACGTGCCTGGTTTAGATGTGACTACCCCAGATTCCCCATCACAGAAAGCAGAGCTGTCATGAGTAATCATTCTATGAGACTGGGCATGTGTATTAACAAGTGTGTGTGCATGGATCCATAAACATACTGTAGCATGTGTGTGTGGAGGAATGTGCCTGGAGTGTGAGAACACGACCAAGTTGAGAAAAGTTTAACTTGATGCAAATTAGCAGTGACTTTCTGGAGTGACAACCAATAGGAATGAAGAGGGTGGTTTCTGGAGCTCACATCATCCATCTCCATCGAGTCAATTGCAGGCAAGACAGGAGAAGTTTCTATGAAAGATTTCACTGTTCTAAATGACTTCTATATGACTGTAACCACATACATGGATAATGAAAAAATTATGCATGGAAAGAAAAATGTCAGTAGTATGAGTGAGTTTGATTCATATATTGATAGCTTGTTCAACTTTTTAATATGACGCAATAATTACTTGAGCACTGCTACAGTTCATTTTAAAACACTCTCCCCTAAATAACGTTAATATTTAGGGACAATTTATAGCAAACATCAAGCGATAAAGTCGCTGCATGTGTGTACAGGGCTTTAGAGTTGTCTCTATACATTAAGCTATGATAGGACTATGACATTAATTTATCATTCAAAAAGTTAAGCACTTAAGCACAATTTTATTTTATTCTTTTCAATTGGCTGATATGACAGTCATCTTGGATACACACTGACACTTAGCGGTGTGGATGAACATCAAGCAGGAGCAAATTTTTCATCTCATGTAAGTTTCCATCATTTAAATGTTTTTTTAAAGTTAATTTTTCAAACTATAGTTTTTTTTTTTATGACGACAAATGATGAGTTAAATTTGTTAAATGTTATGATATCACCAGTCAAAAATGTGACCCTTTTCAGAGTTTTGTGAGAGAGGTAGTTAAGAGTTCAAGAGGTAGTTCAATCTATGAGCAGGGGTGTAAAGTAGCGAATTACAAATACTCACATTAATGTAATTAACTACTTTTTCCCAAGAATTGTACTTTTTAAAATGGTTTAACAATTGTATACTTTTGTATATTGTATACATTTTAAGTGCTGTAACTGTACTTTTACAGTGCTATTTTCCCACCATCTGTGGGACACTTACCTGTCCTGATTTTTTTTTTTTTATCTATCAACATGAATTGGCTAAGGAGAGTCTCGTAACTCCCGTCAAATCAAATCACATGTAAAAAACTTGAACGGCAGCTGCAGATCTGGCGCCAACTGTTATGGATCTGGAGAATGCCTCAATCACAGTTTACAGCTGAACATCTTGGCCGCACCTGGAAGGGATTTTCACAGTGAAAAAGGCCAATTGCATGATCGCGTCATTTGAGTTTAACTTGCTCAAGCCAGATATCAGCATTAATCCTGCCTCTAATTTGAAGAAACATATCAAGATAAATTTTATATTTCTGCTTACTAGATTCTGTGTGTCTATAACATAGCCTGTAATTTAATTATCTATCACTGAGATTATTGGGCTGCTGTGAGAGATTAATGCAATGTTATCAACAGGGCTGTGCAATAAAATTATCTAGATGTTTATTAGAAAAAAGAGAGATGTTCTCGATCAAAATTTTGAGTAGTTTTCTATATTTAGCCTATATTCTACATCTAGAACAGGGGAGTTCATTACATCAATCGCGATAGCAAGAGCACCATTGGTTGATCTAGATAAAATATAAAAGATTTACTTTATTTCCTGACGTCTGTCGCAGCGCACTGTTTGATTGACAGGCGGCTAATGTTTGAGCGCTAATGCAGGTTTGTGCCTAAATGATCAAATACACTTTATAATTCAACCAATGCCCATCTTGGTGAGGATTTAATGTAAATGCAGTCGTTTATGTCTAAAGTGAACTTAAACAGTGGGACAAAATGCATATTTGCATCAAAATGTTGGACTTGAAGTGTACAAGTAACCAAATTGAGCACTGTCAAGCCCAGCTATGTCAAATAAAGGCTATTGATCAAACAACATTAACAAGGAAATGAGAAAACCACTCACTACTTTTGGCTGAATAACTTGAGTAGCTTTAAAAGTATTAATGTAATAGAATAAAACAGTGATATTTTTTGAATAATATTGTTTGTTTTTTTAATAATACCGACCCCCTGATGTAGAGAGTGTTAATTGGTATAATAAATTACCTGGAAATTAGAGATTATAAAATTATTTATAATTATGCTTAGCCTTTTTAAAGATAGAAAGTATCATAATTTGCAGAGCAATACTTCAGCAGAATATTCCACCAGTCACAAACTTAATTTAAGCATCATGCATTAGAATGAGAGCACATTATTGTTCAGCTTAAAAGATACAAGAACTAAATCAATGTTGAACATTTTATCTCAAAAGGAGGACAATCTGGCCCCCCATGCGCTACTTAAAGAAATAATTCACACAAAAATGAAAAGTCTCATCATTTACTCACCCTTATATCATCTGTCTATGACTTTCTTTCTTCAGAACACAAATTTAGATTTTTAGAAGAATATTTCAACTCTGTAGGTCCATTCAATGTAGGTGAAGGGATGGTAAAATTAAGACGCTCCAGAAAGCACATGAAAGCATCATAAAAGTAATCCATACAACTCCAGTGGTTTAATCCATAACTTCAGAAATGATATAATAGGTGTGGGTGAGAAACAGATACAAATTTAAGTCCATTTTTGCTAGAAATTCTTCTCTCTGTCCAGTAGATGATGATGTGCAGGAAGAATGTGAATCACCAAAAACAAAAGAAAGTGAAAGTTCTGCAGAAGAAAGAAAGTCATACACATCCAGGGTGGCATGAATAAGGGTGAGTAAATTATGAGAGAATTTTCATTTTTAGGTGAATTATTCCTTTTTAAGCTTGATTTTGCCCCATACCAAACACATTTACATTGTGCAGGACATGACTTGCCAAGTGATCCTGTTTATTTTGCATTTTTTTACATTCCTTGCATTGTTTGAACATGTTTTATGCACAACAATAAAGCTCTGTTGGTATTAAGGGAAATTTAGACCCTACACATAAACTGATTTTAATGTAATTGTTTCATACATTACGATTTAAAATGGTGATCAGTGTATTGAAAATAACTTTTTAATATTTTCATTTCTGTTATCATGTCTCCCTTTTATTTTTTGGAATCAGATTAATGTAGTGTTTATCACAGATAAGTGATGTATTTTAAAAGTTGGCATACAGTGTTCATTATAATGGGGCATAAGTTTAGCAGCTCAGTACTCAATACTCACTACTCATGAGTACTTTAAAATGAGCTACTCTTTTACTCTTACTTAAGTAGTTTTTGGACAGCTACTTTTACTCTACTCACACTACATTTTTTGGGAAGTGACTGTACTTCTACTTGAGTATGATTTTTCAGTACTCTTTCCACCCCTGTCTATGGGTGAATATAAAGCCAGGAGGGAGAATTTCTTTTTTTCTAAATTTAACAAGCTCTAAGATGTATGTCTGTGCTCCCTTTGCTTCATGCAGGTTTAATGTAGCTGAACAATTATCTAAATTCCCCCAATCCTCATGAAAGTTTGATATACACAGTTACTGTATGAGTTAATGAGAAACCACAATCCACTGTACTGCATTTTACATTTCAGCACAATTACCCTGAGCCAATTTATGATGATACTAAGCAAGTCACTTACAGGCAGTTCACTCTGATAAATTATGTACATCCTCCAGTCACAGTATGTTTTTTGGGTTAGTGCTGAATCGTGTGATATATTCTCTTGAAACAGTGGTGACATTCAGAAGGCTAACTGAATGAAGATGGATGGCTCATTATATGCTGTTTCCTCAGATTTTCATTCTTCTGGAGTCATTTTGCTTAAAGTTGCTAAGTTTTGAGTTGGCAACAATTTGTTAAATTTTTAACATGCATATATTATATATTAAATGAGCTTACTGCATTTGTTGTCATTTTTACATTCATGTGTATGACTCGTGGAGACAGGGCCGGCCCTGACCAATTTGGTGCCCTAGGCAAGATTTTAGCTGGTGCCCCTTGCATCGCAGCCAATTCCAATTTTGCACTGGTCACTGATCATTGTATACAAACTATCATTCTTTTTTGAGTACATTAGCCAGCTTCTTTTGATTTTTTTTCTCCATTGACTAAGACTGTTAAAATAGTCATGCTGACACCTTCTCCAGTCTTTTTGTTTCTGTTTTTTTTTTACTTGATATGGTCTTCTGAGAACAAATTCTTTTCTTACCTTATCATTTAAAACAGATGGCCAGTCAGCCGTGCAGCCTTTTTGTAGATGTGTGATGTTGTGCTGGGGACAGGTGCAGTTGATGCCGCATCGCTCGGCTGTGCTAAGGTAGAGGGGAAAGGTGCAGTTGATGCTGCATCACTGGGCTGTGCTAAGGTAGAGGGGACAGGTGCAGTTGATGCTGCATCACTGGGCTGTGCTAAGGTAGAGGGAAAGGTGCAGTTGATGCTGCATCACTGGGCTGTGCTAAGGTAGAGGGGACAGGTGCAGTTGATGCCGCATCGCTCGGCTGTGCTAAGGTAGAGGGGAAAAGTGCAGTTGATGCTGCATCACTGGGCTGTGCTAAGGTAGAGGGGACAGGTTCAGTTAATGCCGCATTAAATTAATGATGATTAAATTAATGATTAATTAAATGAATTAAATTAAATGATTAATTAAATGATTGATGATTAAATTAAATTCAACTTTAAAACAAATTAAAATAATTATTATATTATTAAAAATGTATCATTATCATATTAGCATATTTTTGCTGTGGTATCGAAATTGGTATTGAGAACCGTGAAATTTCACTAGTATTGGTATCAACTACTGAATTTTTGGTCCCATGACAACACTAGTCTTTACTGTCACTGATAAAGCAGTGGAAGTGTGCTAGAGAGCTGGATGGCTTGCTTTGTTGCATTGTGAATGATCAACATTTTGGTGAATGTCAACAGCTCTATGTCTAAATGAACAGGTCCTTGAGAGCATTTATGACAGTATGGGACATCAAGCCATTGAGCGCACACTAAACCTGTTGAGGCAATGATGCTTCTGGGTTGGCATGCACTGTATATTGATGTGGAGCAGTGGATCAATAAGTGTAAAAGATGCATCTCAACCAAGATGCTACAACCAAGGATACCTCCTCCTATGAAGCCATTTCTGGCTTCAAGGCCCCTTGAAGTAGTGGCAGTAGATTTTATTGTGCTTGAACCTGCCTCTGATGGCTGTGAGAACATTTTAATTGTGACTGATGTTTTCTCAAATTTAACACAGGTGTTTCCAATCAAGGATCAGAGGGCTGACCAGTGCAAGCTCTTTATCAGAATGCTCCATGATCTATTATGTACACTTCCCCTGAAAAGAAAAAGCATTGGCTAGAACATCTTCCTGAGGTGGAGTATGCTTATAATGTAACATGCAACCACTGGATACTCACCACATTACTTGCTGTTTGGAGTCAACCCGCATCTTCCAGTAGATGCACTACTAGGTTAAAAGCAAACTGTGGACAGAAAATGTGACTGGTTAGTGATCACAAAGACAGATTGAAAGATGCTCATGAAAATGCCAGGAAATTTGCCAAACACAAGGCTGCAGAAAGACTTTGAATGATTTAAGCAAGTACTTAAATGTATAAAATGCTGTGAATTATATAAGCATGTATTAAGTATGTGTTGATGCATGTGGGCAAACTAATGACCTGTTTGTGTTTTCATTTAACATTAGCCTTTACTGTGTTTCATTGTACCGTATTTCATGACCATATTTTGTTGAATAATGCTTCATTTTTGTATTTAATTTCCGTTTTCCATTTTACAATATTTTATTTATATTTTTTAAATGCAATACATCGGCCACTGAAAAAAAAAACAATAAAATTTAGTTTCCTTTGTTGTTTCTTTAAAACCATCAGCTACACAGTGAAAGAAGGGGTGAAGAGGAAAGCGAGGATGACGTCAAGATGGGCTGGGAATAAGTAGCAAGAATGCAGACTGATATGTAATACACATAAGAAGACCAGATGTGAAACAGTTAGGGATCTTAGTGTGTTTTGTCAACTATTCTATAAAAATACAAATTTAAGTATTGACCCCAGCACCACCAAAAATAAGCACTAATAGAGCTTTTGGGCAGTAACCTCAAAAGTTACATCTTCTCACAGAGAAATGCACTTTTGTGAGATAAATGTTTCCAGGCTCCCACACATACTTGGGCCATTGTGCTTTGGAAGGGGGTGCATTTCAAGCTGATACACATTAATGCATCTCAGGTCCCCTGTTTGTGTATGTATGTCTCCTAAGATATGAGTGTGACGGGAGAGTCACTGAGTCTCTCAGCCATATTCCCTCTGCAGTCTCTGTCTCTGCGTCCCCTGTCCCAATAGTCCCAGCAATGCCTACTGTAGGAAACATTTTGTAGCAATAGTATACATACATTTTTTTGCATTTGTTTGTTTGGTCAAACATTATATTAGGTGTCTTTAACTACTATGTACTAACATTAAAATACATACAATAACAAGTATTTATTGTGTAATATGTTATGTTCTGCAAAATTCTCACAAGATTCATAATTGCTGCTATTGAGGTTGAGGTATGGGTTGGTTTTATGAACAGGATTAGGGTTTGATTTAGGGATAGGGTTTAGGATAAGGGTTAGGGGAAGGTTAGGTTTAGGGGTAAGTTTAACAGTGTCCATGTTTAAGTAAAGGACTGTGTCTCTCTCTTTCAGATATTACTATTTTGAATACTTTCTACATATAAAATACGTGCAAAAAAACGTTTCACCCTCACTCTCTGACTGTCCCTGTCTATCACTCTATCTTTCTATTACCTCTGTCATTTGTCTTTTCTTGCATTCTTCCGAGGTCCCACTAGATGCTGTACCAGGTGCAGTTGTGTGTCTGGGTATTAAAGCATGCAGTTGGTAGTTGCTGGAATTAGTTGAAATGTGCAAATCAGTCAAACAAAAAATCTACCATGTCAACATTTCAACATAAATACAGGGAAACAAGGGGGTTTCCACCGGTCCGACAAAAACTATAAAATCTATCATGTGTTTTAGGGTGTGCTTCACTCAAAGCTCAAGCTCTGCACTCAGACTTCAGGCCCGTATCTCAACTCTGCAAAGATTGATGTGGCCTGATGTGCTAATTTTTTTTGTTTTGTGTGTGTGTGTGTGTGTGTGTGTGTCTGTTTGGGCAGGTTCAGCTGGTTTACAAGTACGATTTTTTTAGGTTACAAACTAGTAATTACAAGGGTATTAAGCTTTAAATGTGGTTTATGAAGACATTTCTAGTGTCCCCGTAATTCAAATGACTTAAAAAACATACTAAACAATGTTTTATTGAAAATGTAAAAATGCTAAATGTTTTTTTGTGGGGATTAGGCTTAGTGGTAGTGTTAGGGATATAATCTATAGATCGTACAGAATAAAAATCCTTATGTCTATGGAGAGTCCTCATAAGGATAGCCGCACTAACGTGTGTGCGTGTGTACTGTCTGTCCAGTGCTTTGAGCAAAAATTTAAGTGGATATTATGCAGCCAATCCAGCAGCTAAAATGATATATCATCATCACAAACCTCAGCTCTACCCCACAAAACAATTTTAGACACATTGTTTTTGTACCAACAGTCATTTTTTTCCACACATTTTCCTGTCTGGTAATTAAGCTACTGTAGTTGTAATGTTGCGTCTATATCACACTGTTATCCCAAATTGTGATTACGTGGAGGATTACAGGCAAAAACAAAGTAGGCCTATGCCAAAGTGTGTCAATATAATGTCAGGACATTTCCACAAATGGATTTTAATAAAAGCTCTGCCTGCATACAGTGACTAAATTAAGTTAACATTAAGAAACAGTAAAAGTGTAAATATTGGTTAAAAACATTGGTTAAACCAGTGTAAAACTGATAATTTCCAAATAATTTATGATGCCACTGTAATTCTGTGAAGGTTTGGGTGTGTGGGTAAGTTCTACTATGCTACAACACAAATGGCAGTTGTGATTATGTAGCTCTCATTAGTACATAGATAGGCCTACTTGGCATTTAAGTTCATGTGCATGTGTGTGTGCTCACAATCTAATTTTCACTATAATAAAGTCACATTTTTATGATATAAGAGATACAGCACAACCCACTTCGCTCTAGTTAAGTGGGAAGCAGCAGTAATAGCCGGAGTGGACTCTGATAAATAACAAGACAGTAATTGGCGTGTCAAGAGCTACAGGTGTGATGTCCTCCCACATGTTTCTCTGAGGAATATAGGATGAATCTGTGTAACGATGATCTTGAGTATCTGTAAATGGAATACCCACACAAATCTGGCAAAGCGTGGAAAGCGTGTGACTGTTGGACATTTATGTTAGTAGACATTGTGAAACATCCTTTTGCTGATCCTAACAATATAATTACAAAGTTTTCCTTGAGAAAGAACTTTTTTGCATAGTTAAAAGAGGGCTCAACCAGTTTCTGTCAATGTGGAGACAGAATGACAACTAAAAAGAGCAATAAGTGTGACCATCAATATAATGAGCATTTAAATGTGTCCCATTAAAACGTCACAGTTGGCGTTCTTCTCGATTGGGTTAACTCAGAAGAAGCCAACAATCTTTTAAAATTCAATTCAAATATAGTTTGGAGTAGAACACTGATTAAGGAGTAACCAGAAACATTATGCAGTTTCCTGCACCGAGTGCTTTTTGATCTCTGAATGAAGATTTTGTTGGACTTTTTCCTTGGCAATAATTTGCAAGTGCTCTTTTTCCTTTAATTTGATTGCTCTTGAGTTTACACACATAATTAACCTTCTGGAGCATGAATATTAAAATCATAAAGGAATAATTGTCTCGTTCTTTTTACTTCAGAATGAGCATTTTTTTTCAGTATTGGCCAAACATATTGGCACCCTTGGTAAATAGGAGCATAGAAGGCTGTAAAAAATATATGTCTTTATTGTTTATCCTTTTGATATTTCATATAGAATATTTACAAAAATCTAACCTTTAATTGAAGTAAAGTAATTGAAAGCTGGGAAAAATCTCATAAGTAAATAAATATTTTTCTTCAAAACACGTTTGCCACAATTATTGGCACCCCTAGAAATTATTATAAGTAAAATATATCTGAAGTATATTCCCATTCATATTTTTTCATTTTTAGTACACCTGGGTGACAAGGAACATGAAAGTGTCCAGCCATGACTTCCTGTTTCACATGGGTATAAATATGAGGTAACACACAGGCCAAATACCCTTAATCATCAATCACATGGGTAAGACCAAAGAATAAAGTTCTGATGTCCAGCAACAAGTTGAGCTTCACAAAATGGGAAGTGGCTATAAGAAAATAGCTCAAGTATTGAAAATACCCATTTCCACTATCGTGGCAATAATTAAGAAGTGGCAATCAACTGGAGATGTTCTGAATCGGCCTGAAAGAGGACGTGTGTCTATATTGTCTCCACGCACGGTGAAGAGGATGGTTCGAGTAGCCAAAAATTCTCCAAGAATCACGTCTGGAGAATTGCAGGACTTTGTTTGGTCAGAAAGTCTCCAAAACTACAATCAGACGTCATCTACTTCACAATATGTTGTTTGGGAGGGTTTCAAGATAAAAGCCTCTCCTCTCTTCCAAAAACAAACTCAAGTATCTTCAATTTGCCAGAAATTACTGATGGGACCAGGTTCTATGGTCAGATAAAACAAAAAAAGAGCTTTTTGGCGGAGAGTTTGGAGAGTTTGCCTCTGCCAGAAAGCTTAAAATGGGCTGTTGTTGGATCTTCCAGCTGGACAATGATCCAAAACACACATAAAAATCAAAACAAAAAATGGTTCACTGACCACAAAATCAAGTTTCTGAAATGGCCATCCCAGCCCCCTGAACTGAACCCCATAGAAAACTTGTGGGGTGAACTGAAGAGGAGAGTCCACCAGCATGCACCTCTGAATTTGAAGGATCTGGAGAGATTCTGTATGGAGGAATGGTCTCAAATCACTTGCTAGGTGTTCACCAACCTCAATAGGCATTACAGGAGAAGACTCAGAGCTGTTATCTTGGCACAGAGAGATTGCACACAGTATTGAATACAAGGGTGCAAAGAAGTGTCATGCATATATTTGACAAAAAAAAATTGGGGGGATAAAACTTGTTTTGTGTTTGGAATTGTGTGATATCTGTTTGAGGATAGATGTTTGTGAATATTTTGAATTAAAGACCTTCTTTTCTCATATTTACCAAGGGTACATTTTCCAGATTTACATGGATCACCACATTCATTAATATTTTGAACTTGTGCTGTCAAAAAATAAATAAATAAATAATCATAAAAAACATAGCCGATAAAGAGGAAAGGTCAAAAGCAATACTTACATCACAACCTGAATGGTTAAAAATGGCTCTAAAATATCTAGGCTCAGATGCGAGAAACTCCTTAAGTTAAGAAAACCAAGAGTTATCATTAAAGTTTATTATCACTAGGGGTTTTAATAACCCATGAAAGGCTTGTAACCAACCAGCCCCTGTTCACTAATCTGTATAGTGGACACCAGAGAGTTAATATGAACTTGTGAAATGTTTCAGTGTTTAGTGCGGACGTCTCAGCTATTTATATATTTACTATGTATACTGTGTGTGTGTATAGGTCATTCTCCTCAAACAGTGTGATATCTTGGTGTGTGTCTATGGTGTGATGTTGTGCGATGTTCTTGCACAAACATTGCACACATTTTTTTGTACAAATTTTCTTTTTTATGTTTTGCACAGTGAACATTCTGATTATTAACGACTGATTAGAGTGAACTCCATCTGTCCACATCACTTGAGCATTGAGTCTATACTGTACTAGTCCCTCACACATTGTTCATTCATCCTTAAGGGATCAAGCTGTCAGTTTAATGTCCATGCAGTGTCTGTGACCAAGAAAATCAACCATATTGTTATTTTCCAGACACTGCAATCATGTTGCAATAGCAATGGTAATGTTTTATTATTTTTTTATACTTTACTGTGAAAATACTGCCATCTACTGTACATCTGATTTCTGACTGTCTTATAAATCTGAGTTTCTATACCAGACTATAAAACCCTGTCTGGCTAGAGTTAAACTGATGGTATACTATGATTTTGTGGGTGTGCTTGGTACAGTCTTAAAAAGTTGTTTCTATCCTTGGCCATAAGATGTCAGTCCTGTCTAACTTTTAAAACGCATTCATTCAGGCCGCCCCATAAAACATTTAGTTTATATAAAGTGGGGCAAATATATTTGTAATAAATACTGTACTAAATGGGCTCACATTGAAGGATACAGTCACAACAGAGATTAATTTAATTTGTACTGTTTGAAATGCCAAATATAATTAAAATAAACAGAAAATGCACCCTTTTATGAAGTAGTTATTTTAAATTAGCATGCTCTAAATTTGTTACTCATCTTGCTGTCTGCAAGTTGACATATTTTGCCCCATAACTTTTGTCCCCATATTCACAAGATTTCACTATAACCCATGGGGGGCTTTTACCCTAATTGAGTGGGTCCCTTGGCACCAATCACCCACAACATTAAATCCACCTGCCTAATATCGTGTAGGCCCCCCTCGATCTGCCAAAACAGCTCTGATTCATTGAGGCATGGACTCCACAATACCTCTGAAGGTGTCCTGTGGTATCTGAAACCAAGACGTTAGCAGCAGATCCTTGCTGCTGATTGGACTTGCTGGTCCAGCACATCCCATAGATGCACAATCGGATTGAGATCTGGGGAATTTGGAGGTCAACTGTTGAGTGTGAAAATCCCAGGAGATCAGCAGTTACAGAAATACTCAAACCAGCCAGTCTGGTACCAACAATCATCCATGCAATTATCTAATCAGCCAATCATGCTGACCAAACAGTGCAGTGCATAAATCATACAGATATGGGTCAGGAGCTTCAGTTAATGTTCACATCAACCATCAGACTGGGAAACAAAAGTGATCTCAGTGATTTGGACTGTGCCATGACTGTTGGTGCCTGATGGTCTGGTTTGATTATTTCTGTAACTGCTGATCTCCTGGGATTTTCACGCACGTAGTCTCTATAATTGACTCCGAATGGTGCCAAAAAAAAAAAAAAAACACAAATGAATTTGCAGTGGCACTAACCCGTGTGTATTCAGCAGAAGCAGTGGAATGTGTCCAAAGTTGTTTAGTAAGGTTGCTGGTGTTTCCCCCTTTGTCTTGAAATCTTTGTAGATATTCACAACTTATGGGTTTTCTCTGGTTTTCTCGGTCTCATTCTGTGAATTGTGTTTTTTAAAAAGCTTCTCCCACAGCAAAGTTTTATTTAAATCCATATTATCCATCAGGAGACTGTCAAATAGCATATTAAAACCACACATTGAAAAATAAACAATATAAGGGGCAAATTCTAAATAGCATTTTGAGCTCTTAAAGGGGCAATGCTTAAAGTGGATGCCACTCGAAAATCCTATTTTTAATGTTATTGCAGACATAGGTCTGATTCAAATGAAGGTTTTAGCAAAAATAATATTTACTACCGCACATACAACATAACTTACTGTACTACCGTATTAATGGTAATACTTTTAAAAACTACTGTTGCACCGGCAGTATTTTGAAGCTTTTGTATACTACTGTAGCACCAGTAAACCGTGCAACCCTAGTATGGCTTCAGAGTCGATTTCGTTTGATTTATATATATATATAATAATAATAATAATAATAATAATAATACATTTTATTTATTTGGCGCCTTTCTGGACACTCAAGGTCGCCTTACAAAAGGTACATTAAAACAAACTAAAAACTAACTATAATAAAAACTAGCATAAAAGCATGTTAAAATACATCATACATAAATCGTACATAAATCATCATATATATATATACACACACCAGTGGAGCTCCTCAGTATATATATATATATATATGTATTATTTGAATTTATTTTATTGTACTCTGGGTTTGATTTTTATTTAACTGTGTTGTAATTCTATACAGACGCCCCACTGCATTGTTTACTTTGTATTTCAGGAGGTTTTGTAAAGATATGAAGCAAAGGTCTAGAGAAAAAGTCACATTTTGACTTGCTAGAGTAAGTTCATTTTAATAATGTATTAAACATTGTTCAAAAAGATAAATCAAGGTTGTTTTGCTAATATGATAGCTTTGTGCTCTTTTAATAGAAAATATGTTGGTCAGGACATGTTTTTTCCCAAGGGACTTATTGAGAGTATGAAGGTTAAGTTTGTGTTTCATTAACACATTTATCTGTTTTCCACTGTCCTATGGTGACTTATGATTAGAAGCCATGGCCATTTACCTATTTAAAGCTGGAGTACACACACACACACACACACACACACACACACACGTTGGTCTACCTATCTTTATGAGGACTTATACCATAGACATAATATTTTTTATACTGTACAAACTATAGATTCTATCCCCTAAACCTAACACTTTCTGCATTTTTACATTTTCAATAAAACATTGTTTAATGTGTTTTTTAGATATTTAAATCATGAGAACACTAGAACTGTCCTCATAAACCACATTTATAGCATAATACCCTTGTACTTACCAGTTTGTAACCTAAAAAACTGTCCTCGTAAACCACATAAACATTGTACCAAATTATGACATAAAACACATGACTTATTTTACATGTTGTCCAAGCTGCTCTTTTCCATACAATGAAAGTGAATGATGACCATGGCTATTAAGCAAGATTTTCAGTGAATAACAACATACATTTCTGTTTGCTCTTCACACAAAATTATTATTTGGCTTCAGAAGACTACTTTTATGGTGTTTTTTCATTTTTTTTGGGGGGGGGGTTATACATCCCCTGGTCTACTTTCATTGTATGGAAAAGAGCAGACAGGACACTCTACTAAATATCTCAACAGAAGAAGGAAAGTCATTTGGGTTTGGAACAACATGAGAGTAAATAAATGATGACAGAATTTTCATTTTTATGTGAATTATCCCTTTAAAAGGAGTTTGTATGAGCTAGTTCCAGAAACATTGAGCATTTTTCAACTGGAGAAATCTGAGATAAATCCTATCCTTTCAGTGTGCTGAATCCTGTGAATCTTGAATACTGTCTTTTATGATTAATGTGAGTTTGGGAATTGCAACATTTCTCAGCTTAGAAGATTAGATTTATCTTTGCTGTCTTAGGTGTGTGGTTGTGCAACTCTCTTCCTGAAATTCCTTCAGGGTGAGTACATTAACATTCTTATATTTTTGTCTGCCTCTCCTCAGGCCAACAACATATAAAGAATATTGAATTTAAAGTGAGCTCATCTATTTCTGAAATAATTTACATGGCAGACATTTGTTTCCAATAACTGAAATGGATCTGTCCATGCAGAGCATAATGCATTGCAGGTTATTTTATTTTATATTCCTTAATGATGTTCACTGTCTTACCCACAGTTAGAAAGCAGACAGAAAACTTCAGATACAGCAGTGAGTATCAGACTATTCTTTACTTACAGTCATAGAAAGATCATATTCTAGAGCTCAGCTGCATATATACTGGATGAACTATCTTCAGAATATGAATAAAATCAATAATATCTTTCAGATTCAGAAATATACTGTGAAATCTCAGACAAAAACCATCTGGTACATAAGGGATTTGTCTTTGTATGTGATCACGGTCATTATCACAGGAAAACATACAGGGTCAGAAATGAAGGTGGGTTAGGTGCACAAATACCACATAAAGAGACATAAATACCCCCAAAATTCTAAATGTGGGTGCAAAAAATGCTATGATGAATTCTTCTGTTTTTTATTTGTAAATTCTGATATACTTCTTAACATTCTATTGTAATCCACTTATATATACTGTAAATAATAAAACACACACACATACACAAAAATACAAGTTGATGCTGATTTAATTTTAAAATAAGGGTAAAGGGTAATACATTCTCAATCTTAATTGAATCAATAAATTGATTAAATAAAATTATTATACATAAACGGGCGAGACACAATTTATGTTTTAAATGTGTAAAATTTCCTCAAAAAGGGAAAAAAATGGCACTAAAAACTACAATCCAGCGGCAAATATTGCCCCTAATGTAAAAAAGAATTTCTGACATTGAAAAATTCAGTCATTGATATTTGTATTGATTGATGTGCAAGTAGTCCTCTCATTGTTTTCACGTGTTTAACAGTAAAGGTTGAACTCTCCAGGAAATAAATAGTCTTGAAACGTATGCTGGGTGAAGGGTTTTTTTGGGGAGGTCCATGAAGGGTTTTACCGGAAAAGGCAAGCATTTCTTCAAAGCACTTTAATCATGTAATGTTGTAATGAAAACTAAACCATTTTGTATGTCAAATCTGTTTTTAATTTTTAATTTTCATTTCATATCTTGCGTTTTGTAACAACATTACTTACCTTAAAGGTAAAGTGTGTACTTTTCTTTTTTATGTTAAAATACCTTCTCCCATCAAATTTTTAAATAATTTTCCAAATTCAATGTAAGTTAAGCTAAATCGACTGTATTTGCGAGATAATGCTAATTATCACAAAAATAATTCCAACTTGTCCCTCCTTTTCTTTTAAAAATTACAATGGAAGTGAATTGGGCCAAATTTTGGAGGATTTAAAAGCATATATAGTAATCTTATAAATTTATAAAACCACTTACATTAATTATTCTGTTATAACTTAAGTATTAATTGAGCTGTTAAGATGATTAAATAGTAGATACGTGTTAGGATTTACAGCGTTACGTCGTCATGGCAAGTTGTAACATTTTTATAACTTTACACAGAGATGGTTAGTAAGTGATTTTATCACACTAAAATCATGTTATGCATATTGTTTGCATCTTGTTGCTAAACTTTTGAAACGGTGAGTATTTTAACATTTGCGGATTGACCCCATTCTCTTTGTATATGTATATGCACAGCCATCCTCATATCTAAACGCGATCTCCCCATGCACGCATTCACGTCTGCTCATTATAAGGTGCAGATGCGGTTGTCATTCATACAAACTGCAGCTCAAACAGTCTTTTCAGGCATATAATACATATGTTTTCTGAAACAGACAGCCAAACTATTACAAAAGCATCACAATAACAGTTTAAAACTTGTATACTCGCAGTGAAAATATGCTGATTGAGTGTGATTATCATGCAGCCAAGTCTGTTTACATTAGCGCTTGACACACACACACACACACACACGCACGCACGCACGCACGCACACTCACATCTGAGAATTCAAACAATGCATATAGGCCTGCTAATATTATTTGTTCATTTGTTATTACAGCTATACAAATGAATTAAATGAAACAAATGCCGTACAGCAGACATACAGTAATCCATTTGTTCACATGTTTACTATATTATATACAGTATTTTATATAAGAACTTTGCATATTTTATATTTTATATAAGAAATTAGACAAGAAATCAAAAATGTAATAAAATAAATAAAATAATCCTCAACACTCCGCCCCCCTCTGCCAGCTGTGCTCCACAGGGCACAGAAGGGGAATTTATACCGTACTCATGAAAAGGTTAAGATACTCATCTTCAACCGCTTATCCTGTACAGGGTCACGGGGGGCTGGAGCCTATCCCAGCTAACATTGGGCGAAAGGCGGGGTACACCCTGGACAGGTCGCCAGTCCATCGCAGGGCCACACATATACAGACACACACTCATACTCACATCCACACCTAGGGCAATTTTTGGAGACACCAATTAACCTAGCCTGCATGTCTTTGGATGGTGGGAGGAAGCCGGAGCACCCGGAGAGAACCCACGCAGACACGGGGAGAACATGCAAACTCCACACAGAAAGGCCGGGGCAACCGGGGTTTGAACCCATGACCTTCTTGCTGTGAGGCGACAGTGCTAACCACTGCACCACCGTGCCGCCCAGGTTAAGATACTAATTGCAAATAATTGTCAAGAACCTTAATAATATCTTGATTAGAATGGGGAGAAAATCAGTGTTGCTGTGAAGACCTGTAAAGAGTGAGCACCAGATGTCAGAGAGGAGTTTGTGGGTGAAGCATGTATGTGTATGAAAACTCTTACTGTACCTACACTAGGTGTAACCAATTAAGTCAATCCTATTAAAAACTAAAAAATCTATGTTCTATCTAGTTATCATGAAGAACCTGGACCATGCACACATAGTGAGTCTAATAGGAGTAATTGAGGAAGACCGTATGTGGTTTGTCATGGAGCTGTGTCAACATGGTGAGGTAAGCAAACAGCCTTGATGAATGCTGGATGTTATAACACTTAACTTCATAGATAAACACTATATATGAAAATACAAATTTAGGGAAATTGCAGTGCCAATATTATTGTCACAATCAGTAATTATTTTGGGAAGTGTGGTATTATATTATGTAGTATAAGAAGGGTTTACTTAACTTGTAAATTAAATCAATAAATTCTGATTCTGATTCTAAAATTCAAATGGACTAGATAGGAGTGTAATTCTATTTGCCAGAACTGCTGTGATTGATCTAGCAAACTCAGTTAAGAGAATTATATAGATGGCTCTATTAACATTTACAGGATCCGTAAAAACAGTCATAATCAAACACTTTACAAGCTCACAGAAAGTACCGTATTGAATTAATCAACACAACTGAGTCTTTTCAAATACCGAAGGTCCTGCATGACCTGTCAAAATGATTTAATAAAGTAACAAAATATTTGAGAATCCATTGGGGCTTGACATATTTTAATAGAACAGCAGAGAGCCTGTATTTTAAAATGATGTGTAATGCTCCACCTTAATAATGTGGAAATTCATAGAAATATTCAAAATTCAAAGCCTTTATTTTACCACACTAGTCCTTCTGTGATAAAATGCTTTTTTGCTGTATTCAGCACAACAGTATAAAACAGTGGGAGATAAGTTATTGATATATTTCCAAACAAAGATCTTTTCTTTGTTGTTTATGCTTGAGTGTGTGTGTGTTTGTGTGTGTGTTTGTTGACAGAGACAGCTGTACAGAATGTGCTTGTTGCCACACCTGTGTGTGTGAAACTGGGTGACTGTGGCCTTTCCAGATACATAGAGGATGAAGAATATTACAAAGGTAATCTCAACTGTTTTACACACTCATTAAAGTAATAGTTTGTTTAATCACTGTAATTACCAGCAGTGTTTTCATGTGGCATTTTTTATTATAGTCTTCCCTCTTTAAGCTATAATCATCTAAACTCCTCTAATGTCACATTATGTAAATCTTTAAAAATATGTTAGATTTTATTATTATCAGCTTTGTAACCATATACATTTCTCATTACCTTGCATTATGTCTGCAACATCTGTCTCTCGTTTTCCGATCAAATGGATGGCTCCGGAATCCATTATCTTCAGACGCGTTACTGCGGCCAGTGATGTGTGGATGTATGGTGAGTGAATAGAAGTTAATCATCAGAATTAAAGACATGGCCAACGTTCCATCTAGTTAGTCTAGACATTAGTGTATATTAATTTGTACATGCATTCCATTGTTGAGTAAATCATTATTACCACTGTGTAGTATACAGGTAGTACTTTGATAGTTAGATAGCCTTAGATAGTATTTTGACACTTATAAACACTTAAGTCACTTAACATGTCTGAATGTCATTGCATTAGATAACAAAATATCAAAACAAGAGGCATCTGCAAACAAATCATGCTAGAGTTGCTCAGAGCAAACATATCTTTTGTTATCTATTACAATGGCATTAATTAATTTTAAGTGCTTTTTAATCTTGTTGTTCATTACAACTGCACAATAAGGACTTTAACGGAATAGTTCGGCCAAAATTGTAAGTTCTCTAATCATTTACACACCCTCATGCCATCCCAGATGTGTATGACTTCCTTTCTTCAGCAGAACACAAATGAAGATTTTAGAAGAATATCTCCACTCTGTAGGTCCATACATTGGAAGTGAATGGTGATCAGATATCTGTAGCTCCAAAAATCACATAAAGGAAACATAAATGTAAACCATATGATCTATTGTTTAAATCCTTATCTTCAGAAGTAATGTAATAGTAGTGGGTGAGAAACAAAACAATATTTAAGTCCTTTTTTTACTTCTAATATCCACTTTCACTTTCCCTTTAAGAAAACTAAACAAGCACCACATGTGACTGTCAGATGTAAAAGTGATAGTGAATGTGGAGAATTATATTTTCATTCGTCAAATGAAAATATAATAAAAATAACAAATTGGTAAAAAAAAAATTATATCAAATCCAAACATTTCACCCTCTCCAGCTTCTTTCACTGGCCCCTTTTGCAGTGACCTAAAAATTACTCTTTGACAACAGGTAAAATACAATAGGCTACAATATACCAACACAAATTAGTTCATAAATACAATTGAAAATATCAACTTAATAATAATAATAATTGAAGAATAAACCATGATCTCTCTCTATATATATTTCAAGACAAGTTGCAAGAAATTTTGTATCATATGTCTACAATTACAAATGGATTATGTCAGGGACATAATTTCATGTTCCACTATATTTTCAGAGTATGGACATGAATATTACCATCTGCTGGTAATCTCCAAACTGGTTTGTGTTTTTGATGGTGTTGTACAAGTGTTACTCCAGCGCACTCTCGTTAGGGTTGTGGTTGACGCCATGATGTGCTTCACTTGCATATTGGGTGGGGGGTGCATAGGGATAATCATACACCCACAGATGGGGCTAAAACTCCCATGCTCACTTGCACTTTGTGCTGGCATGAAAATTGTGCTTCTATTTAGCACTCTCACAAAAAATGGATAATACGTAGCGCACAGTTGTTTTGCGTAATTCTACACTTACAATGCAAGCTCACGGAAATAGGGTGCAAAACTGGGTCAGTGTGTTATTAAAACACAGAACCCCTCTGTTTTTGGACCTCAGCTCAGCTGCCATTTTCTTTAAATCATAAGCTTGCACTCAGTCTTTCTAATGGAAGTCTATACATAAGAATGCTGCTCTTTTATATGTGCCATCAGTTTTGGAGTAAGGAGAAAGTGCTGGACAGCTGATCACAGAATAGTCCAACACAGTTACTCAAGCTTTGACCTTAACTGATCTGTCACTTTTTATGCTAAGTGGATGTTAATATATCCTTTTCTTAAAGGGGTCAAATAAGGAATACAATTTATCTTGATCTTTTGAAAAGAGATCAATGCGCTAAAAAATACACTATATTTTTTTAGAACTCAAAACTTCCAAATGTGACAAAGCAGGCAGAGATTGAGGATCTATATGCAGCTTTTATTAACAAAAACTCGGAATAAAGAAAAAACACAGGGAAACTAGAACAGAACATAACACATGCAATAACTGACAAAAAGACTGGGGGGGAAACAATGGCTTAAATACACTAGGGAAAACAAGGAACACCTGGGGAAACAATCAGGGAATGAGAAACAATTAGGGGAAAACCAATCAAAAAATGAAACTACAAAGGACTACAAAAACCAAACAGGAACTAAACAAGAACTTCAACATAACAGCACAAAACAAAAGTCTACAGGGAATACGTGACAACAAATCTCAAGAAGAACTAATGAATGTGTAAACCCAAAATTAGGAAAGATGTGGTGGAGTTTTTTTTAATTGGGGCATTTCACCCCAAAATTAAAATACTACCACCATTTAATGAACCATTCATTTTCAAATATTCAGTCAAAACCCATATGTAACAGATCATTTCACGGGCAAGGAAGAGGCGAGAAACGGGCTTAACATATAACTTAAAGGTTTAGTGGAGAACACAAAAGACAAACACATAAGATAACGGACGTCCGTAATTGAGCTCTCTCTCTCTCGATCGTCGTCTGCGAGTGGCCTTTATCCCTCTTGACGGCGTAATTAGCCTAATACGGGACCGGGCGTGCGTAATCACGCGCCGGTCCCGCCCTCCACCGTGCCACATTCCTCCCCCGTTCTTTCAGGCTGGGGACCCCCGGCCTGACGTACATCCCCTGGGGGGGGCGCCTCCCGCGCGGTCTGCCGGCAGGTCATCCCCATTAACCTGGACGAGGGAGGGGGCAAGGGGAGGGAAACAAAAAACAACAATTAAAAATGGGGGGGGAGGGTTCCTGCACTGGGCGGTACCTCCCCTCCCACAAACACCACAATTTAAAAAAGAGGGGCAACAATTAAAAATAGGGGGGAGGGTTCCTGCACTGGGCGGTACCTCCCCACCCACGAACACCATAATTTAAAAAAAAAAAAAAGAGGGAAAAAGGCCAACGCAGAGCGGTAGCGAGAGAGAGAGGAGAGAGAGATTAATAAAAATAATAATAAAAAAAAAACACCTAACTTACCGGTTCTCTGATACGCCGTAGCTCGTTCCTCAGCCACTCCTCCACCCTCTACCGAACGGCAGCCGCGCCTCTCCAGGCGGATTCGAGGCAGTCCTCAGCCCCTGGCGGATGGAACGCCCCGCCGCGTTCTCGGGGAGCCGAAGGGGACTCCCCCGCCCCTGGCAGCGGTTCTCCCGCTCCAGGCGGTCGGTCGCGATCCCCTCCCCGCTCGCGGACGGCGGTCTTCCCTCAACCCCTCCGCGTTTCAGCGGCTGGTAGGGGCATCCTCCGCCCCTGGCAGCGGCCCTGACCGCTCCAGGCGGTCAGCTATAGGAGCCCCTTCTCCCCTCGCGGTCGGCGGCCATTCCTCCGCGTCCCGGCGGCTGGGCTCCTCGTCCCCCGGCAGATGGCCGCGGCTGCTTCTTTGGGGTAGTGGCGAGAACTCCGCTACGGCGCATCCCTCTTCCTTCCCGGGTTTTGGCACCAATGTAACACAGTTCAAGTTGCGGGCAAGGAAGAGGCGAGAAACCGGCTTGTCAACATAAATAATAATTTAATAAAGAACTTAAAACAAACATTTAGGACAGCAGACGTCTGCTGATTAAGCTCTCTCTCCCGATCGCCGTCTGCGAGTGGCCTTTTAACCCTCTTGCCGGCTCAATCAGCCCGATACGGGACCGGGCGTGCGCAATCACGCGCCGGTCCCGCCCTCCACCGTGCCACACCATATTACTTTCATTGTTTCTGCATGAGACAAAATGGGATGTTTGGCAGAATATTAGGGACTGACAGCCTCAGTCACCGTTCACATTTGTTGTATGAAGAATTCATAAGATTTCAAAATTCTTCAAAAATGTTCCACAGAAGAAAGTCATACATGTTTGGAACAACATGAGTGTGAGTAAATGATGACTTTAAATTTAGATTTTTTTTTTTTTTTTTTTTGGTGAACTAACCTTTAACAAGTTGTCTTATCATTTCAGTAGAACCTTCAGCACATTTCATCATGGATAGTTTTGTGACCCTGTCACAATATTTTGCAGGTCTTGCAAAGTTATTGGATGGGGCAGATAAAAATTACATCGGACTTGACAGCAGACGTGCAGTAAATACTTCTATACATAGAAGTCTAAAGTCAAAGCTTAAAAAAATGGCCAATTAAAAGGACCAGTTAGTCTTTAAAACTACATTATAATTAAATTATGAGATTATTTCTAGAGCAAAAGACTTTGCCAAACTTCAATTTATGCTAGATATATGATATGACCCCTTTAAATATCTGCAAACATGTTGTTGAGTGATGCTTTGTACTACCAAGGCTCTTGGGTGGATATATGCAACTTAAATGACTGTCAGAATTATCAAAGAACAAATACAAAAACAGCTTGATTTGACATTTTTGTAGCAAACATACTACTTTCCCAATACAAGGATCAGAACCAGAAATCTGTTTCTCTTTTCTCCTTCCTCTGGTATTTAGCCAGCGCCTACAGCAGATCTGGACCGCTCAGAGGACACTGTGTATCAGTGCATTATGGATGTGGTAACAGTGGTGGTACAGATGAAAAATTACATCAACACACAACACATATTCTGAGTACATCTCTGCTGTCAAAGTGACAGTGTGATAAAACAAGAAACTAGATTTTAAAACTGATAAAACTTTTGGGCTGAGATTTATAATGTATGTGTAATTGGAGATTCATACTTGCATGGTTTGATATACTATAAATAATTATTAGTATATATATATATATATATATATATATATATATATATATATATATATATATATATATATATATATATATATATATATATATATATATACATTGTCACAAAATATGTACTTATATTGCTTTAAAACAGTTTTGTCTGTTTTTTTGCAGACTGTTGGACTCAGATTGTGGATGATATACTCAATTCTGTACTCTCATAACATTCTTGTATGTTGATTTTCGAGTTAATTATTTTATAACTCATAACAGAAAAGATGCTTATTTGTCTCCACCTACTGGCATAAATATGCAATGTCCAGAACAAATTGGTGAATGAAATTAAATCACAAAATCCGCCACTATTTAGAAAGTCTCGAACATGGAGAGGCGGACTGATTCAATTAGTTAAGTTTCTTAGTTATATTGGACTGTATGTACATGTATGTACATGAAGCACTCTAGGAACATCGCATGTCCAATCAGATTCAAGGACCTGAACTAACTGTTGTATACTTTCTATGTAATCTATGGTTACATAATTTGTTTCCAGTCTAGTAACATATTATAACAGCCTAACATTGACAGTTTCATTATTGTGAGAACAAAACGGATAGCAAGAGATTTTAAGATGTTTTAGAGGGCAATCAGCTAATTTAGTAAATTACATAAAACCTAATAAGAATTTAAATGTGAACTTTCAATCTCTTTCCCACTCTCAGTTTGAGGGCACACAGAAGTTGTTGAATAAAGACTTAGCTGAGCATGTAAGAAAAAATGCATCTAGCCCAGCAGAACACCATCACTTCTCTGAAAGAAGAGTTCAAGAAACAGATGCTGGCAGCCGCACACACTTTGTCCATGGATGCCAAGAACCTGTTAGAAGCTGTAGACCAGCTTAAGTGCACTCTAACCAGGCCAAACCCAAACCGGAGGATGATGGCTCAGCAGAGACAGACTAGAGACTGAGCCTAAACAAACATACTGTGGACTGACAGTTGTTTCAATTGTTCCTCAATGATTCTGAGCAAAGACTTGCTAGGACAGACTGTATAAGCTGTTTGTATAAAATGCAGTTGTACTGCAATAAAAGAGCAATGTAAACAATACTATGGGGCATGTATTGTTTTACATTCATATGTTAGGCTATCCCATATGGTTTTATGATTTAACGAATCATGCCAAACATAGTCTGTGACATCACTTTGTTTCTAGGTTTTTTTTTTACATCGTCTATGTACTTAATATAATTAATGACATGCTTATGTATTGTTGACCATAATATTTGAGAATCACATAATCCAGCAATATGCTTTCTTTAACATTGCATGTTTGCAAATGTCATTAAAATATTTTTCATTTCAGATGTTTCTTGTTAAATATGACCTTCAAAGCATCATATAACATTAATGGCTCTTCAGGATTAAATACTTAGATAACTGATGAATGTGTACATACTGTACATCAATGAGATTAATCAGTGAGACAAATGCACTGAAAACATAATGTAGCAGGGAATAAGAAAGCAACCATAAGTGTTCACCGGAGCGACTTAATGCCCTTGAAATCAGTGGCTCTCAAGTGGTTTTGCTTCACAAAGGAAGATGTTAGGCTTAATGCTAAGGATAGCCTCAATCACCATTCACTTTCATAGTATGGAAAAAGATGCAGTGAGAGTGTCTAGTGACCACTTTATTAGGTATACCTCTCTAATAACCTCCCAGGTTAGGAGTTTGGGTGTCATCCTTGATACCACATTATCTTTTCAGTCCCACATCAATAACATTACCCGGTCTGCCTACTTCCATCTACGAAACATTAATCGCCTCCGCCCCTCCCTTACACCACACACTGCCGCCGTTCTTGTCCATAGTCTTGTCACTTCCCGTTTGGACTACTGCAACTCTCTCCTTTTCTGCCTCCCTCACAAATCCCTTCATAAGCTTCAACTGGTCCAGAATTCAGCTGCCCGCATCATAACTCGAACCCCCTCTATTCACCACATCACTCCTGTTCTTCAACAGCTTCACTGGCTCCCGGTCCAGTTCCGTATTCAATTCAAAATCCTTCTGTTAACATTCAAGGCCATCCACAAACTTGCCCCCCCATATCTGTCTGATCTTCTTCATGGTCCAACATCCACCCGCTCCCTTAGATCCTCTTCCTTCATACACCTGTCTGTCCCCTCCGCCCGTCTCACCACTATGGGGAGCAGAGCATTTAGCCGCTCTGCTCCCCGTCTCTGGAACTCATTACCACCCCAACTTAGAAACATCGATTCATTTTCTCACTTCAAATCTCAACTCAAAACACATCTGTTCAAAAATGCCTATCTTACATAATACCAATTGCATATGATAATGTTGTTGTTTATTTAATTTTGGTGCTTTTAAATGTCTTATGTATCCCTGTACGGTGTCCTTGAGTGCCGAGAAAGGCGCCTTTAAATAAAATGTATTATTATTTTTATTATTAATACTGACTCAATATCATGTTCCTTCAACCAGTTTGAAATGACATATGCTTTGCGGCATTGCGTGTTAACTTGCTGGAAGTAGCCATTAGAAGATGGGTAGACCTTGGTTAGAAAAGGATACACATGGTAAGAAACAATACTCAGGTAGGCTTTGCAATTAAACTATGCTAAATTGGTATTAAGGTGCCTAATGTGTGCCAAGAAAACATTCCACACACCATTAAACCACCTCCTCCAGTCTGAACCGTTGACACAAGGCAGGATACATCCATGTATTCATGTAGTTTATGAAAATTCTGAACATACTATCTGCATGTCGCAGCAGAAATCGAGATTTGTCAGACTAGGCAATTAGTTTTTCTAATTGTCTACTGTCCAGTTTTGGTGAGCCCACTGCAGCCTCATTTTCCTAAAAAAAAAAAAAAAAACGGCTTGTTAATGACAGAGGTCAGAGGAGAATAGCCAGACTGATCCAAGCTGACTGGAAGGTGACCATAACCCAAATAGACCTTATTCACACTAGAACCATCTTTGATTTTAATGGGAATAGCAACATGAGGGAAAAACTTACCATCCCTTCAATGGGTTGTACTGCAGTTTAAAGTGTTCTTGAATCTCTCTGCAGACATTTAGTATACAAAGAACTCAAGAAAACACGAGTTGTGGACAATCAGATGTGATTTAAGAGCTTTATACAGCTTTATACCATTTATGCCACTGATGAGATGCTAAGTCTATCCCTCACAGCCTCGTAATTCTCATTAAAAATGAGCATGAATAAGGTCTATTTGGGTTACAGTTACCCTCCTGTCAGATTGGACCAGTCTGGCTATTCTCCTCTGACCTCTGTCATTAACAAGCCGTATTCATCCACAGGTACTCGTGGTGGCATAGTGACTGTAGCAAAATCATGAAATTGTTTTTATGTTAGGGGTATGGGTCAACCCAACGTGACTCTACTCACTCTAGCAACTGGGCCAATTGGTTGCTTAGTAAGCCTGACCGGAGTCATTCAGCATGCCCTAGATTCAAACTAGTTGTGAGGAATCTTAAATATTTCATATATTTTGTCATACTACATTTTACAAAATCATGCAGATCAACAAAAAGCATCTTTTTGCAAATAGTGCAAATAGTTGCAGATTCTCCTACACACCTGTTTAAATACGAACATACAGTATATTGGCATCACTGCAACATTTTTATTGTGTTTATTTGGAGTCCCACAGACACCCTACACCAACCCCTACCCCTACCTTTCATGATCTTACTAACCATAGCATCACCATGGTATTTTTCTAGTAAAATCATAGTAATCACAAAATTAAACATATTAACTACTATTAAAAACATGTTACTGTAGTAACACCATGGTTAGTACATCAGAACTATATAGTTTCCACCAAAAGACATGGTAAATACAATATTATTACAGTCAAACCATGGTTAATTTTATCCGGATCAAATCCTTCTCTCAACTCCCCAACCTTCTCAGTGACCAAATCACTGTGAGGAAACTCTTTTACTTATTACTATAAGTAGTTTTATAGGAAATATCAAGAGTAGAGGCATAGGGAAAGGTATGTCAATGGATGGGCTTTAAATCCAGATCTCCAGTGTGACAACACATTCACAAACTGTCATTACACCCAGAGCTACTACAGCTGTACATGGGGGTGCCGTTTGTTGCCTGTGTTTCCACCAGAATACTGGAGCGCAAATAGTCACTTAGTTATCCAATCTCTTAATACACTAACTGTCTAACCCATTAACCAGTTTAATGTCTCTGCCCCATCGTGAAAAATTAAAATATGCCTGACTTCATTTGATAGCAACTGACCCCAAACAAATCTGTCGTGGCTGTCTTGAGTTTGGTCTGAGCAGTGGTGAGTAGAGTTAGTGTAAATTGCCTCTGCCAACAAGATGGGCTATTTGCACTTAGTGTAAATAGACACTCCGAATGTATTTATTTATAAGTAATGTTTGAGTGTGATCATGGTTTAAGGAGGGTGTACCTGTATGCTGGGTTGGAAATCTCAAGGACTAATTAATTAGTGCTTTTCTTATTACACCACATGTTGTTCTGAAAGCAAAAAGAAACAAATGAAACATGGAATGGAGGCTGTCATCTGCACAGACTGGCTGAAGCAAAGCTGGCGCATTTACTGCCGCAAATGGTTTACATGCGCTGCACAAGTCTATTGGGTATACTGCAGTCTTGTCACATTTGAACTTTTAGTTTAGCCTCTTATTCAGCTCATGAAAACACTTTTGGCAATTTTCCACTGCATGTTACTGTTCGACTCGACTCACCTCAACTCTACTTGCTTTACTTTTCTAAGCTTGCATTTCAATTGCAGTTTAGTGCCACCTCAACGTGGGTGGGATTATAGGCTGATCGTCATAGTTGCGCTGCCTCTACTGCCGTGACATCATCTTAAACATGACACAAACTGACCAAATCAATAACACAAGCACTAGCTGTTAGCTACTAGCTCATTGTGCTGCATATAGCAGTTGTTGCATGGTGATTTTACACAAGTTTAACAGTTAAATTGGCCTGGTTGTTTTAGAAGCAAGCTTCCAGTAGCTGGTCAACTAAATAAAGTGACGCTTTCAAGTAGAGTATAGAGTCAACGTAACAAAACATACCATCCTCCATCATGGATCAACACCAGTCCAGGGCACTCAACGCTCCCATTGCTCACCGGTTTAGCGTCCATTTGTTCAAACCGCTTCCACTTTTCCTTGATAGTTCTGTAGTCACTTTTAAGTTGTTTTTTTACATTTCCCTACACTGTTGGTAGGTCCGGTGGTAGCCGTGTGCAGCCAACAGCTGAGACACTTCCTGAGAGACTTTTTCGTTTCGCTCATCGCTAATGAGTGGACATCTGCACCTCATTTATTTAACACGGCGTGGTTTTGCGCACAGCCATTTATTTTTTCACAATTTGAAAGTCACGTGAACAAATTTTACTGTTATCGCTGTTGCTAACTTTAAAATTAGCGGGTTGATGTTGCATGTTGGAAATCCAGTGACGCTGGTAGTGACGATTCTCCCTGACCAATCAGTGATCTGCAGGATTTTGACGTCACATTTAGTATTGGCTTGGCTCGCTTGGAACCTCGACCGAGGTGGTACTAAAAAAGTATCAGGTACCAGGTACTATCCACAGTGGAAACCCCCCAAAAAGCGAGCAGAGTCGAGTTGAATTGAGTTGTACCATGCAGTGGAAAAGCCCCATTTGTGTGATCATGAGGACAGATTACATGAAGATGTAGATTAGAATTAGGTGCAGAATTTATATAAATAAAAAAATCTACTCCTCTCTCGCCATTGCTGGCATGTCAGTGATTACCCCTCTGCTGCCAATGCTGGCACGCATGCCATAGGTTGCCGACCCCTGCTCTAGAGACTGTTGTGTGTTAAATCCCAGGAGATAAAATTTTTGTCCATTCTGATGGTTAATGTGAACATTAACTGAAGCTCCTGACCCGTATTTGCATGATTTTATTCATTGCACTGCTGCCGCACAATTGGCTGATTAGATAATCACATGAATAAGCAGGTGTACAGGTGTTCCTAATAAAATGGTCAGTGAGTGTACATTCTGCATAAAATCTCATTTGTGTTCAACAGAAGAATGTCTTGTATGTTTGGAACAATGTCAGAGTGAGTAAATAATGACATAATTGTAATTTTTTTGAGTGAATTATCTTAAGTTTGCTCTCTATGATATGAGCAGTAACAAGAAAAGAGAAATACCGACCTCAGTAATTTTACTCGTCTTATTGTTGTTTCTTTTTCATTTGGCACTTTTAATGTTGATAGAATAATTTTGACAGAATTTCAAGGTTATACATTCATATACAAGCGTTTACACATTCAAGCTTCACCTCAAAGGCGAGATGGCATTTGATACATTTCTCTGAAATTCAGTCCTACAAAAAATATCAGGCCTTTGGTGTGACATTCCTGATATCAAACATGCACCTTATCCAAGGGCATAGATTCCAGGTGGGTAAACCCCCATTAATCAAAACAAGCAAGTACAACACCGCCCCAACCCCCACCACTCAATATTTCAACCATGATCAATGGAAACACGTCCCCATGCTGGATCTGTCAGTGGAAGCACAAAAGTTACGTAGAAGTCCTTCTTGTCCAAAGATACCATTTGTTGGTATGTTTTCTAGATCATGCCTGCGAGCCAAGGAGGGAGAAAGAGCCCGAATGTGCCCAGCAAACATACTATGATGAACATCCATAGGAAGATCCTGTCTATTACCATAGCAACATACTTCCAATCTTCCTTAACCTGTATGAAAAGATAAACCAGACAAATGAGTTTGACTGCACAGCAGAGGTGTTCTATTCATTGACATTAAGACAAACATATAAATGGTAGTTACACATTATATGAGTGTCCATGTTAGGCATGTTATGATTAAGTATAATATCAGTAAGTATGACAACATGCAAGTACAGGTAGCACTATAATAAATAGGATATACAATGGCCCCAAAAATTATTTGGACAATTATGAACAATTACAGTAAGTCACACTTATATTAATTTTATTGCATTAGATACAAAATATTAAAACAAGCAGCATAAATATATGCATACTAATTCTGCTAAACATTTTCTCATTTTCTTGACTTTTCTTAGGACTTTTTTTGCAATTACTTTTAAGCTGCTGGTCTCAAGGTGATTTGTAGTGGTTTTTATTTAGTATGAAGTCAGTTCCGCTCAAGTTAACACCTTGTGTCACCTTGTGTTAACACTAAATGTCCTACTGTAGCAAAGTAAACACAGGTGTAGTTCTGCACATTAACTATGGACATGTTCCACTAAGTTTGATAACCAGAAAGTGCCCAAATACTTTTGTTTTAATTTTGAACAATACACAGTTTCATAATTTGAAACCTAACAAACTTGTTTTTACGAAATGTTTTTCTTGAAAAGTTGCTTGAGCTTTCTTTCTTTCAAACAAATGCCACTTGCTTTAAATTTAGTTTTATAATGCAAAGACATTCATGCATTATAACAGTAAGTGTGGTTTAACGGGAAAGTTCATCCAAAATTTTTAATTGTGTCATAATTCTTTAGGAGCAATTTCTCAATCATTAAAACTGCAAAACTGTTAAACAGGATACCCCGTAGCACAGAGAGCAAAATGTGATCTGGATGAAGTGGATATCTACCTAAAATCACATGAAAAAAATGATACTTTTTTGAAAAGTAATTGAGAAACTTAAACTAGTGTTTTAGCATGTTAATAAGTTGTTTAATGTGTTAGCCAATAGTTACATAAATGTACACATATGCAAGAAAATGTTAAAATGCATCTCTCAAAGACACAATTGGACACTTTGGTGTTGTTTATGCAAAAACAAAAAGTGGGGCTGTGAATCGATACATTTTTAAAATGAAATAATAACTCACTATTTAATTATGGTACAAAATACATTACAACAAACATTAAAAAAATGATCATAAATATATTTACTTTGTAGGCCTACTTTGTCTGATTTGTCACCATTAATTTTGATCAAAATGGTCATCAATTAATATTTTTTTTATTTGTATTTCTTTAAATAAAGTGTACTGTTCTCTTCTTGGTCAGGTTTACACACTGATTCCAAACATATGATTTTCTTTCTTCCGTGAAGCACAAAAGGACCTGTTAGGAACAATGTTAAGGACTGACAGTCTCAGTCACCTTTCCCTTTCATTGCATCTCCTTTTGTGCTCCACGTTAGAGAGTCATACATGTTTGGAACAACATGAGCATAAGTAAATGATGACATTATTATTTTTTTGTCACCCAGCTATACCTTGAAACACTAAAATACTCTTTGGGACCACTGTATATTGAGTACATGTTGTTCATTAGTATTGCTCATGCACTGTAAGAAGTGTGTGACCACAATTGCCAATGATTATTAGAAACTTACACTGAAGTCAGCATCTTCTGCTCTCAGGTGGTCTGCTATGTAGTGAACCCCCTCCAGAGCTTGTAGGACACTGGGGGACAGTGGGAACCCTGGGTTGTCTGATGTCATGTTGTCAAGCCTCTTTGTGACATTAGCTCTACAACCAGGCTGCCTGGAAGCCGCGCCCATCTCCAATCTAGGGTAGGGGCCATATTTCTGTAAAGGTGGTGGAGTTGAGCCAAGTGGACATGGCGAAGGGGAGTGAAAGGAAAGAGAGTTAGCTGAAGAGAGCGTTCCAAGTTCTAGATCCTTATAACAGCAGTGCCTGCGAGACTCCTCCTCCCCAGAGCTAACCCCCCTGAACCAGCTAGTAGATGTGCTGAGGGGCGTGGTTGCCGGTCCAATTACTTGTGACATCGTACCATGCCCCTGCCGCTGCAGGAGGAGAAGTTTCTGTCTGTGTCGGCTGTCAGGTGCAGGCCTGCGCATGAACAGCCACCGAGGGATCAAATCCAAGAAGACTGAGTGCACCCAACTGGGCATCTTATGAGTACTGGGTGATCTGTGGTGCACGTTAAGCACAAAGACGGTGATAACAATGGACAGGGTGACAAAGATCATGGTGAAGAGCAGATATTCGCCAATAAGTGGGATAACCAGAGAGGTGGATGGGATAATTTCTGTTATGAGCAGCAGGAAGACGGTTAGAGAGAGGAGGACAGAGATACACAGTGTGATCTTCTCCCCACAGTCTGATGGCAGGTAAAAGACCAGCACGGTCAGGCAGGAGATGAGAAGGCAGGGGATGATGAGGTTGATGGTGTAGAAGAGAGGAAGACGACGAATGATGAAGAAGTAGGTGATGTCAGGGTAGATCTCATAGCAGCAGTCATACTTCTTGGTGTTGTAGGTTCCTACAGCATTGATGATGGCCCACTCACCGCTCTCCCAGTAATCTTTTAGATCGACAGTGTTCTCAATACGTTCCAGGTCGATCTTGGCTTTGTCATAAGTCCACGAGCCGAACTTCATCTTGCAGTTCTGCTGGTCAAATGGGAAGAAGGTGACGTCAATGCTGCACGAGCTCTTGTAGATGGCAGGTGGGACCCATCGCACTTTACCTGTGTGGAAGAGGTGAGCTTTGGTCATGTGCGTCACCGCAAACTCACCATCTGCACTGAAGAGGACAACAAGCAATATATGTGATCAACTTTATTAAATTCTGTCATTTCATTTCATGCATCTTACAATTTAGCAAAATTTAGAAATAATTACTTTGATCGTTATTCTTATTCTTTGCTGAGCTTGACTACCAAATCACACATTTAAATCTTTGCTTTGAAGCAGTTACGCTTTAAGCATTTTTGTCATTATTTGATTGAATTAGAGGCGGTCTTAAGTATAGATATGATATTTTAATATCATATTATTTTTAGTATTATTTAAAATAATTATTATTTAATTATTTAAAATGTATTTGTGACACTGTCTGCAGTCCATGCAGATACAAATATGAGTGATGGACATAGTTAAATTGCCTTTGGAGATATGAAAAGCTTGAAATCTTCTCTGGTGTAATCTGTATTGGTGTGCAGCTGTATTACCATATTCAAACACAAGGTGGAAGTCTAAGGATGTGAGTGAGAGAGTTCACTGCTGCAACACCATGGAACACTTCTGAGGACCATCTGCAGCATTTGAATCTACACAGCATTTACAGCTAATAACTTGGATTAATTTTATGTGCATTATTTAACTTGTGTTAAATATCTGCAAATGTACAACACAAGTTAAGTGTTTTTTTGTTTGTTTTTTTATACATTTTTTTAAAATGTAAAAAGCTGTTACTCACTTGTTGTACAAGACTATGTCCGGAACCCAGATAAGTTCAGACGGAACCCTGATAGAAGTCACGTTGTCGTAGTCTGAAGGTTTCCATCGTAGTTTATAGTCATTCCACTCCTGAGTGAGAAGCCACAAAGATTTAAGAAAGTAAAAGCAACAGGATACACTACAATAAGTCTAGGCTACCCTCACATTTGTCTTGTTTATGTTATTATATTATCAACATTTTTAACGTGTTTAACCAACTGTGCTCTTATTCAGTAAACAGTTTTAACAGTTCTATGGATTTGAGGATTATAAATAAGTAATGACTTCAGTTAGCCATCTGTCGTTCACTTCGACATTGTGTCGAAGAAGCGACACTAGCGCTCAAGAGAGACCCCTAGTGTCGCTTCTTTGACACAACGTCTCGTTCCCTCCATCAGGAAACGGACGTTACATCTGTAACCTAGACGTTCCCCATCTGTCGCTCACTTTGACGTTGTGTTGAAGAAGCGACACTAGGGGTCTCTTTTGAGCACTAGTGTCGCTTCTTCAACACAATGTCTCGTTCCCTCCATCAGGGAACGGAGGTTACATCCGTAACCGAGACGTTTCAGTCTGTTCCTCACACAATGATACTGTATGGCTTCAAAAGATTTGTTTATGCATTGTACAGAAGAGTTTTATCACACGTTAATGGTTCTTTGAAAGCTTTAGTCGCCGTTCTTTGTAATTGCATGTAAAAATGACAATACGTTCTACAAAGTTTTCATTTTTGGGTTTTTGGGTTTCCTTGCTGAAAAGACCAGCATTCCTGGTCACCATGTTGTGTTTTGGTTGCTGGTCCCATAGCATGGAACCAGGCTTTTAAACTAGTTTAACCAGCTTCATAAACTAGGATTTGCTGATTAAAAAAACAAAAAAAAAAACTTTACTATGCTTGTCCACCAGCTTAACCAACACCAAACCAGCACTAACCAGCTAACCTAGCCTAGACCAGGAAATAAATTGGATGCTGGTTAAAAGAATTTTCAGCAGGGTCAACTATTCCTTAACTTTCTTGCTGCACACACCTGCTTTAGCCAGACGTTTGTTGTCATCATTTGATTCTTCTCGTCCTGTGGAGGGAAGAGAGGGAGGGATGGAAGATATCATTTTAATTTCCTGATGGACCTGGAACCTTCAAGGAGCATATATCATAATTTACCAAGAAGGTCATGGGGTGTTTAATATGGCAATGTAGAAGGGTTGGCATTAACACCTTAATGAAATGAATGCTTAGAATAGTCTGTAAAGCACATGGAAAATAAGGTTTCTTAAATATGCTTTATATTTTAAAGCAATGATTAATTTTAAAACTTCTGTCTTTGTGGAGGCAAATTTATTTGATATTTTTACAACACCACTAGCATTACTGGGTGATCTTTAAGAGAATGAGAGAGAATGGCTTGCATTTTGCAATCTTTTGTAATTGGGAGTATTCTAAGCTCTGGCCTGCTTTGGGCCAAGACGTGTTCTCCTAGACAATGATCAAGGATGCACTTGAAGAAGCTATACCTTCATACTGCATATAATTTTTCAAAGTTTTAAAATTAATGGCAGGCTAAAGTGAAAACTTCACATGTGAAAGGGACTTAATTAATCTCGCTTTATTCAGAGGTTCAATTTATTTCCATTATAATCAGACATAGTATATAATTAGTTAAGTGATTAGTTGTTTTGGAAAAAAAAAATAATAATTCTCCAATTTTTTAAGTTAAACCATACAAGCAATTTTCAGTTTCTAACTTGCTCCTCACTCACACTCTTTATGTATTAACTTTTGATGGGTTCACTCCAAGCTATAACAGAAACTTACCACATCAATCAGCTGGGCGATAGATAAACCAAACTTGACAATAACGACATCAGACGTGTTTGGCACAGGTCTTGACCACTTGTTGTAGCCATCAAAGAGCTTTTTGAAGAGCTCATCTTCAGCATGTGAGTGAGTCCTCTCACAACAAGAAACTGCCAGTGGAAAAAAAGATATAAAACATAAACAGCTTGTACTTTTTTCCCTACAATTGCCAACTGAATACACAAAAATTATTTGGACGAGATTCTATGTTTTTATCAAACAGTGCCATGTTCCAACTGTTCCTACAAATTTGACCAGCCATGGTAAATTAATTGGTGAGACCATAACACCACTTTTTTTTATTTATCAAATAAAAGCCAATTAATCAGCAACAATGCAACACACACACACACACAAAGAAATGAATGGGTGAGAGTAAAATAGCATTTTTTTATTTTGTAAAAAAAAAAAAAAAAATGAATCAGCCACAATGCAGAACACACACAGACACACACTTCAAGGTCAGATCAAAGTCTTTGTCTGAACCCACCGTGAGAAAGTTTAGGTTTGGTGTGGGAGCTGTACACCAGCTATAAGCATATTTTAGCATCATTGCAAAATCTCACCCTTCAACAGAAGTGGTTTCAAAAATGTCTAAATATACAGTGCATTCATAAAGTATTCAGACCCCTTCATTGAGTGGTGATTGCAGCATCATGCTATAACGGGTGTTTTTCAGTGGCAGGGAATGGAGGACTGGTCAGGGTTGAAGGAAAGATGAATGCTGCAACATATAGAGAAACACTTTAGGAAAACTAGGTTCACCTTCCAACAGGACAACCCTAAATCACAGCCAAGACAATGCAAGAGTGGCTTAGGAGCAACTCTGTGAATGTCCTTGAGTGGCCCAGCCAGAGTCCGGACTTGAACCCAATCGAACATCTCTGGAGAGACCTGAAAATGGCTATCCACTGACGGTCCCCATCTAACCTGACAGAGCTTGAGAGGATCTGCAGAGAAGAAATGGCAGAAAATCCCCAATCCAGATGTGCAAAGCTTGCCGGATCAAACCCAAAAAGACTTGAGACTGTAATCGCTGCCAAAGGTGCTTCAACTAAGTACTGAGTTAAGGGTCTGAATAGTTATGTCAATGTGATACAGTTTTTTTCTTTTTAATAAATTTCCAAAGCTATCAAAAATCCTTTTTTGCAATTTCATTATGGGGTATGGAGTGTAGATTGATGTGGACATTATGTTGAAGCCTCTTAGAATAAGGCTGCAACATAACAAAATGTGAAAAAAGTGAAGCGGTCTGAATACTTTATGAAAGCACTGTATATCAAAAGTTCTTTCACATTACAGGATGAAAGAGTGGAGTCATTTTAAGAGTTATTGTTCTTTTGTCCTATCCACAACTTGGCATACAATGTCAGTGCATGCACAGACTTCAAGTAAATTACGTAACCTGATGTAGTCTCTAAACTCCTTCACATGCCTTTTTTTCTTAGAGGGATGGTTCAACAAAAACAAATGTGTCGTTATTAATTTTTCCTCACGTTGTTTTAAATCTATATGACTTTCTTCTGTGGAACACAAAAGAGATTTTAAGCAGAATGTTGGCATCAGTCACCATTCACTTTCATTCTGTTCTTTTCCCATACAAAGAAAGTGAATGATGACTGGTGACTGAAGATAGCATCTGCTTTGTCATATGGGCTTAGTCCATAAGGGAAGGTAAATGATGACAGAATTTTCATTTTTGGTTGAACTATCCATTTAAGAAAGTAAGGGGTGAAATCACGAGTTCACAGACTTAATTAAACTGATGCAAAGACAGCTAGAGTCTATTATTATATCTAAGGACATGCTCTCTGGTCACACATTTTGCATGTTAAATAACTAAAACAGTATTAGAGAGCTTCTGCATCAAGGGATTAACTCTCATTCATTTTAGTGCTCTAATCACGATTAAATAATTACATGCATCCACACTCTCTGCCCGTCGGCTGGCGGTAATTGATTTGCTCTCAAGACACAAAAGTTTCCAGACAAATTATTCTACACACTTATACCGGATGTTACAGTAACAGATTTAAGCTTATTTATTTTAGGACTGTACTTTAAAAGAAAGCATGCTATCTAAAGGACATGGCTAGATTCCACAAACACCTGGCATGCGAAAAGTCTATACGTTTTCATGATATTGGGGCCAGTGTGGCGAGCTCTTCCTTTTGATGGAAGATAATTTCTGCACCTTTGGTTGACAACTCTGCAGGACAGAGCCTGGATGCTATTAAGCTGGCCAATTCAGGTCTCATCTCTGAGCTGGAGTGGCATTAACACAGAACCCTAAGGAGAGTGTTTGCACAGTATATGTCAGGCCAGCTATTTGAGTGCTCGAGTTGCTCTCCAGGCTCAGTGATTTGCTGTGTGGATCAGCGAGCTCCCTGGAGATATGCTGCACAATGAGTCACAATCTGGGGAATGACAACATATCATTAATAAGTCAGATTTAGGGTCTGCACCAGAGTGTATTACCACAGTAGGACATGATGTGAAAAGCAAGCACTGCAATGGGGGGCAAAATACAAAACAAAAAACAAACAAACAGTGAGCCTGTTTCTGGAATTACAGGATGTCATTTTAATGCCTGTATATTTTAAAGTTTACTATTGTGTATATTGTTACATTATAAATATATATCAACCTTCTCAGACAAAAATCTGCTTTTCACGGGCTATTGTTAAACACTGAACTGACAACAGAAGGTCATATGCTGGCTTAATCAACATCAAGCATGGCTGTCCCAGGACCAATTAACAGTTCACATGCAGAAATAGTGTACAGTGGTACCCACACAAACACAAAACTCCATCAGGGTAACATGTCACACAAAAATACTGTAATAAACACTAACTAAACTACATAAAATATAACATAGAACACTCCAATGCACATAACTTATATCAAAAGAAACAAATACTTCCATTAAAAATGATCAAATTTGATGGGTCAAGCCAGTAATTGTTTTTCACCATAATTTTAACAATAGTTTACCATAAAAGTACATGCATTTTCAAACATTATGTATATAAAAATAAAATAAAACCACAATATAAATAGTAAACATAATATACATTTTAACAGTTAACTATAGAGCAAAATCATACTTTTTACATTTTAAAAATATTTTTTCCCCCAATATTTTACTTTAAAATGATTTGTTAAATATATTTTTAGTTTAATTTTATATTTCTTATGTTTAAGGAAACTAACTACCGGTCAACCAATTAACTTTTTTTATGTTTAGGGTTACATTAGGGCTATTTCTGTACAGCAGGCATTCAGAGATGTTTTGTTGAAAAAAACAACAAAAATACAAACAAAACTCTCAGGACGTTGAAGTAAAAGATAAAGACAAAATAGAACTGAAAACAAACGGACTAGGAAAACTAAACCAAACAGGTAACAAAACTCACTATTAGAAAAACAAAACAACAAGACGAAAGGTACTGAGAATGAACCAATTGGAGGACAGGACAGGACAGGACAGGACAGGACAGGACAGGACAGGACAGGACAGGACAGGACAGGACAGGACAGGACAGGACAGGACAACAAAACACAACGATCTGATGGTGAAGACAAGACAAAAGGAGAGAATATAAAGAGGGAGGGAAGATTGAACACAGGTGCTGCCAATAATCACAAGCAGCATAATCAGCGCTGCACTGCTGAGCAGCACATGGAAACAGAAGGGAAAGAGGAAAACACAAAGTACATGGACAACCTGAGAGAGAGGTGGAGGAAACTGTCACAAACCTGCCAGATCACCGATTAAAACCAGACCAATATGGCAGGATCATGACAATGACGGAATTTTCATTTTGATGAGAACTATTTCTTTAAATAATATGTTTTACCTTGATTTAAAAGAGTTAATTTAGAGGTCATCACATGAAAAACTTTTTAGGTTACATTATTCCAGTGTGGGCATCACCATTTACCACTTCCCTCTAAAAAAAAAATAATAATAAAAAAAAAAATAAAAAAAAAATATTGGTACAACCACAATTGTCAATTGTAACAACAACTGTAAATATGATTTAGGAGGAAACTACAACCATGGTACTGTGGAAACAAAAGAATCGTGCACTCCTTTACAGATCTAATTTGACAACCATGATGAACCCTGCCACAGTTATGCGCCCTCCCCAAACAGCGCATGCAGCGGTCACAGCGCATCTGTTTCCAAGAGCAGAGCAGGCGGAGGATTGACTTCAGTATTCCAGTTGCTTAGATCAAAGCCTCGGACCTGAAAAACGAAGACAACCTCCTCGTGTATATTCATGATCAACTCTGGAAACGTTCCAGAGCGCTGTTTCAAATCCACTGCAAATATTGTGTGTAAAGAGAATCTTTAAACGCGGCCAGTGCCAGTCTCCTCCGATGCCTGCAGTGTTATTCATTCATCACGGAGTCAAGCTGCTGCTGACAGCGAGCGTTAACATAAATTAAGAGACGCTCGTGGAGAGTGCAGGTGTGAACGCAGGCTGATTTAAGCACCAACTTGGCCGTGGAGAGGATGTTTTCATTTTACTGGCAATCGTGCATGCCATTCTAATGCATACTCTTATCTCCGAGGGTGTATTTCCACGTGAAACCCCAATTTGCAAGCTCGCAGTTTGTTCCCATCCTCCAAATGAATAAGCCAAACACATAATGCACATTGGCAACACACCTGCACTGAAAATAAAATAATAAGAATAAACTAAAAAATGTTCTTCACGTGGAAACATCTAAATTATCGGGTTTAAGTGAAGTAAATATAAATAATTAAAAAAAAATGTAATTACTTAATTAACCTGAATACATTGGCTAGACCATAACTAATTTTTTGAGTTGAATCAGGTAGAAATAGTTCCTTAACCTGTAACTCTTACAGGTTACTTCTTTTTACAGTGTAGTAAACAAATAAACAAATGTAAAATGTTTGTTTTAGATTTGTGATTTGATTAACTGGAATTGCGCAGCCTCATACAACCACATTCCTATGGAATTTTAGTAAATAAGGTACAAATCAGAAATGAAACTTACTTGACTCACATAGGATAATACAGAGAAGAGTCATCCTCAGAAACAACCAGTGATTCCCAAATCGCTCCATCATACAGTCAATTACACTCCTATTTTCAATACACTTTTATTTTCTCCACTTTGTCCCACAAGTCATTTTCCATATACTTCAGTGCTTTTCGTGGTTTCTATGATTTCTGATTTGGCATCATATGCTACTCTAGATCTTGGGCTAGTTCGAAGCTGCAATAGTGTGATGTTCTTCAGATCTTGGGTCAAAAATCTCCTTGCCACTTATAAGTTATCACATTGATTTGAAATGCAAAGAGAATCGGAGCAAAACATCTATTACGTTGAAAAAAATCCAGTGTTTATCCATATTTATCCAAGCCAGAACTTTTCTTCTGTTGCCGTAGACAAGCATATGCTTAGCGCGAGTTCAGGAACCTGGATTCCGTACTGCAATGGTATTCTTTGTTTCCATATGCATGCCTAAAAACGATTTTTAGAAGCAGATATATCCCAGAGTAACTCCATATGTGTTATAAAATTATGCACAGATGATTTTTGCACTCACAGCTCCTGCTGTGTCCAGTACGTGTTTACTCAACACTGAACATCCTTGCTCTCAATCCGCCTATTCACTTTCATGTTTGACAGAAAGGGAGGGATCTCAGCACTGTGTTCCCCAGTTGCCATTAGTAACAAAAAAATAAATAAATAATAATAATATTGTTTTTTTCTTTCGTAAGAACACTATAATGAGCGCATATTTAACGGATACGTGAACATTTTTAGTACAAACCGTATAACAAACCTTTCTGATCCAAACCTGATAGGCAGCATGCTGTTTTAAATTAAATTGTAAATGGTTATTGCAACCAATCACCGCTAGAGGTCATAATAGCTGAATAAATGCTGATGGGAAAAGAAAGAGGAGGTTAAAGCGACGCGCAATTTCACATGTTGAAACTTAAAAAAATAGTTTATAATAATCACTTTTTTTTTCTTTTAAGGGCAAGAAATAATTTGTGGTTTTAGTATATTTGTGGTTCATACTAAAGGGGGCATTTATTAGGCCTAATACTTATTTTAGCATGCCCAGTAATTTTTTAAAGGAATATGACTAAAACAAGTAGCCTAAATGTTACAACTCATTATTGAAAACGTAATTATTTTGCACACAATTCACTATATGTGAATGTAGTGTTAAACTATAGCTAACATCAACATTTCCACAATTAATACCCACTAAAAGGTAGGCCTATCACGTCACGAATGACTAGCATTGCAATAGTATAATTTTTTTTTTCATGTCATTAAAATACATTTACACAGGCTTTATGGACATACAACTTCTTCAGAGATACACATACAGCAAAAGTGATTACAACTGACTGGGATACACCTAAAAATATTTTCAAAATAACATTCTGCCAAAATGAGTTTAGCTTCTAGTGTTCTCCTCTTGATTCTGGCTTCAAGTTTTCATTTATTCCTCAGTGACATCACTGCCATGTCATTTTTTCACCTTTTTTTCCTTTCTTCATCTTGCTTTATTTATTTGAGTTCATGTGTGCTGATTTCCAGACCCTCACTTTTCACCATCTGCTCCCTAGCACCAAGACTGCCAGACCATAGAGCTGTATAGTTGTGTGTAGTGGTCAACCGATATATCGCAGAGACCGATATATCTGCTGATATTCTGACATTTTCATATTCGGCATCGGCCGATAAGTTTTCCCGTTTGGAGTTTGAGGGTGCCAAGAATCATCTGCTTGCATGTGAAGCGACAGAGACATATAAACGACCAGTCATGGTTCGTTTTCTTGTTACGTTCCACCATGTTACTACGATAATAGACCAGTGTGCAACACAGTCTCATTTAAACTATCCGCATATCAGCCGCATCGGTTTGAGCTCATAATGTTAAAATGCTTACCTGTTTCATTCTCCCTCTCTCTCCTCAACAATTCCCTGTAACTTTTAACTGTCTTGTCTAATGATAAAAAGGCAATCATCAATAAAATTAATATCATATACCGTCTGCAAATATGTGCATATCTCGTTTAAACAGATATAATAAACAAACCTCACATAACTTCAGCAGATCCAGCACCTGTGGAGTGCTCATTTTTTCTTTCTCTGAAATACTTATTCTAAGTCTCTCCTCAACAGTTCCCTGTAGCTTTTAACTTTCTTTTCTTATGAAAAAGGTAAATAAGAATAAAACTTCTATTATATACCATTTGCAAATATGCAGATATCTTGTTTTAACAGATGTAATTCACAAACCTCACGAAAATACAGCGTTTTCTTCCTGTGGATCGCTCATAATAATATATCTTCTTCTGAAGCGCATATTCCATCAGCCAGAAACAAAAACTTCAGAATCAGGATCAAAAGTTTTCCTCTGATTCACAAATCATGATGGTCAGTCCATGACAATCCAAGCAGGCGATCCAGGCTGTTTAAATTGTTAGGAGGCCCCAGCTGGAACCGCACAAGCGCATAAGTGCAACTTCAAGGCTGCTTCTGAAACTAGAAAAATGCTGCCTCCGGAGACTGTATACAGAGGTAGGATGAAAGTAAGGTGCTTTTCAAACTGTTCTGAGACCAGTTTCCTTAAGAGATCAAGTCATTCAAAACAGCTACAGTTAAGCCATTAACTGATTAGGCAGCAAGGTTGCAATTCTCATGAGCATGTAATCAAGCACATACAGATAAGCTCCAAGGCCGCAAACTTTTAAAGAAACGGACGTCATCAGAGGAATAGTGTTTGATTCCATGCTCATGAGAGTGTGGTGACTCTGGTCCCATCCTGATAGTAAAATGTAGCGTGATTTGTTGAAGATAGAGCACGCTTTGTTTGGTCTGAGTAATGTGTCCGTTCTCCAACTGGTTTGAGTAGATGATGGGTGGAGTTCACCTATTTGTAGATTTGTGTGGACATCTTGACACTAGATTTGTTGAAAAATTGACAAATGTGTGTAGCGATCCGCAAATTCACAGGAAGCAATCCACAAAAAAATGTGCACGATTAACCAATGAATGCTGGACAAAGTTGTGTTTGTGAGTTAAAAAATATTTTTGTAAATATTTTTTTTATTTGCAATTCTCATTATATTAATTTGTGAATTAATTTCATTTTTGTGAAACTCCTTGCATTTATTTGTGGATCTGATTAAATTTATTTATAAATCTCTTTCCATTTGTATGTTAATATGACACAAAAATAACCTCATGCACTCATGGTTGCTGGACTAATGTGTGTATTGTTATTTCCTTCTTCCTAATATATTAACAATTTCTTCATGTGCCAATAAATTACTTACATTTGATGACTAAACAGAAATCTGAAGAAACTGCTATCTACCATTTGTTTTTCTGTGAAATTGAGTAAATGGAAAAGGAATATTTTTCTAAGATTCAACTTCACTGCCAAGATTATTTCTTCAATGATCTTGTACACAAAGCCATAATGTTTTATTATGGCTCACATATAAACAGTTGAAAAAGTTGAAAAACAGTTGAAAAAGCTTGGAAAGAAAAATATTATTTGACTTTCAATCCATCCTCTGACAATAGTGCTGCTTCACAGAAGAAATATATATGTATGGACAGATGTCTTGTCACACAAGCACCCATTATATTACATGCAGAACATAAAACTGTAAAAAAGTAAGTTAAAAGAAAAGTCAAATTAGATTGGTTTATTCATGTCAGGGTGTGTAATGCTGAAGATGGTGTTATTGAAGATAACTGTAATGAAAGCCGTATGAATAAATATGGATTTGAGTTTTTAATGCAGTTTTTTTCCAGTTTGGGTGATTTCCCATTGAGTCATTTAGTTTAGTCTTATGCTCTTCATCAGCTCCACATGCAGGGCTCGAGAGGAGCTCTACAGTCGAGTGGCAATATCTGCCGTGGTACGAAGCATTTCTTCAAAAATAGAGCAGAATAGAGGATATCAGAGGAAAGAAACGGGATGAGGAGGCCTCATCTTATAGTTTTGTTTGAACCAGGGGCCTCAAAGGGGGCTGAAATCCATATTCATTCCTAATATTCAGGCTGGTGATGGAAAACACAGAGACCAGACTCAAGGCAACATTGAAGATGTTATTCCTGGGCTCTATATTTTTAACTCATAACTGTGTTTATTAGAATATAAATTTTGTTTATGATCATTTAAAAATTATCCTTGAAGTTTTTCTTTGGCTATAATCTATTTACTCTCCTATACCTTAGAAGTGTTGCTTAATGCACAGTATACAGCCTTGAAAGATATTTTGGATGTAATATTCAGGTGAGTTAGGTGAGCAATAAAATTTGCGTGATTTGAGTTCTACATTTTTTCAATAAAAGACCAAAGTCATATAATTTTGAAACAAAATATTATTTTAAATTTAAACTTTTATTTTCTTCTTGAACATTTAGACATTGAGCATGTTAAATATTTTAAATACCTTGTAATTTGACCTTTTAAATGTATTTTTTAGCCAGTCGTGTACACACATGACATATAAAGCCAATCGGGCCATAGTGCAATCTGATTGGTCCTTTGATATTTAATTGGGTAGCCAATTAAAAGAAACTTGCATCTCTCTTTTTGTGGAACATTTAAATTGCTCAGATTTGCAGACAAGCTGGTTTCACTACAACACGCATCAAGAGTAATTTATCTGAAAATGCTATTTGCTCGGGTGGTTGCTGGGTCTTTTTTTTAGAAGCTTGCGCAGTATGGTCTGCTTTTGGCCAGGGCACATAGAAGCACGTCTTTAACAAGGTAAGCCTTAGCCAAATCTGGCTGGCACACATCACTATCTTAGGTTAAATAAATCCACACATAGCTAGTCTAGATCACTAGTTAAAAAAAGCTCTGGGCTTTCCTGGTTCAGGTACACATTATGAGTTAGGTCACTAGACGTTTCAGTCAAGCAGGCCAAGGCACTCATAATAATTTAGCTAATTACCATTACGACAGTGTTGAGTGCAGCCCCATCATGAACCAAAAAATGGAATGACTTTTCTGTCAGTGACCTCTATGACCTGAGACTTGAGAGAGTGATGAATGACAACCAAGCATTGAAGGATGTGCGATCCCTCCAGAGCTCCTCAAAGCTGGACAGTTTTTTCCAAATAATCACCACTGTTGCAAAGCTCTCACCTCACCTGAGACACAATGAATAAACAGTAATGTAAATGTTTTTCTTTGTGATGAACAGATGAAAACCATATTCTAAATTTGCCCCAAGTGTATCACAAATGGGAAATTGCATGCCACTTCCCTGGACATACTGATATAAAAGGAGAAGGAATGGCCACTAACATTCAGATTTTGTGTTAAAGAGCCAAGACAAGGTCTCTGTCATTTACGTGAACTGCCGATGCAGGTGCAAGCAAGCTGCTGTGTGCGTAATAGCAGGTGCATCAGTCTGCATGTAAACTCCCCCAATGCTCCAAAAGACATTATGTAGTTCCCCACATCCCTGAGGGGGGGAAGCGACATAACTATCATGGGAGCAGGCAGCGCCAAACACAGCCTTTTCTCTCTATGTTTTCTCTCCACAGAGTATTAGATTCGGCTGGGGCCATCTAACACTATTATACGCATCAGGTAAGGTGTTCTTCTCCTTTCCTATTCTTTCAGGGGGGAAAGACCCCACAGAGACCACATCCTGCCCAAAAGGAGAGGTCAACATGTGGCAATATGACACATGGCATGGCCTCACCGGCCACACATGGAAGAGGCGTGGTGGTAGGTCCTGCCTCGGGGGAGAGGAGCTCTACAAACACAGCAACCGGGGGCAGAGAGAACTCTGCTCAAGGGAGACGAGGGAGACCGAACCGCAAAAAATACATCACAGGGGGTTTACGGAGTAAACGGCCCCTGTGGAGCACCTATCCCTGTTCAGTGCATATTATTACTTGTAGTTGGTCTGGCTGCAAACTCATCCTCTGAATTCGCAAGCCACAGGGCTAGGGAGGAAGGCTATCCAAGGTCAACGACTTCATGAACTCGACTGGGGATAAAAGCGCACGTTTTTGCCTCAGGGGAGGGGGCAAGCGATACACACGGCCAGCTATTTCGCATTACCAAACTCTACCTGTTCGTACCTGAAAGAACATTGGACGAAACCGTCTCAACCCGGAGATTGAAAAATCTCACAAAAGTATTGGTTGCTGCCCTACCCACTGCTCTGCAGATGTCTGCTAGAGAGGTGCCATTGGCCAGTTCCCATGAGGATGCCACACTCCTTGTAGAGTGTGCTCAAACCAGCAAGAGGGCGGGCACGGACTGGGTCTGGTAGGCCAATGTGATGGCATCCACGATCCAGTGGGCAAGCCTCTGTTTGGAAACACAGCTGCCTTTCTGCTGTTCACCAAAGCAGACAAAGAGCTGCTCATAGCATCTAAAGCTTTGTGTGTGATCCAAGTAGATGCACCAAGTACGCACCGGATACAGCAACGATAAGGCTGGGTCTGCCTCCTCCCAGGGCAGCGCTTGCAGGCTTACCACCTGATCCCTAAAAGGGGTCGTGGGAACCTCGGGCACATAGCCCAGTCGGGGTCTCAGGATCACTTGAGAGTCTTCCAGACCGAACTCAAGGCACATTTAGCTGACAGAGAACGCTTGCAGGTCTCTGACCCTTTTGATTGAAGTGAGCGCAGTCAGGAGGGTGGTCTTTAATGAGACAGCCTTTAACTCGACTGACTCTAGGGACTCTAACGGGGCTCTCCGAAGACCCAGCAGAACCACGGAGAGGTCCCATGAGGGAAAGAGGGTTCAACCTCTAAACACCTCTCAGGAACCTGATGATCAGGTCTTGTTTACCAAGGGACTTACCTTCAACTGCATCGCGGTCCGCTGATATAGCAGCTATGTACACCTTCAGGGTGGAGGGGGACAGCCGCCCCTCCAGCTACTCCTGCAGGAAGGAAAGCACTGACCTGACTGCGCATCTCTGGGGGTCTTCGCTACGGGAAGAACACCACTTAGCAAACACACGCCACTTCAGGGAATACAGCTGCCTTGTAGAAGGAGCCCTGGCCTGAGTGATCATGTTTGCCACTACTTAAGTCTTCCTCGTCCCGTCCAGGGACCAGACATTGAGGTTCCATGGGTCTGGGTGTGGGTGCCAGATGGTGCCATTTCCCTGAGAGAGAAGGTCCTTCCTTGTTCTTGACTTGACTTGTTCCTCGTCCTCCCTGACCTTGCATGGGGTCTGTGCAAGTAGGCTCACTGGGGGGAACGCATATTTGTGCAGCCCCCGTGGCCAGCTGTTTGCCAGCGCATCTGTGCAGAGGGGGCTCCCGTCATTGCATACCAGAGCGGGAAGTAGGAGGATTCCTGGGAAGCGAACAGTGCTTTGCTGAATCAACTCCAAATCAGCTGGACCACCTGGGGGTGGAGCCTCCACTCTCCGCTGAGCATCGCCTGCCGCGACAGCGCATCCGCTTTGGCGTTGAGGCTGCCCAGGATATGAGTTGCCCGCAGCGATCTCAGCTGCTGATGACTCCAGAGGAGTGACATGCGAGGAGAATGTACAAGGGACAGGCAATTTATATACACTACTGCCGCTGTGTTGTTGGACCGGACCAACACGTGCTTGCCTCGGATCAACGGCAATAGCCACTACAGGGCAAGCAGTACAAACAGCAAATCTAGGCAATTGATGTGCCTGTTGCACACAGCACCCCAGCCCGACTTGGAGTTGTCTGTATAGGAAACTCCTGCCCGAATAAAAGCAAGGTCTGTCCAAGGGCTGAATAAGTGGCAGCAGAGGGGCGTAACAGCCACATGATGATTGCCACGGCACCATGCCCATCTCGGGACTCGAGTCTGAAGCCAGTGCTGAAGTGGTCTCATAGTGGGAATCGCTGTCCTACGCCTGAAAGAGTTCAGGCTGTTCAGCACTGACTGTCAAAATGTGTTTCTGCATCAATATCTTGAACAGGAGTCTGTGTAAAGCCGTGAGCGGCATTCTGAACCCAGGAACCAATCATCAAGCCACGAGGGCTCAGGGGAGGACAGAGGGTTCCAGTCCAGCCCAATACAAACATAGTGGTCAGCTCTGCGTAGGCCTCAGACTTAGCGGGCAGACCCAAAGTTGGCAGCCCAGTCGAGTCCTCGGCATTCGACATCGCCTGTGCACTCTTCGTTGCAGAGATTGAGAACTCATCCTGCTTGTGAGCCTCGAAAGAGACGTTAAGCTGGCCATGAGGCCAGCTGGTCTCATCTTGGAACTCAACAGGGGGCAAATAAACGGGGAACGAGAGGTCTGTTGGGATTTACCCGGCGAGACTGCGGCCATTGAACTCCCCAAATTGTATATAAAGAGCCCATCACCTCATACCACAATGTCTCCAGATTTGACTGAACTGACAACTCGCACACTCCAGTGTCGCACATTTCAGTGCCCTGTGTACTCTAGGGCACCCCGACACTCCTGTCAATATCTGAAAATGTGAAATGTGATAGCTGTCAGCGAGGGAAGATGCATGCTCGATAGTAGCTCTTTTCCACAGTGTGAGCACTTCAGGTTTTGTTTTAGAGCATATTTTTTTCTTGCTTTGCCTTAGAAAAACCTTCCAGTACTTGTATAATTTCCACACTACTGTCTGGCATAAAAAATTCAGTTTTGTGTCATCTCTTTTTTGCATTGATTTAAAAAATAATTAATCTGTGGAGTTTTTTAATTTTATACAGTCCTCTTTTTTTAAGGCCTGACCAGTGGTGTTGCATTCGCACATAAATGTTTTTTTCATACTGTTTGCGACTGGGCTTTAGCAAAGTATTTGCATATTTAGATAATAAAAACAGGCAGCTTGGTCTCATAATCATAATCTCAACACTGAATTTTCCAGGTGAAATGAACACTAGAGGCACTACAACAACTGTGTTTTATTCACTTTCACACAAATCACAAGTACAACAGCTGTATAAAGTACAACTTGATAAACAAGTATTTTTCGCTCTGTTTCTCAGACCCTGTTATGTTATGGTATCAACATACTTTTACTCTGACACATCATTTGAAAAATTATACATTTTAATGCTTGTATTATAAACTCACCTACATATACATTACAATGTGGTAAGTTTGCGCAGTAGCTCACCTCATAGAGTGCTAGACACTGAACTTGGATATTTTATTGGGAACCTGCAGCCAAACGTGTAATACAGGATGTCATTTTGAAATGCAAAAATGTTGCCATGGTCCATCAAGAGCATCTTTCCCTCTCCACAGAGGTAATTTGTTGTTCATGCTTGTTGATTGACATTTGTGCTCCATGGATGACAGATAATATCTGTAACTCAGCAAACCGTCACAGCCTGTAATGAACTTCTGCTCTGCTGTGCATGCAATGATGAAAGCAGTGATTTATTTCTCATTTAGTCCTGGCTTGAAAATGAAGATTTTTTAGAAAATAAATTAATCATCCTCCATTATATTTCACTGACAGCATTAAACACTGACATTGATTTTTCCTAAAAATGTCTAAATGTGTCAAACCATGTACTTAAATGAGATTAGGAAATATTGGAAGTTGCAACTTTATATATGTTTGTTTTCTAATGTACTGAATGCTGAATATGAAGTGAAGAACTGAGCAGTGTTGAATTCTGTTGGGTCTGATTTAGTCATGAGATTATGAAATGACAAACTTAATTATTCCTAAACCAAGCATAGAGCTTTTCGGTTGTCATATGTAGAAATTATTAAGATTTACCTATCAACATTGTGAATGCCAATCACACACACACAACACACACACACACACACACACACACACACACACACACACACACACACACACACTACTGCTCACTGTACAAAGCTACAGCTCGTAATGTTTTACAACAGAGAAAAATAATTAAACCTTTTAGACACTTAAATTATATGATCAATACCATAAATAGCCATTCAAATTGTGGTTTTAACCTCTACATTTCCATTAGTTACGGTTTTGTGATTCTAAGGAGCATTATGTCATTTCTAAAAACAAGCCTAAATGCTACATTAGAACAATTAAAAGTTGAAGAAATGCAGTATAATTCTATTGATAACCGAAAGTCTACTGCTCAGTCCAAATAAAATGTCATTTTTAACCCCTGAGTACTCATGTTTTCTCTTGTACTAAAACACATTTTATAGAGCAGTAAGATAAATCATATCTTAACAATATTGGAAGTCTATACAAATATAGGCTATTATTTGAGTCAGTTTGAATATCAAGTAAAAAGTCACTTTCATCTTACACATAAAGCGTAAAGAAATCTTTTGTACTGAAAAATAAAATGTATAATAAATATCTTAAACCTCACAGCTGTCAAACAAAAAGTGCCATTCCCATAACTAAAATAATTTGCAAAAGATATGCCTAAAGCAGTGAATCATAGACCAATATTAGACCATAATTGTAGAAATAGATACATAAATTAGTTCTGTTGTATTCATCAGAACATGATTATTGTTTCCAGGTAGAACAATTTGGCTAAAAAAATCTGTTAATTATCTGGAATGTAATGCACATAGCAAAAAACTGACAGACCTCACCAGAATCTTCTGACCCGTCACATATTCAAAATATTCAAAGCTCTGTTTTGTGCATTACCAATTAGAAACAAATAAATGAAACATAGATAGTCTGCCTTAAACTTCTTTTCACTTCTTCCAACAAAGGTTGTTGGGTTGGGACCTGAAAGTCTGTGCCCCTATTTAGTGACTACTGGAAGGGGAAGGAGTGTTTAAAAAAGGGGAAACACACAATGATTTCTTTCTTTTGTGATCAGGATAGTGAGAGCAAAAGAGAGAGAGAGAGAGAGAGAGAGAGAGAGAGAGAGAGAGAGAGAGAGAGAAAGAATATGAGAGGGGGTGATCTTTTTCACAGATGTGGTTTGCTGTCTGATCAAGAGGAAAAAACATTTCTTGACCATACTGGATTTTAACTCAACACTCCATTAATTTTGACATAAAGAACTACAATAAATTAATGAATGAGGAGAATGAATGCAGCTACAAATAGAGAACCAGAATTAAAAATAAATCTCTACAGTGCTCTGATGAGGTTGGAAAACATCACTAGTATCAAAATGACGGTGATTTTGAAAAAGAAAAAAAAAAGTCAACAATGAGCACATGGCCAGAACAGGGGAACTATTAAAAGAAAAAGACATGAAGCCCTTTCCAAAGCGCTAAACTCCAAAATAGATTGGCCACTTTTTTCCAGCTTGACAAGGGTAAAAAACAGTTATAAAAAATAGCACATGAGCTTCTTAAACGAAAAGCTTATCAATCATTATCTGTCAAAAGATAAGAACATAAACCTCTCTTTGAATCAAGACATATCATGAATACATTGAAGGGATTTCAAACTTATTCTTTAGGGCAATTTACAACAGGCCATCCTGAATTGATATTAAATCCATTTGAACTTCAGAGGTCATGTCAATCACTTTGTTGCAGTTGTGTATTTATAGGCCTCTGAGCATGTCTTTCCTTCTCTAACATAACTCTGGCTGGCAATAAGTGCCTCTTTTAAAACTTTGCCATGCAGTTTTCCAGCTTGTATCTGATTCTGTTGCACTCTGCTCTTATTACTTGGACTTGATGTTTTCCAAAGAGGTTATTCATTAAAAACAAGCAGACATCAGAAAACACTTCAGACTTAATACATGAAAAAATTTGAATTGTGGATGCAATATTATTAATAGATCTCCTTATCATTATACAGGATCTTTCTTTTAAGAGTCAATATTTTCATGTTTTGTGGTATTTCAAATGCAATAATGGTCAAGCCATGTCTATCTGCACACACATGTTGGTGTGGCTATCCTTATGAGGACTCTCCATAGACATAATGATTTTTATACTGTATGAACTATAGATTCTATCCCCTAATCCTAACCCTCACAAAAAACTTTAAGTTTTTGTACATTTTCAAGAAAACATAGTTTAGTATGTTTTAAAGTGTTTTTAAATATTGAGGACACTACAAATGTCCTCATAACATTTAAAGCATAATAACCTTGTAATTACCAGTTTGTAACCTAAAATAATTTATTCGTAAACAACTTGCACCCGCTCGCATGCACGCACACACACGCACGCACGCACACACGCGCACACACACACACACACACACACACACACACACCCACACACACACACACACACACACACACACCCGCTCGCATGCACGCACACACGCACGCACGCACACACGCACACACACACACACAGGTCATACAGAAACAAAAATAAATGTATTTTATAAGACTTGTGTTTGCATACCTACCTCTTAAGAAACCATTGGATTTTAGTATAACCTCTAACATAAGGCGTTGATTTAAAATTTAAAGATAGATCCTGAGAATACTTTATTTTCTCATTATAAATGCATTCTGAATTTGCAAACAATCAGCTATGAGGGGAAAAAGGCAATTCAATCCACTAAAATGAAATGGCTTAAGTTCTATCTTACAACAAATTGCTCCAAGGGCTCATGCAAGAAGGGAACAGAAGAGAATCAGACGTTCTCTCTTCTCATAAACAGGACCTCATGGTTTAAACAATTTGTCATCACTCTTTAGTCACTGAAATGCTGCTCTGGTAGCTTTAGAAGGACACCGTTTATACATTGTGCAAACCTGCCAGAGTGTTTTAGATTTGCGTTAGAGAAGCAAGTGAATACTATTTAATACATTGGACTGTTCTGAGCAGAGAGAATTAAAAAAATGAAATTGTATTCTAATTCTTTAAACACAGTCTGGTCGTGATGTTAAATGACTGACACATACAATAGTGATGGAGCAAGACTGTTATCCAAACATAGAGATCTGCAAAAGCTGGCCCAATGTAATTCAAGTCACTTGTCTTACTCAATTGTTTGTGGCTGCATATGATTAACTGGTACTACAGTAAGTAGAGTCAGAAAGGCCAGCTTTATTTGTGAGATGAATGATTTGTCTTCTGACAAAAATGGATCTCTGTCATCTATGAGCAGCTTTCTAATTTTCTTAGAAGTTGTATATTTTATGCCTAAAGATTTATGTTTTAACTGTGAAACTAGCTGGCTGTTCTAGTATTGCAGTTCGCAAGACATTCTACAACATGTGAGTTTTGAGTATTTTATTATAGTGGTATGCCCTAATGTCTTTCTGTTTGTCTTTTATGCTCTATGAGTCAAGAAATCATTAATGATTTTAAATTCAGCCATGAAACTCTACATAGGCCAGGCTGATAAGGTCCTCAACATGTAATCAGTTAAGCCAGTAATGCTGCTAGCATGTTCTCTTTGTCTAACATTTAAATTGCTCAGTTTTTTGCAGATAAGCCAGTTTCACTGCAACACGTTACAAAAGTTGTTTCTCTGAAGCCCTCCACCCCAGCACCACCCACATTTAAACACTACCATACAGTATATGAACATCACTACAGTGTTTATTGTGTTTACGTGGATCCCACAGACATCCTACACCAACCCATACCCGTACCCCTAAACCTAACCTTGCCTACACAAATTTACCATGGTTTTACTACAGTAACCATGGTATCACCATGGTATTTTGCTGTAAATTTACAATAACCACAAAATAAACCATGGTTTCTAGATTACCAGCATATTACTGTAGTAACACCATGGTTAATTACATTAAAACTATGGTTTCTGCCAAAAACATTAACTAAATTATTCGTAATAATTAGTTATTTATATATAAATTATACAATTAAAACATTACTAAATTATTACTATACTAATACAGTGATGCAATCTGATCAAGCTACGCCAAGCTGCGGGAACGAGTGCGATCGACAGAACCCTACTCTGAACCAAACCCTTCTCTGAACTCTCCGACATTCACCATGACCAAATCAATGCAAATAAATCAACATTTATATAAATTTGTATCTATCTTTATTATTTTAAGTAGTATTAAAGGAAATATTAACAGTGGAAACAAGAAATCAGATAGGAAAAGATGTGGGACAAAAGGCAAAATCGAACCGGGGTCACTGGTACAAAACTACATATTCACACCATCTTTACACACCATGGCACTACAGCGACATCTATTGACTAGTTTGTCTTATATTCCTGTGGTTTCACCAGACTATTGGGGTGCAAATAGTTGCACTGTGTGGCAGATGCTATCTACACCTGGTTGCAAATAGTCACTCCATAAATTAAAACACCTTAAATTTATTCCATGATTTGCCATGACTGAAATAATGTCATAATATTACAATCAGATTGATGACAGTCAAGCGATGATCAGTGAAGTATCGGGTCACACAAAAATCTCCCATTCAAGTGTCACTAATTCAGGTGTTACTGTAATCCCACTTTGCAATGGAGGACCTGTTAATATATCTTTAAGATGGACCTGCGAGCTGCTATTGCTACTTTGATGCTCTGTGTAAAATGCTCTGAGTCAACTTGCTTGAACTCATCATTAAAGTGAAAGGATTCATTGAATAGCTGTGGTGCTTTTTATTCTTTACCATTGGCCATTGTGTTTATTTTATAAAGACAAACTCTATTATATGTTTGTTGGCTCCTTGTTATGCCCAGGAGCCAGTCCTTCTTCCCTTAATTATCTTACCTCCTTTTTTTTATTGAGTTTACTTGCCATTTGCCTCGGAGGGGTGCAACTATAGAAACAGAATACATAAACCAGATGTTTCCGAGTTATAAATTCATTGTTCTCCTTTGCGGCATGCGATGTATCATGTCTGATAATTGTCATTATCTCTTAATTAACTAAACAGATTCAAATAAGAGTAGCATAAGAGTGTGATTAAAATTACATCATAAATGTATTAATTCCAGATCATTCTAGAATGAGAGATCATTCTTAAGAACTTGACAGCCAGTTGAATGGGTTTTGAAAGCTATGGCTTAAGTCAATTTGAGTCTCTTCCCTATACAAAGCCGTGTGACTTAAGAAGAATTGGTATAATTCGTCAGTGTGATTTGGACAACTTTTATGATACATATTTTCTTTACAGCCTAGGTCACTCTGAGCTTTGCTGTATGGCAAGAGCTTTAAATCAGATTGTTCAAATACTTACTCTTTTATTTCATGGAAAAATTAACACCATACAAGTTTGGTTGAGTATATATTGACAGAATTTGCGAACTATTACTTTAAAAAGTTTGTCTTAAAGATAATCTTTTCTGCTCTGTTATCATCTACATGTCTCTTAAAACTCAATTATATATAGACAACTTTCCCCAGAATAGTACATACCCCTGCCATGGTGTGTAAAAAATCAAATTGGTCAGCATTGTTCCATGCACACATATGGGTGTCATATCCCCGGCTGTCAAAGTCAAAGGGCATTCTAGTCAGCATTCTCTCCTCTAATGCTGAGGTCAGTGTACAAAGAGGGGGCTATACATGAGAGAGACAGGATCTAATAAAGTCCTGTGTCAGATCTGATTATCATTTGCCTTGTGAAACTGAGACAGATTGTTTTTTCAAAGCTCCAAAAATAACAGACAGTCAACATAAACGTTATCCGTATGCCACCAGCTGTTAAATTAATGTCTTCTAAAGCGACACGATTGCTTTTGGTGCAAAAAAATATAAAAAATATTTAGTAAGTACTTTTTTTAACTCTAAATCATGCTTCCAGTCAGCAGCGGTATGCACGTGTGATATAATCACATTGGAATTTGAAACACGTGAGAACTGATGCATGTGCATCACAGCCGGAAGGGCATCTCTGTTTACAAGTGAGAAGGAGGAACACTGTACATTAGTTTGGTTGGTTTTGGATTAGATCTGTATGTATCTGTTTCTTTACTCACAATGCATTTGTGTGCTCATCCTGGATGTCTTAACTGAGTGGAGAATGTGAGATTACCTCTGTATCATAGCAACATGAATACATCACACAAGAGACCACTTGGACTCCACCCTCTCATGAAGCGTTGGATTATAGTTAAAAAGTAATTAATATTGATCTTTTTCACACCAAAATTGATTGTATCACTTAAAAAGCCGCTGAAGTCAAATTGATGATGTTTATGCTGACTGTCTGTGATTTTCTAGCTTCAAAAGAGCAATCTCCATTGACTTGCACTTTAAGGACCAACTGAGCTAAGACATTTCTACATTTTTCTTCAAATGTGTCATACACACTTGCGATATCTAGAGGGTAATAATTAGTAATAATGGGTAATAAAGAGAGTAAATAATGAGAGAATTTTCATTTGTGAGTGAATTATTCCTTTAAGGAGTTTTAGAAGAAACATCTGGCAAAGTAAATGTTTAAAATAAGTATTATCTAAGATCTCCATTACGTCTCCTGAGCTATGAAATAGCAATCTCAATAATTTTTCAATCATGTATTAATCATCTTATCTGCAACCAGTAAAAACACACAATTGACATGCTGCTTCGAATGTACATGTATTGATAATTTCAATGCAGATTCCCTGGCAAGCTCCAGCCCTAATCAGAAATGTTTGCCTCAATTCAAATGCATTCACCTTTCTCTGTAGGGCTACCATTAGTTCATTATGCTAACAATATCTGAAACATGGTTTCTGGTTGTGGACATTGGGAAGTAATAGTGTTCACATAAACAATGGAGACTATGAATTTGTAAGTTGCAGTTTTGTTCTAAAATTACATTTCATTTGTAATCCATTGATGGTTAGGGTTTGGGTTAGGGGGTAAGGTTAATAAAATATTAATTATTTTTAACTCTATTACATAATTTACAACAAAAAATACAACTTGCTTTTGGCAATGCCTTTCACCTTAACAACACTTCCAGCTTTGGCCACTGGGGGCAGTGATTAAAATTTGAGCAAAAACAGACTAAAGGCCCAAGCACACTTTCAAATAAGTTTTTTACGTTCTTCGTTCAGAGGTAAAAAAAAAAGAAGTTTATAACAGCTGAGCAATGACTGTTTGCAAACATCCAAGACACAGGCTACGCTGCTGGGGGAGGCATTTAGAAGTATGAGGATGCTCAAGACTACATGTGAAACATTAACTAAAATGGCATTAAAATGTGTTCTCAATGACTTCATGTCCCATTCTATTTATAGAATTCATACAAAATCTGTCAAATAAACTGTTTTAACCACTCAGTGATGATTTTAATTTAATATATAGATAATGTGCAATTTGTAATGTTTACATTCCGAATTAATGGACCTAATGAGCTAACATGCTATACGTTGCCATAATATGCGCTGATTACACTCAGTTATTGTTATTTAAGATGTCACTGATACTATTTCAAAGATAGGTGTATAAAAAAGTGGTAATAAGCAGAATACAGTCAAAAGAATGATAATAGGCATATTTTACTTTGGGCAGGTGTGTGAATGGCTTTCGCTGAAGATGGAACATGAGAGAAGCAGTTTATCAAAGATAGATTGAATTAAGAGTATTTGAGTAGATTTGATTCCTTTTGTAGACTAATTAAACAATAAAAATAAAAAAATCTCATGACATGGTTTGGAAAATGTATCTATGCCAACAATTATACAGATGTAAGTACATTTGGTCCAGTTCACTGATAACTCTGCACGCCTGTGTTTTCATATTGACTTATACTGACTGAATGGGAATTTGTTGTCTGCCTCAAAGTAGGTGGAGTTCCAGGTTACACCTAACGATGATGTGAACCAATGGCAGTAAAAAGGATTTTAGCAGCTGGTAAGACGTTTTCCTGAAAGTTTGCATTAGCGAGCTGTTACAAACCACTGAAACAAACTCTAAAACACCTTTTTTTTTGGAAAGATTTTGTTCAAAATTACGTCACACCTGTTTGTTCGTTGATTTCGTAGGAAGTATGCAGGGGCCTAATTTCAGTAGCAGAACATTCAACCTTCTATTTCCAAATTCACAGTGTGATCAGTCTAGTAAAAACATACGATAAGTAACTTCCCTAATATATAGTATGCCAAAACCTGTATGCCAATGGAGTAGTATGTCTGAATCATCAGTATTCATGAAGCAGTAAGTGACAACTATCTGGATAACCACCTATTTACAGCAAGATCTTATAGAATGGATATACACTTTTTTGGAAACTTTATGATCCAATATAATTCCTCAAGAGCTGAGGAGATGTCGTGTTCAAAACGCTTAATTTAAAAGAACAGCAGTCACAGTAACTGTCGTAACCTCCATTCACTGATGAAGGGAACAAGATGTTGTGTCGATGTAGTGACACTAGGGGTCGATCTTGAGAGCGTATCTAGCATGGGAGCAGGCCGCACCAGCCGCAGCCTTTTCTCTCAAAGTTTTTCTCTCCACAGAATATTAGATTCAGCTGGGGCCTTTAAATGCTCATAAAATGTGCAGGGGAAGGCATTCTTTTCCCTTCCAATTCATTCAGGGGGAAAGGAGGGTAAAAAGTGGTGAATATATCATATGGTCCCGAGGCCACACATGGAAGAGGCGTGGTGGTAGGTCCTGCCCTTCGTAGGGGAGGAGCTCTACAAACATAGCGACTGGGGAGAGAGCGCTCTGCCAAGGGAGACGTGGGTCTACCGAAAGGGAGACCATACCGCGGAAGATACATCACAGGAGGTTACCAGGGTAACTGAGACCTGTGGAGCCTGTGGGCACTGGCGGTGTGACCCGAGGTGAGAGGAAACTGCTCTTTTTTGACATAGTGGGTACAACAGCCCATACGGGGTGCAGCGAACAGAGAAGGAAAAGGGAACAAAAGATTTTCCTCCTGGTCCGGGGGATCCTCAATACTCCTGTCTCTGGGCCGCATTGTAGCCCTCCTGGGGGTCTTCGCAGCCGGCCGACAGGCGAGGGGTGTCCCTCTCCTTCGCGGGCTGGGCTAGGGCTCGCGAGCTCCGAAAGAGACATTAGGCTGGCACTGAGGTGAGCTGCCTGTCTCATTCCAGTACCAGGGAGTGGGCGGTCCATGGGGGATTACCTGGCGGAACCGTACCCATTGAAGACACCAAAATGCCTTCAGCGTCCATCAGGGCGGCCTCATACCCGTAGGTAGAAGGACCGGTAAGGGGGACAGCTGAAGTGGCTTTGCCTCGAAAGAAGGAAAGCCACAACCGCAACATTGCAATGGTCATGTTCTCGCAATGAGAACATGAACCATCCATGAACGCTTCCTCAACGTGATTTTGGCCCAGGCTCGTGAGGCAATGATCATGACCATCAGAGGCGGAGAGGTAACGACCGCATCCAGGAACTGCACAGTGACGGAAAGGCATCTTTAAAAAGACATGTCTTTAAAAAGATATTCAACGACAATGTGCCTGCTCTAAGAGGGAATATACTCTTTAGAGGAAATATACTCTTTTAAAATGCTGCTGAAGCACCCAAGGGCATAGTCTGCAGTGAAGTGCAAAGTGGAGAGAAATCTGTTGGAATGCGCCGTATAAACAACAGCACACACTTCTGAAGAGGTGAAAGGAATAGTAGTAGTACTCAGCTTGCTGATATACAACCACTCTGCCCTGAAGAAGAAATCTGATTGAATCCGCATTCCAGCTCCCTTTTATACCCGTATGTCGGGGGAGTGGCATGCAAATTCTACTTGCCAATTCTCATTGGCTTTTCTCAAAGATCTGAAGGTGTCTGGGTCTCTCAAGATCGAACTCTAGTGTCACTACATTGACACAACGTCGAGTGAGTGACAGAAGGGGAACCATGATTTGGACGGCACTTTTCAACTGTAAGCAATAGATACACCAGCAATAGTTAAACAGCATCTGTTTAACAAAATCAGAGTGAATTATTATTGCAGTTGTTGTTATTACATCATACATTTCTGTTATGGGTCAATACCCATGTCCCCAGATTAAGTATTTCCAGAATCTATTCAAACTACTACATCAAATACCATACATACTCTGTCAGAATGTGATTTCAGACACAGGGATACTTTCACATCTTAACACATGAAATGAAGATGGACACATTTTCACAATGTTATTCAGTGTTATTGAAATTATATCTCTGACAACACAGTTCCTCCTTGGAATCACAAAAATAAAAATATGATGGAGAGGTCTACAGAGTCACACAGGATCTAATACAATGGATTCTAGATATTAATCATGCCCTAAAGTGCCATGGCAACTGTTCAAGTTAATTGATTTCATTATCACAGGCCAGAGGTGAGGTCCTCCAGCGCAGCTGCTCAGCCTGAATAGAATATCTTCATGGTCTCCTCTCAGTGGACCAAAGCTAACATAAGAATGTTTAATAACTCAAAAGGTCATGAGGATTCTTATAATCAGGGACTGGCAGAACTCTGAATTGTTCTGTCTATTGTCTGCTATAAAAATGCAGGTTTGCTAAGCTTATGCAAGTCCTCTTCACCCTTTTAATTCATGTTGTACAGCTCTGTTATAGCAGTGTGCAGGTTTTGAATTGAGGGTGGGGGTGGGGTGGTAAGAACTAGAAAGGATATTTCAAATTACTGACTTGACTTAATTTATTTAACCTTTCATCAATGATCTGAAATTGACAGAATTTTTAGACAGAATGTTCAACGCCAAATACACTTTTGTGGAATGTTTATAGTATAGTTTACATTAGTAGTTAGTGCCTAAGTTCAAGTAAATCAAACTTTGAAGTCAAGTTAACTAGACTTTTCAATCTAGTGAATCCACCAACTAAATTGGAACCAAATTCTGATCATACTATGAATTCGGTGACAGGAGGTCAAACGTTTTGCTGCTGTGAATAGGGACATGCACTGACATTTAGTTGCAATTTTACTCAGTTTATTGAAATTGGATAAATTAATGTACACTAACACAGGATTTGAACCCAGAACATGCCATCTAGGCAACAAGATCTTTTGATCTGGGCCAATTAACTGCTTATGGCTGACAATGGTACATAAAAACAACAAATTCAGTAAGTGAGAGTATTGAAAGTAATTTTGTTGAGCAAGGTTGAGTGTTAATGAAGATTTGAATGTTTGACTTTTGACAACTGGCAGTGTGGTGTTACAACAGCATTGTGTCTTGTCCTCTACTTTGTTCTTTTGCTTAGCAATTTGTCTGCAAATTGTCAATGACATGGAGGTCCAGACAGAGTAATATGGCACTTTTCCACTGCACGTTATGGTTCGACTCGGCTAAACTCTACTCGCTTTACTTTTCTGAGCTTGCTTTTCCACTGCAGTTTAGTGCCACCTCAACGTGGGAAGGATTATAGGCTGATTGTCATAGTTGCGCCATTTTTACTGCCGCAACATCATCTTAAATGTGACAAAACAATAAACAATAACACGACCGCTAGCTGTTAGCTACTAGCTCATTGTGCAGCATAAAGAAGTTGTTGCATGGTGACTTTACACAAGTGTAACATTTAAATTGGCCTGGATGTTTTAGAAGCAAGCTTTCCAGTAGCTGGTAAACTAAATAAAGTGAAGTTTTCAAGCAGAGTATAGAGTTAACGTACCATCCTCCATCATGGACTCCAGCCGTGGCTGAGTCCAGGGCACTCTCCCTCCCATTGCTCGCCGGTCTAGATAGCGTTCATTTGGTCGAACCACATCCATTTTTCCTTGATGGTTCTGTAGACACTTTTACGTTTTTTTTTTTACTTTTCCCTACACTGTTGGTAGGTCTGGTGGTAGCCGGGTGCAGCCAACAGCTGAGAAACATCCTGAAAGACACTTCCCGCTAATGAGAGGAACAGCTGCACCTCGTTTATTGAACACGGTATGGTTTTGTGCACAGCCATTTATTTTTACAATTCGAAAGACACGTGAACAAATGATACTGCTATCGCTGTAGCTAACTTTAAAACTATTTGGCTGATATCCGTGTCGCAAATCCAGCAACGCTGTTAGTGACGATTCTCTCTGACCAGACAGTGATCTACAGGGTTTTGACGTCACATTTAGTATCAGCTCGGCTCGCTTGGAAACTCGACCGAGATGTTATCACAACAAGTACCTGGTACTAGTGGAAAACCCCCAAAATGCGAGCAGAGTCGAGTCGTACCGTGCAGTGGAAAAGCCCCATTATTGTTAACCTTGGGATGTGTGGTCAGCTAAGAGTCTCATAAGCCATTATCAGACCACACCTGCTCTTAAATTAAATGTGTCATGGTCTCAGTTAAGAACAATGCTGTCTATAGGTGTATCTCACATTACTGTGAATGGGCGCTAAACTTGCTGATGATGGGAATCTGTTCACAGCCTTTTAGCATCTATCCTCTAAGCCCATATCACATTTAATGAAGCTGGAAAGATCAAATAGACATTATTAACCTCCCTCAACATTTCCGTGAACTAGAAAGTGGTGCTTGATTTCTCTTTTTTAATTTGATTTCCCATTTTTTATAAATATACTTATCATCATATGCTGATTTTGCTGTGTTCCTGTTATCAGAACATTTCAAATGCAAGCTACAAATGAAGAGAAACTAGGCTCCGCCACAAATCTTGTAGACCTGGCTTTTAGATATTTTTACATTCTGAGTATTCAATTGAAAAATTGATGAGAACATACTGAATATCTGCTTTTAGGAAAGCAAATGTATCAATCAAAGAGTTAGAGGAGCAGAGAACTCAGCCTTACCTGTTTTGTTATTGTGTATGTGAAGAGAAAAATCTCTTGATGATGATGGATTTTGGTCGTTCATGTTAATGAGGGGTATTTGGGCAAGCCCTCACTTTGGGAGATTGCTGGGCTAATGCTCAGAGAGAAAGGCTTTTGTGCTTTGGACACATTCAAGTACATTAGGCTGATTGCTGGACCACCGTTTATATTGAACACTGCCAAAGGCATCACAATGCCATTCCAAACATGTGTGCTGAAAATGTATCACTATCCATCCTATGAGTTTTATATTTGTGTCTGTCTTGGAAGCAGTGTGACAAACCTTGATTTTTTTGCAACTGCAATAAATAAATAAATAAATTTTTTGTCTTGCTTTCCTGTAACAACCTATAAAATTCCTTAAAACAGGATAAATCATTTGAGAAAAGAGGGATAAATTGTGATAAGATAATATGACTTATTTTCAGAGAATATTTCATATTTATGCATAAAATGAGAAACAAGTTGCCAACAGCGTGAAGAAAAGCATTTTAATTCAAGATATGTTCTATATACAAGTCTTGTTTATAGCGAATGACACAATTTTGCATCTCAAGTAAAAAAAATTTTACCTTATTTTAAGAATTGTTCAGATACAGAATTGATTTAAACATTCATTAATTTAAACAATCATTTTTATTGTTTTAACGATGTTAAGATCATTTTTACTGGAAAACAAGACAAAATCAATTAAAAAAATTTTTTTTTTTAATTTGTTGTTTTTCTTTTGCCTTTATCACATTATTATATCTACAAAAACAATGTGTCTTTTACTTCGTTTGAATTATGAGGTCATTGGTTGCAGATTGATGACCATTATTTGATCTACACAGCAGTGTCCATCACTCATGGCCTCAGTTTATGAAAATATCAATGCAATCAATCCTCACCAATAGAAAACGCAAGTCCGTCAGTAACCTTGCCTTAAAAATTGTTATATCATGCAGTAGATCTCATTTATTTTTATATTGATTTTGTGTATCCCACTGTATAGAGTATATACAAATTGTTCCTTCCATTTCCCCTGAAACCTCTCTTTACATCAGACACGTCAGTAGGGATAAGTTTGAAATTTGTCACCATCTTACTGTGTTTTGAGCATTGCACTACTGAGTCCACAAGTTTAAAAAGCTTAAGATGGTTATCTTGACATGTCAGTCGGAAAGACAGACTACAAACAAGGTATTATCATGGGGCTGTACATTGTTTAAATCTGCTGCCAGTTATTGAGTGCCACTAAGACTGATGGATGGGATGGATCTTTTATGTTCAGACACACCTATTTATTGCCAGACAATGAAGTCCAAGATTAATGGGGTTGGCAGTCACTTGTGAGTGTTAAACTACAGACATTGGCATCCAGCCCTGATAAAGAGGTATTACTTATGCAAATGGCCAAACCTGGCAATTTTGTTTGTGAACAGTGACTGAAGACTTGTCTATTTGAGAGAGATATTTTATATTAGATTTATTTTATTTAATGAAGAATGTTAATTTTGGGGTGAACTATCTCTTTAAAGTTTGAAATGTTTTTTGTAATGATATACAGTACATGTCTCAATGACCATGGGAGGCTTCATTGGTTGACAGCTTCAGGAGTAGGCCTACTGGGTAAAAGGTGTGGAATTCATGAAGTGCATCTTGTGGCACACTTATTACTGCAGTCTGATGCTGACCACCACTTTATGTAATTTGTAATGTTCGGTCAATCATTACATTTAATGGATAATTAATGACCAAGTTATATTTTTTTTCAAAAAGTGGACCTTTTTGCATTTTTTTCCCCCTCATTTTGTATTTAATTATGAGGTTCAAATACTTTATTTTGGTTACTTTTTATGCATTAATTTGTGCTGGATTAACTTGTCTGCTGGTATCTTAACGAGCATGCTTTTTGATGCACTGAAAATATTTACTACAATGTTGTCAAATTGCTTACAAGTATAACGACCGTACCCTGTTTGGCAGTTTTTTTGAACATATGTTCAATATTCTGCGACAATGACACTGCTGCCTGCTTTCTCTTCCGTCTCTCCTGTTCTCCTCGCCCCATAATCAACATCCAGCTGGATGTTGTTGGCCTCACTGATTTAGCGCGGTAAAGTTTGACGTTCGACATTCGGGTTCGCAGATATAAGAGACCGTCTGAAAACTCCACACACTACGCTAAAACATAGGAGATGGCCACTCATTCATTAAATTCACGCGAAAGTTATATATAAAAGAAGAAAAATGCTAAATACATTTTCACATTCAGAATGTTCTTATAACTTCCCAGAGGACAGACAGACATACTAAAGGTGAGATTGTTACAATATGATCAATTATATAAGTACAGTAATCAATTTTAGAGGATAGAAGGACTTTAAAATGAGAAAATAATTGATTACTGTACTTATATAATTGATGATACTGTAATAATATATCCTGTTATTACAGGATATAGTATGACTTATTAGTCAGTCTATCCTCTGGGAAGTTACTACAACCTTTAGAATGAGAAAATATAATTTTTGTTGAATTTTTGTGATTTCTTTCTAAAATAATTGATTATTGTACTTATATAATTGATTATACTGTGATAATTTTACCTGTAGTAAGTACATATATCCTCTGGGAAGTTACCACAGCATTTATAATGAGAAAACAGATTTTTTTTTGTGAATATTTTTCTAAAATAATTGATTCCTGTACTTATATAATTGATCATACTGTAATAATATAACATGCAGTATGTCTGTCTATCATCTGGGAAGTTATAAGAACATTCTGAATGTAAAAATGTATCTCCTGTTTTCGAGTAGTGAGAGGAGTTTTCAGACGGTCCCTTATAACTGCAAACCCGAATGTCCAACGAATGTCAAAATCAAACTAACTTTACCCCGCTCACAGATTTTGCTATTAGTCCATAACGTCAGTTGCTGCGCATGTACTGTAACTCCTGTAAAGGATGATATTAATGAATTAAAAAAATCAAACCCGAACCCCCCTTGTCTATGGGCCTGAAAAGTGCTGGCGGCTTTACAGATGTACTATCAGGTGCCAGTGCTTGGGAAAATTAATGATGAATACAGAATGATTTATATTGACCTATCAATTCCCTGACAGCATGTGGCATGACTTTACAAGTGCAATTAAAGTAGCCTACTCCTCTCCTTTAACTTCGATCAGAGCTACAGTACTCCATGCTCTCTGTTACCTCCATTCACATTTATTGCATTTTCAAGGACAGTTTTAGAGTTTTCTATCACTGTTAGTCTTCATCTTTTAAGCATCAGTGAGTAATCCATTTCATTTTGTGTCGGAATCAGGGTCAAAATCTTTAACATTGTCAGAGTGTCTTAGGAAAAGCATAAATCTGAGACAGATGTAATTGCGTTGGAGTGAGACATGTCCTCTACTGTAAAAGGTCATGAAAGGGACTCACGATTACACCAGCTTAGTACCCAAATTCATTACTTTAGGCCTATACACTTTTTTTCATAATAACACTTTTTGTTTTGTTTTTCTCCTTTTTGTCAATGGAGCATGAAAAATAAACTTAAAAATAAATGATTTATTCTCTGAAAAGTCTTATTATCTTCCTTTTTATCTTCTCTTTCTTTTTTTAATGAGACTTTTAATACAGAGAAACAGGGATTTGAACTTTTTATGATTTTTTTTTTTAGAAGTTTAACCCCTAACCCAAACCCCAGACCTAAACCCAATCATGATTTTAGTAGAAAAAAATACTTTTGTCTAGGAAGAAAGAAAACATCTAGGTTTGAAACAAGATGATGGAAGCATATTACAGGACACAAACATACATCAGTCATATATATTGCATAAATAAACATGGAATAAGGAACCAATTTTCAAAAATTCATTTCTTAAAATAAATGGTTGGATAGGAGGTGAGCTAAAGTTTGATGCCATTATTGTGTCAATTTTAAATTCTGTTTGTTGATTGGTTGGTCTCTGGGAATACATATTTGATCTTTTTGTACCATGTGATCATATTCCTTCGTACAACCCAAGTCGTACTATATCTTACAATTTCGCCAACTCGAGTTTTCATGACACTGTGCTGCATTATTGTAGACAGTTTTGCTTCTCAAATAAACAATCTTGTTTTAAGTATGTTTAGATATGTTTTACTGAATAACTAGACTGATTAAAAATATTTTTGGAGTCAAATGTTTATAGTTGTAACAATGTTGTCAAAAGGCAGATGAAGAGACGATGATGTCGGAGCGTAGGAGTACTTTTAATATTTGGTTAATAATAATAATAATAATAATAATAATACAATTTTATTTGTATAGTGCCTTTATAAAACTCAATGTGCCTTTACAAAAAAAAAAAACACACACACACACAATTGTAAGTTATTAGGCTTTTCTCACTACTCCAGCATTCTTCTAAAATTAAATCTTAACCTCTAGACATGAATGAATTTGAATAATGAAAGTAAATGCCATGCTGCTTACACTAGGCATTTTTAGTTCTATTATGCTTTTAAAGTCATGGCTCTCATTATAAATAGTCGTAAGCATGATGCAACTCCTGAGATACATGTGGAATACAAAAACATCTCGCACGAACTTGACAATTAGTAGCTTCTGTTTCATGTGTGTCAAGTGTGTTTGCATGTGTTTGAGTGTTGAGAGAATAATAAAATGCAACAAATTACATCCCTTCTCACCTCTTAACAAGGTATGACTTGTATTTCTGATTGTGTAGAGATACTTAATAAAGATCAAAGCATTTTGAATTAGTTGTTTGTAGGTCATGTCATTGAGAGTGTCTGTTAACTCCATATGACAGCAGATATGTTTGGTCAGTTTGGCAGCTTTTACAAAGTGCCATGATCAAGGCAAAAGATCAAAGGGGACAGAAACCTGTAGGGCACAATTCCAGCACTTTGGCTATCTTCACTGTGTACCTCTGCTTCGCCACCCCTAGCACCTCATTATACTTTCTGAGCAATGGTTCTTCCATCAAGCATGCCTCTTTCAATACCACACTTTCTCACAGTCTCCACCATAATAACACTTTAAGGCAACTATCACACTTGACATTAGTGCCCATGTTGATTTGTAATTACAAAAGTATCGAGCAATACCAAAGACAACATGACGTGTGAATAAAGATGAAGTGGAACACTTTTTGATAATTTGTCATTGGCTTTTTTATATGCCAAATGGTTTAGCCCCTCACACTACCATTTAAATAGATAAAGATGTCCACTACACTATACAAAGAAAAACATTATAAATATTATAAAAAAACCAAAGTGTCCCACTTTAGCAGTTATTCACTTTACTTAATATGTATTTATTGAGTGAAACAGCTAATAATTACTCATTATTATTATTATTATTATTATTATTATTGCTATTGTGATCTGATAACTATGTGCTTTGTTCCCCAAGTAATTTATATTCCCCAATAATACACAAAAATAATGGACAAAATAATGTCCATTTCAGTCTGATTCCTGGTCACTTCTGCTCAACAGCCTTGTGATACAAGGACAATATTGGATGTGTGCACTTTTCCACAGTGTCTGTTCTTTGTCTCTTTTCATATGAAGACATAGGGCAGTCTAACAGAATGATTTGCAGCAAAAGATGTGAAAGCCAACACACACTGCAACACAAGTTTCAAACTGTAAATGAATATCAGCGGCCACAAGGTGAGTCATTATCACTTCAGCCATCACGGTCTTTTATAAATGCAACAAAACCTGTGTCCAAACTTCTATCCACCTTTTGGAGATGATAGCTGACAAGATGTAAAGCCTCTTTTTGTCCTGTTGCTATTTTATTGCTCGAGGCCATTATCAAATGGCTTATGTCCATCTGCCTTACTTTGTTACAAGGGCCGTATTGATAGGTAAGTGAGATATGCTGAAAATGTTTCTCATGTATTGAACAAGGCATTAGAGAAACCTTGCTGTGGCATACACTGCTAACCATAACTGCAAACCCAATTTCATTAACATTCAAATGCATCAGTTATAGTGTCTATTTTACACAAAAATCAATACAAAGTCATCACCCACATACCTCAGGTTGGAAACTCTCTGGTCAGCTTTATTGCTACTCAAATGAAATGTGCATATGCGATGCAGACTTCCCAGGGTCATATATTTCCCAAATGTGTGCAATGGAGAAAGGAAAATTACGAACAACCAAAATTTAACTAAGAATGAGCGATGCTGATAGGCATGTTTAATAATGGAAAAGTTCAGACTAGAAATGCTAAAGTGATAGAGACTAATGGTCATCCATGCCATGTGGTTTATTTATTCTATACAAACAAACAGAGTTGATAAGAAAGTAATTATATTATAGAAATGAAGAGAGAATATAAATAAACACATGCACAGGGTCTGTGCTAGCGACAGAGTAACGTGAAATCAAAGCCGTGCCTCAAGCTAAGTAAATGGAGAAATGCACGTTTCTTATTAGTCAGCTGCTTGAGCAGTGTTGACAGAATGAAAATAATAATAAAAGAAAACAGATTAAATTTAATTTTGAATATAATAACCTTCACCTTGACATTGTCCTTCATATTAGTTTCATATCTCATATTTGCAGCCATTAATTATTCTGCTGTTTCAATTGGTAACTTGCTATCAATCATTACTTTGCAATTATTTTATTCATAGCACTGCTCAGCATTTGTTACATTCAGTGTACTGAAATGACTTTCTACATTCAATGAGATTTGTTTAGGCAAGGCAAGTTTAAGTGATGCAAATGAATATATTTTGTATTTATTTTGTTTGTGACACAAAAGTTATTCAACTTTTTATGCAAGTGGCTAGAGTCCTTATATTTGTAGACATTTGCTTATTGATATTATACAATCATATTCATATATCCACATTTATGTAATCAGCTTATGTAATTTTTTTATATAAAATTATCACTGTATTAATGTTCCATGTATTCCTTATATCATGTTACCAGGCGTGAGCCTTATATGTTCAACATGTGTGTTAAAAGATTGCTTCATTCTCTTTCTCTGCCCTTGTATATGCTTTGTACACTTTTGACCTGATGAAGTTCCAGAGCTGGATGCAGAGAGAGCTTAGTTTAAAGTTGTTATTGTTCCAAGCAGTGTACATCCGAGTTTGCGAACAACTCTGTTCGTATTTTCCAGAGATATATATATATATATATATATATATATTGCCCTATCTTAAATTTGCAATGTTAAAATGATCAACTTGAAACCTAAGCACTGGTACTTCTGATGTCACAACAAAAAAGATGATCAAAAAATTTGGGGCTTTACGGGAAACATAAATTACTTAAGCCCTGGTAGCCCAGCCATGGAGCTGCTTGTGTTTGCACATAGCAGATGAAGAATGGTTCATTTTCAATCACACTGTTAATTAACAGAATGCTTTTTTTCCACATGCATCTGAAAACATGATCACTCGGGAAACTGGTATGTTGCTACCCAGTGTTCCTGTACCCTGAAATTGACCCCATTCTGCCGAATTACTGATGATCACCATCTGCCATCAGACATTTTTGCATCAGTTCAAATGTGTTCACTTTTTCCTGAGGTGAAACTAATAACGGGTTGTGCCAGCAGCATCAGAGGCACGGGTTTTGGTCCCGTGAAAACCAGGAAGTAATAGTGTTCAATTAATCAATTGTTGATTGCATGATTGCGTAGGTTGCATTTTTCCCTATAAGATTGCATTTGTACTCCACTGATGGCAAGGTTTAACCAGAGGAAAGGAAAATCACAAATTAGATCTCTTTAATATCTCACATGTTTCTCTTAGACAGAAAGGAGGTTAGATAAACTTCAAATGGAGACATATGATTAACTCTCCTGCTTCTCATATTTGTTTCCTGTGAGAAAAAAAAATACTCTAAAACTCTCAAAATTGTCTCCTCTAAAGTTTCAGGAGAGATCCCAACAACATTACGCACGGTGCTCAGATTTTTCTCCTCAGCTAAAGAATCTGGAGCTCTCACATTTGATTCTTCTTAAGTTTCAGAAGAGTGTGAATTACAAACACTATCTTGTATTTGTAATTTTTTTCTATTTTGATTGAGTTACTGTTTTGAACTTGTTTTTCTGTGTTTGGCTTTATTTTTGTCTTTTGTTTTAGGAGAAACCTTTCCGGTGGTGGTACTTCTGTCACGGAATGCTGTGTATTCAGGACTGATTTCGCTTGTGTGTGCATGAGCAGGATTTGTACACTTGGTGGTAAGGAATTGTATTTTCATATATGAGATAGCTGAGTTTGTAACTAGCCCGCCTGTCAATGGTAAGCCTCACCTTTTGAAATGTCAATTTAGGCTTTTGTGTATGGTAATTTGTGAGGGTTATGTGGGGTGTCACAGCCATTTTAAGTGATTCTAAGTGATTGTGATTGTGCAGTGTTAAATAAAGAACTAAATTATTTGTACTTTTGTATCCATGTCTCAGTGCGCTGTTTTTCGAAACTATGAACGCGTGTCCCTTTTCTGGATGATTGGGACAATATTTTCCCTGTGTAATAGGGTGGCATAGTCAGCTTTATTTCTCAGTCTTCAGCTTTCTCCCTGTGTACTACGCCACAAACATCACATACTGTGCTCTGATTTTTCTCCTTAGCTAAAGACTCTGGTGCTCTCATATATGACTCTTTAAGTTTCAGAAGAGCTCTCAACTTCACAAACAGTGCACCAAGTAGAGATCTCAATATGAACTCAAAGATTTCTTAATACTACCATATTTATTAATAATCAAATTATTCAAGAAAGAATAATTGCCTTTCAGCAAAAAAGCTCCATGGTGATTGATTCCTGTAATTGAATTCACTTTGGATAAAGGCATCTGCTACACGACTACCGACTTCCAAAAACAAAATATCTGCCCTATGCAAATTAACTGTATAGCTCTATTCTCTTACTATATGTCTACAATTAAACGTAACTAACTCTATATCTTCATTTCACTCTTAATATAGGCAAATTCTGAATTTGAGTGTAGTGGGCAAATGCACAGAACTGGTAAGCAGAAGGTTTCCGGTTTGATCCCCACAGCCACCACCATTGTGTCCTTGAGCAAGGCACTTAACTCCAGGTTGCTATGGGGACAGTTCCTGTTATAAGTGTATTGAAAGTCGCTATGGATAAAAGTATCCGCCAAATGCGTAAATGTATATTTTATGTTCCTGAGCTTAGAGTAACCTATGAGCAGTAAAATGTTTCTATAATAGAGTCTTGAAAGAGAATACAGAAAGACAATAAAGAGATCTCCCATATTTCTCACATCATAATCTACTTTTCTCTCTGAACTTTCTCATGTCTCACTTGTGTCTATTATTATAAGGAATTTTACAGAGACATTTTTGATACTAAAATGAGAGATATCTGAGAATCACCAAGTGTCCTGAGCTAAGAAAAGCAACCTCTGGGCAATAAATGTTTTCATCTGGGTAGGGTTGGGGTTTAGGTAAGAGAGTACGGTTTTGAAAATATGCATTCTTATTGACTGTATACAAAAAAATTTACAACTAGCTTTTGGCAACCTTCTGTGGATATTTCACCTGAAAACTGGAGCTCACATATGCCCAAACATTAAACAACACTTCCAGCTTTATCCAATGGCAGTGGTTAGAATTTCAGTAATCACAGATTAATTTCAACAGATGAAATTTTAACCTATTCCTTCAATTTACAGCTCTACTAACAAATCATTGCTAGCTTTGCCCGTTTGAGAAAAACCTGAGTCTGTAAACTCATTAGCTCAAGCACTGGCCAACTGCCGCAAAGTGAGGTTTTACAATTTTTAGTTTTTCAAAGTTGACCAATTCAATAGTTTTCCAGTTCATCCCAAATCCTCTAAACATATCGAATTTGTAGGGATGTTCCGATACCATTAATTAGATTATTTATTTTTTGAGAATGAGTTTGAGTACCCATGCTTTTTTTAATATCAGCAATTTATTTCAATTTTATCATCAAAATTGTGTTGATAAATTGAAACTTTAATCAAATGAACGTACAACAATTAATTTTCAACATTACATTTTTTTATTTTATCAAATGAAGTGCTTATATACAGAAACTCACAGCACAATCCAAAATACAACATTGGAGTTATTTTTGTCAAACAAAGTGCTGCATTACAGAGCATCACAGGTGTGAGATATTGCTAAAATATAATACAGTTACTATTGATTTATTATTATTATTAGTAGTAGTAGTAGTAGTAATATTAGCAGCAGTAGTAGTAGTATAACAGTGAATATAGCATAACTGTATAGTAGTGATCTATTCCTGTCCAGTGTTGCCAACTAGTTTCAATGGAAAGTAGCTAAAGCCTGCTCGAAAAGTCACTAAATGTCGCTAGATAACATCATACTTTAATTAACACATTCATGACGTCACCATGTTCCATTTGCATTTTGCATAGTGTCCACCCTTTACATGTGTTTGCTTCTCTGTGCTTACTGTACATACTGTAATACCCTATTCATTTCTGATATCAATTAATCATTCAGAGAGAAAGTTAAAAGCGATGGTAATTTTAACAGCCATAACAAACCACTATGTGCATTTTTCCCAAAAAAAAACTATGTGCATATTTTCAAAAATCTATGTGCATGTTTAGAAAAAAACATCTCGGTTACTGTTGTAACCTCCGTTCCTCGAGGGAGGGAACGAGACTTAGTGTCGAAGGAAGTGACACAAGGGGTCTTCTCGGATGCCGAATCGTACCTCTGAACCTGAGAAAAGGCCAATGTCAAGTTGGCAGACAGAATTTGCATGCCCCGCCCTGGACATATGGGTATAAGTGGAACCGGGGCAGCGAATGCCAGTCAGGATTTTGCACTGAGGAGCCGAAGGATGAAGCACGGCCATTTACAGTGCTAGGTCTAGTGCCGTGGCAGGAGGGACACTATGTCTCGTTCCCTCCCTCGGGGAACGGAGGTTACAACAGTAACCGAGACGTTCCCCTTCTGTCACTCTCTCGACCTAGTGTCGAAGGAAGTGACACAAGGGGTCCATATAAAAACGCCATGCACTGACCATGTGACGTGACTGCCGGAGCAGGGGCAAAGCAGGCTATTGCGTGTTAGAGGCACCTTAACCGAATGCACGTCGCCCTCCCCAATGCCCCCTCAAAGAGTTTTAGCATATCCACCTTAGGTTTTCCCGCACCCCTGGGGGAAAAAGGTATTACATGCTAGCATGGGAGCAAGCCCAACAGCCGCGGCCTTCTCTCTCACTATGTCTCTCACATAGGATGTAGAGCGGCTGGGGCCCAACCTATGTCGGGGAAGGCGGTCATTCCCCGGGGGGGAGCAGGAGAGCCTGGGCGGTGCTGAGAGAAGACTCGAAGCATTAAACCTGCTCCACGCACCCGGCAGGGGGCGGCTTATAGACTGAGGAAGAAGCCTAAGGAGGCGTCTTCAAAACTTGTCGGCGCCGGTGTGCCGGGCGCTGAGGCAGGACCGGAGGCAAGGTAGCTGTCCGGCCTGCAGATTTCCTATTCTTTCAGGAGGGGAAGACCCTGCAGAGGCCATACCCTGCCCAGTCAGGGGGAGGTAATGTATGGCAAATACACTACAAGGGTTGTGAAGCCGGACGTGGGAGACGGCACGGTGGTAGGTCCAGCCTATTGAAGGGGGGACTCTACAGACACGGGGCCGAGGCAGTGGGGCTGCCTGAGGGAAACGAGGGTCCGCCGAGAGGGGGACCGTACCGTGGAGAATACATCACGGGGAGTTAGCCTGAAGAGGGAACTATGCCCGTGGAGCCCGACCCCAGTACAGAGCCCTAAGATTCGTACTGGGTCTGGCCGCGAGTTGCTCTGCTGAATTCGCGGGCCAGAAGGCTAGGGAGGAAAAAGCATCCAGGCAGCGACACTCAGTGGCTGACCTGGGATAGAAGGCGCACTGGATCTCATTGGTGAAGGGCGCAAGATGCAAGCGGAACACCCGGTCGGTTGTGCCGCGTTACCGAGTTCTACCGGCTCGGACCTGACAAAACACTGGACGAGACCAACTCAACCCTTAGATTGTAGAATCTGGCAAAAGTATTGGATGTTGCCCAGCCCGCTGCTCTGCAGATGTCTGCTAGGGAGGTGCCGTGGCTTAGTGTCCACGAGGACGCCACACTTCTAGTGGAGTGTGCTCGGACCTGCAGGGGGGCGAGCACGCCCTGGGCGTGATAGGCAATAGCATCAACGACCCAGTGGGATAGCCTCTGTTTGGAGACGGCGTTCCCTTTCCGCCGTCCACCAAAGCAGACAAAGAGCTGCTCAGAGTATCTAAAGCTCTGCGTGCGGTCCACAAAGGTACGCAAAGCACGCACCGGACACAGCAACAAAAGGGCTGGGTCTGCCTCCTCCCGAGGCATTGCTTGCAGTTTCACGACCTGGTCCCTGAAAGGGGTCGTGGGAACCTTGGGCATGTAGCCCGGTCGGGGTCTCAGGATAACGTGAGAAAGTGCCAGACCGAACTCCAGGCAAGAGTCGCTGACAGAGAACGCTTGCAGGTCTCCTACCCTCTTGATTGAGGCTAAAGCGATCAGGAGGGCCGTCTTCAAGGAGAGAGCCTTGAGGTCGACTGAATCAAGTGGCTCAAATTGGGGTCTCTGAAGGCCCGAGAAGACCACTGAGAGATCCCAAGAGGGAAACAGGTTAGGCCGGGGAGGATGTAGTCTCCGGGCGTCTTTCAGGAACCTGATAATCAAGTCATGCTTGCCAAGGGACTTGCCATCTACTGCGTCGTGGTGGGCTGCGATAGCAGCTACATACACCTTCAAGGTGGAGGGGGACAGCCTCCTCTCCAGTCTCTCCTGCAGGAATAGAAGCACTGACCGAACTGCGCATCTCTGTGGGTCTTCGGCTCGGGAAGAACACCAATTCGCGAACAAACACCACTTTAGTGCGTAGAGTTGCCTGGTTGAGGGAGCTATGGCCTGATTGATCATATCTACGACAGCAGGTGGTAGATTTACTAGATCTTCCGCGTCCCGTCCAGGGGCCAGACATGGAGATTCCAGAGGTCTGGGTGCGGATGCCAGAGGGTGCCCCGTCCCTGAGAAAGAAGGGCCTTCCTCAGGGGGATTTTCCAGGGAGTGGCTGTCATGAGGAGCGTGAGTTCCGAAAACCAGGTGCGGGTGGGCCAGTAAGGGGCCACCAAGGCGACCTGTTCCTCGTCCTCCCTGATCTTGCACAGCACCGATGCAAGAAGGCTCACTGGGGGAAATGCGTACTTGCGCAGCCCCCGGGGCCAGCTGTGTGCCAGCGCATCTGTCCCGAGGGGAGCGTCCATCAGGAAATACCAGAGCGGGCAATGGGAGTTGTCCTGGGAGGCAAAGAGGTCTACTTGTGCCTTGCCGAATCGGTCCCAAATGACCTGGACCACCTAGGGGTGGAGCCTCCACTCTCTGCTGGGCGAAAACCTGTCGCGACAGCGCGTCCGCCGTTGTGTTGCGGTTGCCAGGGATATGAGTGGCGAGCAGCGACCTGAGTCGCGGCTGACTCCAGAGGAGGAGATGGCGGGCGAGTTGTGACATATGACGAGAGCACACGCCGCCCTGGCGATTTATGTATGCTACCGTCGCGGTGCTGTCTGAGCGAATCAGAATGTGCTTGCCTCGGATTAGTGGAATAAACCTCCGTAGAGCAAGAATAACAGCCAACCAATCTAGCTGTCGAACGCAGGTGAGAATCTGCTTCTGCGTGAGCATTTTGAACGGGAGTCTGAGCAGGGACCGGTTGAGAACTCGCAAGTTCAAGATTGGTCGCAACCTGCCACTTTTTCTGGGTACGATGAAGTAAGGGCTGTAGAGACCCTTCTTCATCTCGGCTGGAGGGATGGGCTCTATCGCGTCCTTGAGGAGCAGTGTAAAAATCTCTGCTCGTAAGGCACTGGCTTGTTGGCCGCACACTAGAGTGGAGCGAATACCGCTGAAACGAGGCGGGAGCCGGGCGAACTGAATCGCAGAGCTGAGTCGGATGGTCCTGGCCAACCAGCGCGACGGGTTGGGAAGCGATAACCACGCGTCCAAACTCCGTGCGAGGGGGACTAAGGGGACGATCACATTTGACGTACCGGGAGGGGCTTCGCGGCGGGGGAGAGCAGATAATAATGCGTCGGGAGGCAAAAGAGCGTCCCGAGGCTGAGGTGCTGAGAAAAGACTCAAAGCACTTACCTTACTCCGCACACCCGGCAGGGGGCGGATTAGAGACTGAGGAAGAGTTCCTGAGAGGGCGTCTTCGAAACTTGTCAGCGCTGGCCTGCCAGGGTTGGACAGTCGCGGGCCGGAGGTGAGAGAGCTGTGTCCGGGAAACCGGGACTGGAGAGATGTAGGGCCGGGGTGCCGTGAGAACGGCACACACCGGCTGAATGACCCAGGGAGTGAGGGAATCGCTCTGTAGGTACCGCAGCCTGAAGGCAGTGCGGCAGGTGAAAACAAGGATTCTCTTTCCGGCCCTCCACCGGGGGACGGAGTGGTCTTGAAACCATCTCCGGAGCGAACATCCGACTGCCTGGGGTGTCCGTCTCAGGAGCGCTTAGGAGCATTTCTGATCCGAGAGGGGGTCCTGGAGATGGGGGGCGTACGCCGCCTGCGAGGTGCTCGGCGCTGGGGCTGAGAGCTGGGCCCAGGTTGCGGAGCTACCTGTTGTTGCTTTCTCGTCGCAGGGGGGGACGCCCTCGGCGAGCAGGCGGGGCGCGGGCGCGCTGACTGGGTGGCGCCGCGGCATGATGTGAGAAACTGTCCCCATCTGCTTCCTCACCACGGAGAACTGCTGGGCAAAGTCGTCGATGGTGTCGCCGAAGAGGCCGAGCTGGGAGGCAGGGGTGTTGAAAAATCGTGACTTGTCAACGCCATGCATCTCGACCATGTTCAGCCAGAGTTGGCGCTCCTGGACCACGAGTGCCTGCGCCGTGACATTCGTAGCTCTGAGAGCAAGGTTGGAGCAGAGCGCAGTTACTGTAGCACATCGGGGTTGGAACTACCCAGGTGCAGATCTTTGAGTGCCTTGGCTTAGTGAATTTGCAGGAGAGCCATGGCATGCAGGGCGGAGGCGGCCTGTCCAGTGGTGCTGTAGACTTCTGAGGTCAGTGATGACGTCATTCTATGGATCTGGAGATTAGTACCGTTCAGTCCCGCCAGGTGGTGGTGTTCCGCCATCCAGGGTAGTGAGAGCGGACAAGCGGAGGGCGGTTCCGTCCGCGTTGGCTCGTTATGCACTTCCGGGAACGACGGAACCAAGGGGGGGCGTGGCTATAAGCGGCGCCGTGACCCGAGGAACCGATCGAGTAGCCGAGAAGGGGGGGGGGCGGAGATCTCCAGTCCAGCCTCACGCTTGCGGCAGCCCGGGAAAGCATAGCGGACATCTGCAAATCAGCCTCAGACTGGGCGAGCAGACCCGGAGGTGGTAGCCCAGGCGAGCCATCAGCATTAGACGCCGCTGTGACGCTCTCCGATGCAGCGGCGATGTCGTCATCCAATTCCGGGAGCTCAAGGGAAAATGCCAGCTGGCCGAGAAGCGAGCCGCACTCTTCCCGAGCTCGGACGGAAGCAAACAAGCGTGCTGGGGGGCGGTGGTTCGTGGGGATTTACCTGGCGAAACCGAGCCTGTGGTCATCCCCAATTCGCCTTCATCGCCAGCCGGGTCGACCTCAATCCCGTGGGAAGAAGGAACGACGCGGGGAGCGGCTGAAGTGGCTTTCTCTCATGACAAAAGAAAGTGCAATGTTGCCATGGTTATGTTCTCGCACTGAGAACATGAACCATTCATAAAACGCTGCCTGTGTGTGATCGCAGCCCAGGCATGCGAGCAGCTCTTATGACCGTCAGAAGTGGAGAGAATTCAACCGCATCCAGGAACTACACAGAGGCAGAAAGACATCTTTAAAAAGACGCGTCCTGAAAAGGACGTTCAACGCCTGCTGTGTATTGCTCTTTTATGAGTGGGAACTCAAACTCTTTTAGAGAAAATATACTCTTTTAGGAGGAGAACACTCTTTCAAACAGAAAGAAGCGCTGTCGAGGCGCCCGGGGCGTGGACTGCACAGCGTGCAGAGAGAGAGACGCCAGCTGGAAATGCGCCGTGCGGATCCAACAGCAATGCTTCTCGCTGGCAGAGGTGAGTGAAACAGGTGTGTGTTTCAGCTGCTTCCGGTACAACCATTCGGCTCAGAATAAAAATTCTGACTGGCATTCGCTGCCCCGGTTCCCCTTATACCCGTATGTCCGGGGCGGGGCATGCAAATTCTGTCTGCCAACTTGACATTGGCCTTTTCTCAGGTTCAGAGGTACGATTCGGCGTCCGAGAAGACCCCTTGTGTCACTTCCTTCGACAATACTTCGAGAGAGTGACAGAAGGGGAACTGCATGTTTCCAGCATTTTCTTCTACAGAAGTAGCTACGGTTTGTCCAGAAAGTCGCTAGATTTGTTGCTATTTGCTTTTTTGAATAAAAGTCACTAAAGAGGTTTGAAAAGTTGCTTAATCTAGCGACAAAGTCGCTAAGTTTGCAACACTGTTCCTGTCATATATTTTTATTTAAATTGGGCTTTTATTTTGGCAGAGCTTATATTTTAAAGTGTTTCTGTGTTGTTAGACCAAGGAGCTCTGACATAATGATGACAGATTCCCAATTCGGAAAAGCAGGTTGCTACGTGAATCACAGTAATTATTAAGCCGCTAAAGGCTACTTTATATATAAATATGTAATCTGTGTATGACGCGCTAAAAAGAGAATTAGCGCTCTGCCTGCTGTCATCTCCTTCAGAGCATCCAATGCTCATAATAGTGTTTTCCGTGTATGAGTCAAGGATCTCTAACGGTATGTATGGTTTGTGTCTCTACATCAGCACAACACCGGCTTCACACATTCACAAGCACTCACATTTAAAATGCTGCATGTGCAAACAATCTTTTTATCTCATTAAATCAGAACTTCTGCTGTTAAATAATCTCACAAGGACATGATGTGATGATAATCTGTGCACTGAATGTTCAGATGGTATCGTTTTTTTGTTATCGGAGCATTTTTAGGAGTATGAGTACAAGTACATGAGGGCCATTATCAGTGCATCCCTACAAAATGTTTTTTCTTTTTTTGCTGAAAGACTGAAGTGCCCCTGGCACTCAATCACATTTACTTAACGTGCCTTACTTCTGAATTTTGAGATTTGGTTAATCTGCACAGACTCATTCATGTTAGGCTGTCAGTTATTCTTTTTGACTCTAAACTGCACCAGGTTTTCAAATTCACTTTGAGGATTTTCAGAAGTGCTTATTAACGTTTACTCTGTTCTTATATGTACAGGGTGCTCCATGCATCCATATAGGTCTTTTGGTGCCATAAATCTGAGTTAAGAACAACCCTTCTGTTTAGAAGTTCACTTTATGTATGAGTCAATATAAGTGCTTCTTTGAAAAGATTATTGTACTAATGAGATCTCTCTAAGGATATACATGTATATGGTCAATTTCTAATACAGGCTATCTTTATTGCAAAAAAGAAAGAGCTTCATAAACTGTTTACATTGTCATCCTCTTAGCAACATTTGCATCCAGACTTATCAAATAATATTTGTTATAATACCATTGATCTATCAAAATATATTAGAATGTCTGATAACTTTGATCATGTCTAAATGACCTTAATCATTAATGGTTTACACAAAAACTGATTGCAACAGTTGCAACAGCATGATTGGGACATTATTTATCCAGGCAAGGTCACTGTTTCCATCCCAGTTGTAGCCTAACTGAGGCTTAGTTGGAACTAATTAGATTTATAAGTGAGCTTTTCTTCATGCATTGAAGTCATAATTAGTCGCTGCGGCCAAGGGAATAGATTTGGCTTGAACATTGATCATGGTATAAATATTGGGGGTGTTGTAAATGGTGGAGGGGTGACAAACTTACCAACTCCTCACAACTCTCTCTCTCTGATTCCCCGTCACGTGAAGCTTGCCAAAGTAACAACCAGGAGTACTGTAGGACCATAAACAATTACAACAGAGTGGTTGACAGTGTTTACAAACCTCTAGCTTGCTTGATTTGTTCTGAAATGGGCTAAAATAGTTACAATGTTGCATTTTCTTCATTTAGAAGATTACACCCATACATCGGTAGACTGATTAAAATTATATACTTGTAAAAATATGTCAATAGGTACAAATATTTTCTTGGTTATGAAAAACATCACTGCATGGTTCAGAATGTGGGTGATAGTGGTTGCACTGCAAATAAACAATGCAAATTTCCATTGTGTTTATTTTATCCACCGTTAGCTGCTTTTGAATTATTTCTGCATTTTCATGGTCACTGAGCTTTCTTTTTTCCCCATCTCATGCCCGCGCGCGCACACACACACACACACACACACACACACACACACACACACACAGCTATATCAATATTGAAGGCCAGTGGTTCCAAACCCTGTTCATTGAGACCCCCAACACAACAGATTTTTAATCTCCTTAGTTAAACACACCTGATTCAATTCATCAGCACGTTAGTAGAATCCACTGATTTGGGTTTTTCAGATAAGAGATATATACAAAATGTGCAGTGTTGGGGGGCCTCCAGGAACATGGTTGGGAACCACTGGTGTAAAGCTATATATGCGTATTGATGATGAATTACAGTGACGAGTTGTTCTACAGATTTCTTCTCCACAGATCCATCAGGTATATTCATGTTTTTTATAAGGATATTTTTTTGACTCACCACAGCTGAACCATGCCAGAGTTAGTTTGCATTCAGTCCAGGTGGTCTCGGACCAGTTGTTTTGGTGTAGATCTGATTGTGATTGCAGTGTTCATATATGCCTATATGAAACAAACCAAGGGAGAAAATGCAGAAGGTTCTGGAACAAATGCTCCAAACGAGACAGGTATGTGATTCATGTGAATCATCACCTTGTGAAAGTGTGTGATTGTGTATTTATCCCCTCGGGGCTTGCTGTAGAACATGTATGTCCATATATGCAGCTTTCAGTGAGTGAAGAAGTTACTTTAGAGACTATTTACATTCAATACCAATGAAAATACAAGACTGATAACAATATAACAAGACAATGAAACAGGGAGGAGCCCATGGGGGGGTGGAGCCATGAGAGTCTCAATGGGTGAAGCCATGGAAGGCGGAGCTGTGAGAGACTCGAGGGGTGGAGCCATGGAGAACTGGAAACCCGTAGAGTTGCTGAAGACACGAAGGGCCAGGGTGGAGCCGATAGCAGGGAGGACCAAGGCAGAGCTTGAGGCTCGGAGGAGCAAGGCGGAGCTGGGGGATTTCAAGACTGAGGCGGAGCCGGTGGGACTAATGACCAAAATGGAGCCATAAGGAAAGAGGTCCCCGGTGGGGGGGGGGCGGGGTCGGAGGGTTGAAAGTTCTCCTTGCCTGCTCAGGAGAACTAAGGGTGGGTACAAGAGTGGGAAGCATCTCAAGGTTGCAAGGTCTCAAGGAACCAATGAGAACAAAACACATGAAACATGGCGGGAACAGGTTAATCACATGACTAGACAAGGAAGTGAACAAATTTAAAAATAAAGGACCTGAAGACATGAACAGGAACCAACAGAATAAACACGACAGTACCACTATGGATTACCATAAGCGTTATGATATGCAGCTGAGTTCGATGAAAATGTTCAGATCAGCTTGACATCTTGCCAGTTCTTCAGAAGAAGCAAAGTGGTCACTTGAGCTCAGTGGTCACAGAACACAAGATCCCACCTTGATGACAGAATGCTTTTTTCTAAAAGGTTTTATTCTCTTTTCTGTTGCTAGAACCATTAACTCAGCAGGGAGCCCCGACAGTCAAGTGATTACTGACCTCCCGCTGACAGATGCCAATGCACGCTTTGGCACATGGCCAGCAATTTGTTGATGAAGCTCACACTTGAAAATCACTGAAAATATCGGCTAGTGTGACGCCAGCTTAATCGGATAGCCGACCAACTTCCATACTCTCTCTTTGCCTAACATTAAATTCTCTCAGTTTGCAAGTAAGCCAGTTTCACTGCAGTATGCTGCAAGTGTTTTCTCTGAAACCCTCCACCTACCCAGCTCCACAGGTCTTGATCTATTGAATGGGGATTTTATATACATACACAATTGATTCAGTATGTCTTCTGTTTTATTTGCAGAAGCATGTCCACATGCTTAACTCAGTATATCTGTGTATTTTCTAGCAGTAGCAAACATCTGTATATTCTTGCTACAACATTCTATCAATATGTCATACCCACATTAACATGCTAAATCTTTCTGAGAGTTGTCATGACTGAACTGTTTTGCAGTTTAAACTTTGCATAAAGCCTATAATAGGCTGTTTAAGGGCAGCCAAGTGACAATTTACCCCATAAACTGACAACATGCCCTGCCATTGCTCAATGCATGTTTAAGGATCTGTGTCTTTTCTTGTGGGCAAGAACAGGGAAAATGTTCAATAGCCCTTTCTTTCTTTTTTTTGGTAACCAAGACTTAAAGTATGTACCTTCATATAAATTGACTTTCAATAATAAACCCACCCTCAGAAATATTCAATGGAATAAAAAGTGACAACTAGCCCTTGCCCTACCACCCATTTCCAGTTGACCTTGCATAATTCATTGTCTTTTCTTTTGCGCAACATTAGAAACACGCTACTTGAAACTGCTATTTGATGGCTGCTGCCTGGATATGAGACCGCTTGCGCATCCCTCGTTTTGATAGGTTCCTGACACCGAGACTGCTGTGATTACAATTAGATGTAATTGAGATTTTTAAGTAGATGCAGGATGCAGCAGTATTGATTAGCATTCGTTTCATCTAGGGGCACATCACAGCAGTCAGCAAGACAGATGGTGGCGTGGAATGGATCAACATGAAGGATGTTAAAAACATCTCCCTGCTGAGTACACATTGGTTAAGGTGAAATGTGTGCTGTCAGCTATGCTCCTGACAAGAGGAAATGGAGTTCATGTAGGTAAATTTCAGATACAGTAATCTGTACACTAGTGGCGACCCATGCATTTCAAGTCTGGGCCTTCAGTGCGATACATGCCATTAAGAAAACACCATTTCACAATTAACAAGATACCCTATGGACATAATTTAAAAACACATCCATGCACGAAAGCCAAAAGTTAAAATGATGTTGAATGCTCAAGCCAACCTAATTTTAGCTACAGCATGATTGTTTTGTGAAATAAATAAATAAGTTAAATACATCTCCTTTATAGTTCTATAATACATCTCCTTTAGTTCTATAATATCTGGTACAAGCGATCTAATAATATTTGTAATTTAAATGTCGCTTACACAAAATTTTGTTTCGACAGTGTACTCGATTTCTTTTCAAAACTTGATCTGACACTGAATGCTCCAGCAGCTTAATTTACCCTTAGAAAACTGTTGCTATAAATGCAAAAAGCAATTACCAATTTACTTAGTGAAAATCAGCCCTCCGATCCTTTTTAATAAAATTTTTTTATCACACGATCATGCAGAATATCTCGAGTTTTAAAATCCATAAGTATCTTTTCCTCAGTGGTGATAGCGGTCTTGATCTTGCGCTCTTCGCTTTCGAATCACTCAGTGCATGATTGCGTCACTCAAGGCCAGATAGAAGGCCTTAACCGGGACGCATCTAAAAGACCACACCTACCATGAACAAATAAATCAATATGATTGGCTGATGTATCTGACAATCTGAGATTAGATGCCTATTAATTTGCACTGCTGAGGGATTCTGTGTAGAGTCTGAAGGGTGGAGCACAGACTCTCGCGCTGCTTCTGCCAAGGAGCTCAGCTTTGGGCATGCAATGTGAAACAGGCATCACGCTTTGCATGTAAGCGTTGGGGAATATATTCTGATTGGATAGACTTTTAGTTTTATGCTATTTTTTTTTTTTTTTTTTTTTTTTTTTTGTAGATGAATTAGGAGTGGAAAGTGTTTGAAAATAAATAGGCAAAGAGGTGAATGAAAGGATGAAAACGTAATTTTGATTTGGCATGTTAGGCCAGCACAGAAGGGTTTTGTTGGCCCAGAGAATTCACCACTGCCGTACACTATCTGCCATGCTCTACTGCTTAAAATATTTTTTCACATTTTAAAATGTATTAGATATTAATTTTCATATTTGTACGTACTAGGATTTAGTTTAGTGAGATGTGTCATGGTGAATAGCCTTTTCTATATACATATGTGTTTCCTTTTTCACAGTGCTTGATAGACAATCTTCACAGCTTTCAGAGTTCAACATCACTTTAAAGGTCTAAAAGGTCATGAATTTGGTGGGAGTTTGTTAAATGATTCAAGAATACTTAATTTTGTATTAGTGCATACTGCATTCTCAGATCATTTATTTACTCCAGGTATAAATAGCCATGGCCACACAGTGCAGCTTTTTGCACTCTAATAGCCTGGTTGCGCCTGACAAAAGGCAAATTTTATTTTGAAGATTTTGGTCCATATGTATAACTTCTCATAAGTTTTATTTTTTTACTGGCTGATGCCTACTCTGTTGTGGGGACGGTCATCCACTGAGCGTGTGTAACGCCCACCCTCAGTGCACCAAAACCGTGGCAGATCCACGAGTGTACCAGGTAAGTCGTATAAGGGTGGTGTGGACCAGTGCCTAGGTTCATAAGGAGCCGTAGTGAGAATGGAATGAACAGACAGACAATAAAGATGAGTTTGAACCATTCATTGGTTTATGCTGAAAATTATTGTCATTACCGTTTTAATTTTTCAGAAAAATAAAATAAAACATAAAACATCAATGACAGCAATTTCACTGTAAAAAATGAGCAAAAATAAAAATATTAAATTAAAATAAATTGGTTTCTATGCTTAGTCTTTATTTTCTTTCTTTCTAAAGAATCATATTTAACTCTTATGTAATTATCAAATCTTATTTACTCTCTATTGAACTAATTGTATGATTCAGATTACTAATTTAACGCTTTTAATCTTACTTTTAGGTTTTACTAATTGACTCCCTTTTTATTCCTTATTTAAACTAATTTTGTTCCCTAGTGAAAATCTACTTTATTTTCTAATAAAAACCTATTTTAATCAAATTATTGTTCTCTTAAATTCCCAGAAATTTTATTAAATTTGATATTCAAATCACACCACTTAAATTTTGTTTCAATTCACAAATAAAACCTTACATTTACAACACAGAGCAATTAACAACAGAAAAAAATATCAGAAAGCAATTCACATTTAGATAATCAGTCTTTAAGTCGAACTTCTGTATCACAAATAACTCTCAAAACAAACGCAATCACTCTGTTTCTAGATGTATTGCCTAGTTTAGATCACAATTCCACTTGTTTTATAATCACTATTTTTTCCACCGATCTTTCCGTGCTCCTATATCTTCTTCTCCATCATCACTCCTCATTGGTCAACCGTAAAACTTTTACCGCATTTCTCTTAAAGGGATGCATACACTTAAACTACATACATTCGTTTCATACTGCAACATGAGAACATATACTTTTTTAAACATCACATGAAGTTTTAATTTCACAAACCTTGAATTTAATTATTTTATTTTAGTTTATTTTAGCAATTCTTTTTAGATTACTGTTTATTATTAGCTTTTAGTAATCACTCTGGCTACACCTGCGCTTGATCTAGATTATAACATGATGGCTCACGACATTTGAATCATAATAAATGTCACTGTGCATTTCTTATAGTGTACAAAATTGCCAATATGCAACTTTATTAATGAGAGTTTTTTTTTTCTTTATTCTCCCCAATTTGGAACGCCCAATTCCCAATGTGCTCTAAGTCCTCATGGTGGTGTAGTGACTCGCCACAATCTGGGTGGCGGAGGACGAATCACGCCTGAGACCATCAATCCGCACATCTTATAACGTGGCTTGTTGAGCACTTTACTATGAGACATAGCGCGTGTGGAGGCCCACATTATATCGACCACGAAGAGGTTACCACATTTTATTCTACCCTCCCTAGCAACCGGGCCAAATTGCTTGCCTAGGGGACCTGGCAGAAGTCACTCAGCACGCCCTGGATTCGAAATCACAACTTCAGGGGTGGTAATCAGTGTCAATACTCAATAAGCTTCCTAGAACCCCCAATAAGAGAGAGGGGTTTTTTGTGAGTTAAAGATTGATTAAAGTGTGAAAGGCAGAGAGGGCTGTCCTTGCCCTATTATACACTGCAACAAAATAAGTTTTTTTTTTTTTGTTTGTTTGTTTTTTGTTTTTGTTTTTTTTTGGCTTGTTTTCCAATATAAATATCTAAAACTTCTTTTTAAAAAAAATTACATTTACTTTAGCAGCTATACTGCAGAAGAAAAAAATATTATCTGAGAATGTTGACTAAAATATTAAAAATACAAACATTTTAAAATATCTAAAAATCCTTTAAAATACTGTAGATGCATTCACCTGAGAAGCAGCATATAAGTTATTTAGACTTGCTTTTAGAGAATAGATCTTGAATAAAATAAAGTTTTGTCTGTACTGCAGAAATATAACTAAATTATAACTAAAATAATTACAAAAAACACTTGATAACAATAGGATGTTTTGCAGTGAATTTCTTTACGGAATTAAAGAATTAAATCAGTGAATGTCATTTAGAGGTATTTTTAAAACATGATTTTGCCCTCTTTATTGATAGTAAGCACATTTAATACAACCTTTTAGCTAATGATTAATCGTCACAATAATCGCCGAATAGTCAAATAATTGTTCTAATAGTTATGTGTAGCAGCGGGGGCGTGGTCAAGTGCCCGTCCGGAGAGAGAGAATCAGTAAGGGCACTTACACCTGAGCTAAATTATGTCTAACACCTGTCTCTAATTCCAATGAGCATGGGGAGAGCGGATAAAACGACCCAAGCCACCAGCAGTCGGGAGAGAGAGTCTGGGGCCTGAACGATTGTGAAGCTATAAGAGTGTTATTGTGACACTGTAAAAATATTTTTTGTGAAGCTGTAAAGTATTATTGTGAAGCTGGAGAGTCACTGTTGTGAAGCCGTGAGCACTGCAGAGGGTCGATTAAATATCCTTACCTGAGAGGAGCAACTCGCCTTCCGTGTCCTCCTTCTAAACCCTTTACACTGGTGCCGAAACACGGGATCTAAGTACGCCCCATGGAGTCCTCCCAGTTGCCCGAGATCCTCCAGTCCTCATGGTGGCGTAGTGACTCGCCACAATCTGGGTAGCGGAGGACAAATCTCAGTTGTCGCCATGCCTGAGACCATCAATCTTATTTGTGAAGCTGTAAAGTATTATTGTGAAGCTGAAGAGTCACTGTTGTGAAGCCGTGAGCACTGCAGTGGGTCGATTAAAAATCCTTACCTGAGACGAGCAACTCGCCTACGTGTCCTCCTTCTAAACCCTTTACACTGGTGCCAAAACCCGGGATCTAAGTACGCCCCATGTGTGTCCACAGTTTTAATGTAGAAGGACAATTAAAATCACAAAATATAATGATAATAACACAAACTCTTCGTTGTTACATGTAAGATTTCAGTTAAACATGAATCAATTTAGATGTAAATTTGACGTTCAACAAATCATCAATATTTTATCAAAATCATTATTGTAGTCAAAATGATTGCTGTTTCTCTATCATTGCACTCTGTTTTGTTGACACAAATTTACATGCCCTCGCTCCATGAAGTTAGCCTATTTAAAGTTAAACTCTCATTCTGTTTTGGACAAGAAACTTGCATGACTTTGAGTTCATAATATTTATGAATAATAATAAATCTGTAAAACGTAAGTTATAAGCAGGGCTTAAACATCTCTCAAGCACAGCTAAAGCATTAACACTCCACATAAAACTATTAGCTTCTATAAAACATCTTATATAGAGTGCTTGGGCTGGGCTCTTTTCAGATGCAGTTCTGTCATTTTTCAAATTTCTAATTCATATTAGTCCAACACATTTTTTTGTTTGTTGGAGAGAGTGTCTCTGCATTACACACTGTGTAATACACAGTCATCTTGCTACTCTAACAGGAATATTCCGGGTTCAATACAAGGGATATTTTACCCAAAAAGGAAAATTCTCCTTTTAATTCTCCTTTTGCACCTTTTACTGCACGGACCCTGATCACAGGCTCATCCTCTCTCACTCCCCTCGATGGTGGGGCTGCCAGGGGGTGCTCAGCGACTCCCTAGGTCGGTAAGGCGATCGCGGTGCACCTGTGCCCACAGAGCGCACTAACCGTCCCGGCTACGCGATTCAGTTCGCTAGGTGCCCGCCAGGTCCAGTGGCGTCCGCTTCACTACGGTGAGAGGCGAGGACGCTGTTGCACTGTGTGCGGAGATCGCCTCCCTCCTACAGAAGGACTCAATAGAGCATGTCCCTCCAGCCGAGATGAAGAAGGGGTTTTACAGCCCCTACTTCATCGTAGCAAAAAAAAAAAAAAAAAAAAAAGTCCGGCGGGTTGCGGCCAACCTTGGACCTGCGAGTCTGAATCGTGCTTGGCACAGATGCCCTGCTAATGCCCAGTTTGTATTTTCATTTAACTTTAGCTTCTACTGTATTTTGTTGTACCATATGCAATTTTCATATAAAAAATAAATTACAATTACAAGAAATTGTATTTAATTTCTGTTTTTCATTTGACAGTTTTTCATCTTTATATATATATATAAAAAAAAAGGAAAGTTTTCCTTTTTTTTTTTTTCTCAAACAACCATCAGAATAAAACCGCAAAAATATATTTTGAGTCCTGTGTTGTTTCTTTACAACCACCTGCAACACATTCCTATTGTACTATTGTAATAGTTTATTAGGCAAATGCATATATTATATGCTTTGAGTATAGATATATACTGTATAGTGCAAATTTGGATAACCCTGTAAACTAAGGTCATATTTGTTAACATCAAGGTTAACAAATTAACAATGAACAATAATTGTACAGAATGTATTAATCTTTGAATATGTTAATTTCTACATATCCTAACATTTTTTGACATTAAAACTTGCATTTACATTAATAAATGCATTATAAATTAACAACAATCAATAGTGCAATAAGACTGTAAAATTATTGTTCATTGTTAGGTCCTGTTATGTAATGCATTAATGCACTGATGTTAATGAATACAACTTTATTGTAATGTGTTACTGCAAATTGCATCTGACATTATTTATCCAGATCAACTCTTGTCATTGGCATTTGACAAGAAGATTAAGACTTGTGGGAAAAACATTGACTAACCATCAAGTAATATGTGGCTTGCTGTAGCAGAAATATTGTTGACCTTTTATTCAGTGAAAGTCATTTGTGTTGAGTAGAATTTCAGCAATGGCAATAATCAATGACAAGAAGAAAGCATCTGTTCTGGCCAGATTATATATTGCATGCATGACTTCTCGTTTGTCCAGGGTAAAGTATGACCCAGATCATTGTTCAGGACAGTAATGACATAATTTAAACTCTCCTCTAACCATCTGTTGGAGTTCTGAGTTTTCCCATTTCACTTCTGTTTCTTTTAAGAGAAGTTTAAAGTTGTCTTTTCATTCACTGTGATTCTACTAATAGTCCGAGCTTTGGCTTGCCCTGTATACAGGCCTGAAGGATGTTGGAATTCATCACTGGGTAGCTTTACATCAGCAGGTTCCATCCATTTTCTCAACAGACTTTTTACTTGATTCACACCAGATCTAATTTAATATGCAGACAGCCGGGCAGCAGTATCCTTGCCAAAGGCAAATAACTGTTATTAACCTATATAAGAAGGGGCTTATTTAGATCTGCCCAATACAATCAGAGGAAGGATGCAGCTTTTTATTTTCATCATGCATTTCAAACATAAGTTGTTGAAATAAAAGGAAGATTTCAAACTATTTTCTTCTCTCTTTGCAGCCAACATGTTGTTGTTTTTTGGGTTGAGATTTAGTCTTCTAACTGTAATGAATTTACTCTGGTAATACAGAAAAAACAGTAATACAGTAACTGTAAAAACAGTTTTCTGAATTCTAAACCCATTACACTGATGGAGATAAGAGACACTTGAAATGTACAGTGTTGTTTAGATGTATTCAGCTAGCATGAATATTGAATTAGGGAAGAGGTTTGTTTCAACCCCTGAGATAATGTGTTTACACATGAGAACAAATGTGTAGCTAATGATGAATTGCGCAAGAGTAATGCTGTTGATTTATTTGTGAGATAAAGAATGTTATTGTGAGAACAGCGTAAAGCAATCTATTGGGTTTTGCCCCTTTTCTCTCAGTCAAGATTGGAGCATGGCATGTAAGATATCTGCATTTCTTACTTATATAATGACACAAATTTGACTCTGGCAAAGCAAATCATGTCAATCGTGGCAGTTGTGCATTCATCACAAATAATTTTATCAAAGTCTGTTGTAGATAAGGCAGTGATTATGTATAACATATGCGAATTAGTGATTAATTACTTTCTGCCATTGATAATGGTGATTGTAATAACAAAGAACTTTTGAATATGATTTACATGTTATTGAATAGTAATATCAGCTCTTGTTCTCCCTACCCTTTTAAAAACATATATTCATGTATAATTCCCATCATGTAGGGCAAATGGCGACCGTGCATGAAGTGTCCAATTTTTCTCACTTTGTTATTTCTGCTGAAGAAGTTCATCATCCGGTTACTTGTAGTACTCTTTATTTTAATTGCATTTTCAGTATAAACTCACCAATATTTACTACAAAATGGTGTAGAATAGTGCAGAAGTATGTGTTTTTGGACAAAAACTGTTTATGCAATTCCATTTGGTGAGGCAGGTAGCACAGATATTACAAACTTGACCATGACATTAGCCTTTTCGAATCAGTTATCTTAATGTGTATCCAGACTAGAGCTGTCAAAAGGGCGAAGAAACTTCTTAAAACTTATCACAATTATCAAAGACATTGTTTCAGTTAATAAAGGTCTTCTGAAGCAAAGAAATGCGTTTTTTTGTGAGAAAAATATCCATATATATAACTTTATAAACTATAATCACTGGATTCCAGTAATGGCCGTTCCCACGTTCACAAGACAGTCGAGTTCCAGCATATGACGTAGGCAAAGCATAAGCGCCTGTGAGAACTGACAAACATGGAAGAGCAGAGGATAGTGCAAAACAAAACACTGGTCATGAATTAGAAGTCAAAAACAAGGATTTTTATCATGGCAAATGTCGGAGGATTTCGATATAAGAGAAGAGGAGATCAAGTTATTTGCTCAGCCCTATTTGTTTGAACTGGAGTACACTGAACAGGAACTACAGGAGATGGAGGAAGCTGCAGCAGTACAAACAAAAGAATCTGGTAGACGGAGAGTACAGGAGACGTGGTGGTGATCATGCAGGAAATGCAAGGTAATACCAACAGAGGCTGAGAGTGTTTGGTGCCATGAATGGACGATTGGAATGACTGGATAGACGCACGAACGCACAATTTAAGACTAGTACAAATCTACAGTATAGCTAAAACAACTAACTTCTTTTCGCCATTTTCCTTTGATGTAAACAACGTGCGCTTCCGCGTTTGTCACTTCTCACCAGAGCTTACGCAATGCCTACATCATACGCCGAAACTCGGCTCTTTCCTGAAGTGTCCGTTACCGGAAGCCAGTGATTATATTTTATAAAGTTATAAATATGGATATTTCTCTTACAAAAACGCATCGCTTTGCTTCAGAAGGCCTTTATTAACCCCCTGGGGCTGTATGGATTACTTTTATGATGGACAGATACACTTTTTTGGGCTTCAAAATCTAAGGTACCATTCACTCCCATTATAAAGCTTGGAGGAGCCAGGATATTTTTTAATATAACTCCGATTGTGTTTGGCTGAAAGAAGAAAGTCATATACACAAAGGATGGCTTGAGGTTGAGTAAATTATGGGATGATTTTCATTTGTGGGTGAACTAACCCTTTAACCCCCTGGAGTCATATGTTTACTTTTATGATGGATGGATGCGCTTTTTTGGGTACCATTCACTCCCATTATAAAGCTTGGAAGAGCCAGGATATTTTTTAATATAACTCTGATTATGTTTGGCTGAAAGAAGAAAGTCATATACACATAGGATGGCTTAAGGGTGTGTAAATTATGGGATAATTTTCATTTTTGGGTGAACTAACCCTTTAATGGAATAGCTACAGTACAGGACACCAGTTATCACCAGATTTATTAATCAACTTTGTCTTCTAAGTCCACAAGATGGCACATAAATGACAAACAAATAAGTGTTATATTGTTTTAGTGAAAAGAACATACCAAATAAAAATGCATAAATTGCATATATTGCATAAAATTGAAAAATCTAAGGATTTTTAGCTAGTTCATGTTCACAAATCTTTAAAAAAAATTGTCAAACGAGAAAAGAAACAGAAGGCGACATTGCGCAACAGAAACAGACAAGGGGATCTCGAAGTGTGCTTTCAACTTGACTGAGCATTTTAAAAAGCTCTGCCATTCTGATCCACCCTGACCTTGTGCTAAAAAAGCTAGACACATTGCAACACATAAGACACTCCAACCATAAGACATGGATATGTCTTCATATGCCATTGCCTGAACCTTGGACCTCACTGAAATGACCTGCCGGTGGAACTGCTGTGCATCTCACTTATCTCTGCCTGCATCACCTCTAATGATGGACTACCCTCTTAAAATTGAATAAATAGCCTACCAATGAATTGCCAAAAAAAGCCTTCATCAGCCAACTAACAAAGGACAAGGTATCTATTTGAACTTCTGCAGTTAATCCAGGATGAACTTCAAAGACATTGGTCATTACAGTTCATACAAAATCTTTGTTTAAACACTTGCCCCTAACACTTAACTGCCCCTAATTTGACTTCTATTAGGAACTATCCTGACTAGGTGTTAAAGAATAAATCCTGAAAGAAGGTAAATCAGACTCCTGGTTTTATTTTAAAATTTCCACCACAGTAGACTGGCAAAAAGCAAAAAATCATGATTCATCAATCTATCACAGCTAAAGCACCTCAATATTTTCATATCAGGTCAAGGAAATTGAATCTTAAAATTATGCCATTACAGATCTCTGAATATATAGAATTGCCTCTGGCACATACATTGAAATCAGCCACTATGCACCTAAAGTCAAAAGCAGAGGGCCTTGATTCTTCACCCTCTTTTAAGTGGATTCTTGGACACACACACACGGCACTCCTATTAATTAGTCCACAAACCCTTCAAAGTTAGAGTGCCATGATATGTTATTTTACATTACATTGCATTACTCTTTCTATGGTTCCATGTAGCTATCTAATAAAACGGAATGCCTTTTTGGACGACACAGATGTCAAAACATTCAGATAAGGTCTTGATGTGTCTGGGCAATTTTTTAATAAGGGCACTTTTAATTAGAGTTATTCTGTTGAATGGAAAGGAACATGGTACAAAATATCTAGATTGATTTTTTTACTTTGTGGTACAGGTTTATGGTTCCTTTGCATGAGTTTTGCTTCACTTAAAGGTATTTTTCACCCAAAAATGCAAATTCTGTCATCATTTACTCGCCTTCATCCCATGCCAGATGTGTTGAACTTTCTTTCTTCTGCAGAATATGAATGTAGTTTTTTTGAAAAAACAAACAAACAAAAAAAATAACAGCTTTGTAGGTCCTCAGAATTCAAATGAATGGTGACCAGACCTCAAAAGGTCCAAAAAATCCATATGTCTCCAGTGGTTAAATCCATATCTTCTTAAGCGATGTGATTGGTGTGGGTAAGAAAAAGATCAATATTTAAGTCCTTTTTTACAGTAAATCTGTAAATCAATTAATGCATTAATCCAATTTTGAGTTCTTCAAAAAAATCTTTGTTTGTGTTCTGTAGACGAAAGAAAGTCATACACATCTGTGATGGCATGAGGTTGAGTAAATTATGAGAGAATAACAATTTTTGGGTGATCTAGTCCTTTAATGTCAATCTTGACACATGTAATTTACAGATCAGTGGTTCCCTGGCATGACCTCTGCTTGCTGAAGAAGATTTTTATAACTAGCTTTGATTTTATTAGGCAGAAAATGAAGGAGAGTAGATCAATCAGACACATCCTCAAATGGCATGGTATAAATCAGAAACTCTGTCCTGGCCATCACCTGTGATATTTATGCTACACATGAAATACTTGACTGATGGAAGAGGCTTGTTATATTTGGAGGCTTATTTCAAGAGTTTTGCATTCAATTAGACACTTTAGCATCATAGGCTTGGATTGCAAGAGGGCATGTCACTTTCCAAGTACTTGACTATGATAAGCTATTCATGGAATTACTAAATGCTGTGAATTCTAAAGCTACCTGAAATAATCAGATCCATGTACAGGTTAAACTCGGATTAGAGGACTTTGCAGATATTTAGTGGAAATTAGATTGCTAGCATTATGTTCTAAATGATAGTAAATGCAATATGTGATTTAAACACATATTGTACATTGTATGGCTAGAAATTAAGTGAAGAATTTCACTTAGTGTCTTGATCGTGGCATTTAGATTACTTCAGAATTCACTCTGAAGCAACAATAAATGAACTGAGAAATTAATTTGGAACCAATAAAATATTTTCTACTCCACAAATCACATCCAACACAATGTCTGCACCTGTGTCCTGTCTAGAATGCTGGGCTTTAATTTGAGTCATCATTTCTTGAGCTGAGGGAAACAGGAATAAATAAACATATTCAAGGTGACAACCAGGTGTCATCTCATTGAGTGCATTGAGCGTGCATGGAATGAATTGTTGAGAGGAACAAATGAGATTGGTGATGGAGAAAAAGGGAACTGTGATTGGATGACAGATGAGGATGGCTCAGTGGTTTCCTATCTGGCTTTTGGCTGTGATGGATGGCAAAACCAGGTGTCACCTGGGATTGCCTTTTCCTCACCCCCTTCTGCAAATTTGCTCTGTCTCGCTCTCTTAATTTCACACAAACAACCATCGCTCTCTCTCTCTCTCTCTCTCTCTTTCTCTCTCTCTCTCTCTCTCTCTCTCTCTCTCTCTCTCTCTCTCTCACACTCTCTCTCTCTACCTGTCTCTTCTAGCTCGTCATCGCTGTTCACTTCTTTGTATTGCGCTACAAGGAAAGACTAAAATGTTTATAGCTGCAAATAAGAGAAAATATATGGATTCTGTCTAAGAATTCTCCCTGCTGGTTTAACAAAATGAATGTGTTTCAAAGCATGAATCCCTTTGTCCTGCACCATAAACACATGCACAACTTTGTTCGTGAAAAGTAAAAAAAATGATATTTTAAAGGGAGTTCAGAAGGTAAAGGATGAGGCGAGAACCGGCTTGTCAACATAAATAATGTTTTAATAATTAACTTAAAACAAAAGACACAAACGCACACATGACGGACATGTCTATAAACGATCTCTCTCTCCCGCACCATCCTCTGCAGTCGGCCTTTATCCCTCTCGGAGACTTGATTAGCCTAATACAGGACCGGGTGTGTAGGATCACGGCCCGGCCCTGCCCTCCACCCTGCCACATTCCTCCCTCGTTCTCTCAAGCTGGGGAGCCCCCGATATGATGTACACCCCCCCCCCCCCCCTTTCCTTGGGGGAAGGCGTGCCCTAAGCCCCATCAGCTTACTTCCTGTAACAGTGTAGTATCCCCCAAAAAAACTATGTAAAATTTAAAAGAGAGAGAAAAGGCCAACACAGAGTGGCAGTGAGAGAGAGAGGAGAGAGAGATGAAAAAAAAAACGTACTCGCCAGTTCTCTGCCAGTTCCTCGGCCACTCCTCCACCCTCTAACGGATGACAGCCGCGCCTCTCCGGGCGGATCGGAGGCAGTCCTCCAGCCCCTGGCAGACGGAATTCCCCGCCGCGTTCTCGGGGAGCCGAAGGGGTCTCCCCCGCTACTGGCAGAGTTTCTCCCAGCTCCAGGCGGTTGGCTTCTCCCCTCGCGATCGGCGGCCATTCCTCCTCATCCAGGTGGCTGGGCCTCTCGTCCCCCGGCAGATGGCCGCGGCTGCTCCGTTGAGGTAGACGGTAGTTGCTAGAACTCTACTACGGCATATCCCTCCTCCTTCCCAGATTTCGGCACCAGTGTAAAGGGGTTCAATGGAAAGGAGGAGGCGAGAACCGGCTTGACAATGTAAATAATATTTTAATGATAAACTTATACAAAAGTGAAAAAACACACATGACGGACATGTCCGTAAATGATCTCTTTCTCTCTCGCACCATCCTCTGCAGTTGGCCTTTATCCCTCTCTGAGGCTTGATTAGCCTAATACGGGACCAGGTGTGCAGGATCACGACTGAATATGACTATGAATTTATGAATTTACGACTATGAATTTAGCAAAAGTTGTCAAAAGTTATGTTGCTGTTAATCTCTAAACTTTAACCACTGCCCCCAGTGGGCAAAGCTGGAAGTGTTGTTGAGGTGAAATGTCCACAGTGTGGTGGCAAAAGTTATTTTAGCTGGAAAAAATCTACCAGAGCCAACAAGAATGCAAATTTTATTAACCTTTCCCAACAACCCTAAACATTGCCAAAAGTGGGTTAAAAATTAAATTTTAGTGAAAACATTTTAGAGCAACCTCCTAATTGCACTCACCAATTACTACGTTTAAATGGACAACCGAAAAGCCATTTATTGTAAGACAGTTGTTTAAGGCTCGAAATCGGTGTATGCATTTACATGAGCTGTGCTTACTCTTTACTCCCGAATGCGGCACGTTCAGTAAGCAGCTTTCTAAGCAATGTATTTTCCCAGTGATGCTGGAGTAAATAACAAGCGTAGGATCCAAGGAAGAATTAGCATATTCCAAAGTTGTTGCTGTGTTTGTTTCCTTAGCTTTCTATTACGAGCTGAAGCAGAATTGCACTGCAACAGTGGGGCTTCCCTCTTACGTAAATCTCCAGGATTCCCCCAATGTGCGTACGCATGAGGGACAGTCAATATTTTACATTGGTGTCTATAAATGGTATTCAGTTGTTTATAGTGTATGTGCTTTTCCCACTATACACCCAGAAATCTTGAATTCTTAACACTGTGTTGACTTGTTGGGCTCCATCCTATGACATTTGTTATGTGGTCTGTTCACACACGAGCACTTCCCAAAAACCTGTGATAACACTGCGTATGCGTTTATATGATGATAAGGGCATGATCCTGGCTGGAGTCACAACTAGCGAACTCCAGGGGTTGTAGCCAGTGTCTTTACCACTGAGCTACCCAGGCCCAAAATAAACAGCTTTTTCTTAATCCCTTAAACGGCATAAGGAAATCGGCATTATCTTTTACATAATGGGTTTTATTTTTTTGAGTGCACAAAGTGTATCGCTACGTGCAACTGCCTTGCATTTATCTCATCCAATTTTTGTGAGAGTGCTAATTCTATGTGCAATTTTTGTGTCAGCACAAAGCACAAGTGGGTGTGGGTGGGGACTGTTAGCACTATCTTTGAATGTATGCTCACAAACTGTGGGTGTGTTTTATGTTAATGAAGTGGCACAAAGCACAATTAGCTATTTTCCTGAGTAATAGGTCATTGTGTTAAGACGTTTCAAAAGCAGGTCTGTTTTCAGCACAAAATCCAAACTCAGTCCCTCCATTTGCAGTTTCAAGATTCTACCAGCAGATGGTAATAAATTGAATGTCCAAACTCTGAAAATATAGTGGAACATCAAATTATATTCCTGACGATCAGAGTTGTAGCCATCTAAATATGATACAAAAATGTATGAGATTTGTGTTAAACTATAGGTCATGGTTTATTTTTCAATTGTAATTATTATTTTTATATTTATGATGTATTTTTTTGGGTAATTTTCCACCTGATGTCATAGAGTGATGCCACTGTAAAAGGTGGCAGTGGAAAAAGTTGTAGAGTATCAAATGTTTGGATTTGGTATATTATAATTTTTTTTTTTTTTTTTTACCATTTTATTATTATTCATTTATTTAAATTTTAAAGTGTAATTTTTATTTAGAAATTGTTTCAATAAATAAATTCACTATTACCACTAGCCATGATTTGTCTGTTAGTAGATGAAAATTATTGCTAAATACTTACATTCCCTATTATTTAACAGCCAAATCCTGAGGAGAATAAAAATTTTAATCATGTAAAGGAGTGTAGAATGGAGGAGTGTAGTCCCCAATCAGCCTGAAGGGGGTGCGCAAGGGATAAAAATGGCCGGTGATGACGGTTCTCGAGAGAGAGAGAGAGAGAGAGAGAGAGAGAGAGAGAGAGAGAGAGAGAGAGAGAGGCGTGACAGGCAGCTGCTCTGTGTGTTTATGTTTGTTTGTTTTTGGTTCAGTTTTTTCATTAAACTATTAATTATATTGCCAAGCTGGTTTTCGCCTCCTCCTTTCCATTGAACTGCTTTACATTGGTGCCGAAACCAGGGAAGGAGGAGGGATGCCCGTCGCGGAATCCTCAACACTGCCGTCCACCCAGGGGAGTGCCACTGCCATCCGCCGGGGGACAGAGTAGACCGACAACCTGGACACGGAGAACAGCCACCGTCCGCGTGGGTCGACAGTCCAAGTGGGCAGAGGAGTGCCCTGCCGTCCCCCCAGAAGCGTGGAGGGGTCAAGAGGACCGCTGTCCGCGAGGGGAGGAGGGAAGTGACTTCCCAACTGCCTGGAGCGGTATGGCCACTGCCAGGGGCGGAGGAGAGTCCACACGGGTCACTGAGAACGTGGAGGGGCGTTCTGTCTGCTTCTGGTTGGTCTGAATCCGGTCCGCCTGTGGAGGAGTGGCTGACGTCTGCCTGAGAGGGTGGAGGAGTGATCGGGAACCACGTGACGGCGTATCAGAGAACCGGTGAGTTTTTTTCTCTCTCTCTCCTCTCTCTCTCTATCTGTCACTCCGTGTTGGCCTTTATCCCTCGCCTATTTTGTTTTGATGTTGATTTTACCCTCCTGCCTCCTCCCAGGTCAAGCAAGGCAGGTATTACCCTCCGGCAGATGGGGCGCAAGGCCAGAAGGGGGGGGGGGGGGGGGGGGGGGAATACGTCATGCCGGGGGCTTCCCGGTCAGAGGCAACACAGGAAAGAGTTTAGAGCAGAGGAGTGCAGGGCCAGGCTGGAACAATGCATGCCTGGTCCCCAATCAGCCTGATGGGGGTGTGCAAGGGATAAAGGCGGCCAGTGATGATGGTTCAAGAGAGAGAGAGAATGACAGGCAGCTGTTCTGTGTGTTTCTGTACGTGTGTTTTTGGTTCAGTTTTTTTCATTAAACTAGTATTTATATTGCCAAGCCGGTTCCCTCCTTTTCATTGAACTGCTTTACAAGGAGCATGCCCATATTTCTATTAGTCAAATTCATTGCATCCAGTCCATTACCAACTTCTTATTAATGTGCTGTCTTTGTGGTTATGTTGCTGGTGCTTGTGGGAATGGACTATACAACTGGATGCAGATGCTGCAATAACTGGAGAAGATCTCGCCCAACAGCAAGTTGTGTGTGCAATTTCTCCAAACTCACTTGCACCTAGACTTAGTGCATGCTAGAACAAATTACCAAAACTACATGGCCATACACACTGACTTAGCGCCTATGACTTATGTCATAGCACTGTGATGTTTCAGAATGCCATTTTCTGTAAAAACCCTGGAATAAACTGTTTTCTTAAATGCATATAAACGTGGTCTTTGTTTATGCGTATGCAATTACCTGGACCAAACCCCATGTTGCAGCAATATCATGTGCAATGCAATATCAGTTGCCCCATAGGGAAAGGTGAACGCTTTTAAATTGATGCAAAAATGTCTGATAGGGATAGTGCTTGTTAGTAATTATGTAGTAAATAGTAAGTAATGTAAATATGAAATAGTAATATTAAAGTAAATAGTAAATATGATGTGGCACTTGACTTAATCCAGCAGTAGGGGTCAATAAAGGTAAATTAACATTTGGAAGCAGCACATCGATTCCCTGTTTTATCATGTTGACTGACATTATGAATTTTGAATAATAGAATCTTCCTCTACTTAACAGGTACTTGGCATATTGACAGAACTGATGTTTAGATGTAAATATGACTCCCCACATAAGTAAAATGTGTTAATGCCAGTTTTTGCAGCTTAATTTCAATAAATAATCTTTTTGACAGTGGTTAGGGTTGAGGTTAGTGTTTGAACCATTTTGATAATTAGAGTGTCAACATAAAAAGTATTATTTTCTTAATTTTTTAAATGAAATTTATATATTTCATTTAATCAATTTAAAATGTTCTGGCAGCAGCTGAAAAACTGTTCTCCTTTGGAATCCTTTTCTAATTTTTAGACTAAAGTTCAAGACCCATTGGGGCCAAATTTCTCCCTTGCCATTGCTGTAAAGTAATTGGCTTGGCTAGCAATATACCCACTGAACAAATGAATGGTTTATATGCCAATGCGACAATAATGTGGCATTCTGCTGAAAACAATGTCATTGGTATAAACCTGTAATTTCCATGATGGCAGAATTAGTCCACATATCCATTACAAAATGGATAAATATTTCAGCATCACATTGGGGTTCCATGGCTTTTAGAAAAAGCTACTGTGTAAAACGTTTTCTTGGTCTGTGGTTATATGAAATAATAATTGCTTGCCCAAAGCTCTGATAGCTGGGACAGCGTATATGTCTTTATAACGATACTATATGATGTGGCAACATAATTGAGAAAGGCCAATGATACATTAGCTGTATTTTCCTAGGAATTATTTGTGGGTACAAAAACACCGGTATTACTAATGTGGGTTATTTTGCAATCATGCCTAGCTGACTGTACATTATCCCTTACAAATATTTTTGGCAGACCGTTAATATAATAGCAATTTGTACAATAGCTGGTTATGGTTTTCATTTATCAAACATACCCAAAAATGGAAATAAATCCTATCTCACTTTTCTATAGGTCACTAACTATTTAAATGCTTCACATGTGAGGCCTGTATATATAAAATACTTTATAAATCAAAAACCTAATTAGAAGTATATCACAAAGCATTCTATGAGATAACAGGCCTTTGGCAAGGTCTAATTAAAAGAGGAATGAATGCTATCGCACAGGAATCTGGCAATGTGTCTTTACCAAGGTGTGTGTAAATATATTACAATTATGAATAAGATCCTATCCTTATTATGTGAGCATTTCATTTCCACTCTGAATTTGAATGTTCTTCTTCCAATTAAAGTGTTCCTTCAACCCTCAGAATTGAGTATCCTTGAACAGAGATTGTGTTTGGTGTTCCTCTCAGATAATTTGTCTCCTGTGTCATGGTTCAGTAGGAGTGTGTGGAGTGAGTGATGTCCTGCCTAAACATGAGGCACTGGGCTTGTCACACTCTGTTAGGGCTGGCTGATGTGTTAAATGCCAGGTGATGTCCATATAGTGGCAGCTTCTCACACACCCCTTATGCAATAATGACACTCTGACATCTGTTACTCTTAAAGCCATCTAATTTCTTTCATTTATCCCTCCTTCCCACTTCTAGCTCTTTTATCCCCTTTTATCTTTTTCTTTTTTACTGAATATGACATTCAAATTGTAGTTTACATTATTTGTAGGTTTATATTTTATTAAAAAAAAATTACATTTATTGTTTATGAATAATTATACAGCAGGAAGTTCTGGTCCTCTAATCTGATTGGACAAGCAACGTTCCAACAGTGCTGATATATTATAACAGTGGAATGCTTTACTGTTTGTACTACTCCGTTTGTGTTATGGCATTCTAGACTGCTCGGTGACAGGCAAAGGTCGATCACGATTTGGCCTCGTTTGGAACCATTTTTGTTTGTGGAGCAAAAAAAGACAAAATAACTGGACATATTGTGTTGAAAATGTAAGTCACTTTATCATGTTTACAGAACTGTTTTATAAAAGCAATATCATACATCCAATCATGATGTTGTACAGAATATCAACATGACTGCTTATTGCAAATGCTTTATACTGTATCAGCAAGTGTCATATTGCTTAATTTGATAAGAGATAGTGTCAGATAAAATAGATTACTTCAGGGGAAATCTGTAGTAGTACTGTATGTTTTAAATGGTAATAGAAGTCTCTTGGTGACAGGTGTCCGTACACAACTCTGTGATAGGGCCAGATGCTACTTTAACAAGCATAATTTGCCTCAGCAGCAGAAAACTGGAGATGGGGCAGTAATTGCTATCTGGTGCAAATCATTCAGCAGAATCATTTTAGGCATTAAAATTTAGGTTTTAACAGCATACACTTTTACCAGCAAACAGTTCATGTGTTCAGTTCTCAAACTGCATGTTTGGTGTTGTATGTGGAAGATTAGTCATGGTTTTCTCTCAATAACATTTTAGTTGTTAGTCATTATATACTTGTAACGTTTAGGGTTCTAGGAGTCAAGAGGAGACGCAGGAGTAGGAACTTTAAATCCTTTAATCACAAAAGCTGGAGTGGTGCATACGCTGGAGTAACAGCAGACCTAACAATACACGACTACAAACATCACAATGCAAGGACTGACCAAGACTGACAAAACTAGAGGGTATATATACACTTAGAAATTAATGATGGAATGGCATACAGGTGGGGATAATGATGGAGTGATTAGGGCAGTGACTTCTGGGAAATGTAGTGAGGGAGAGAACTTCTAAATAAGAGTCCTTGAACGTGGAGCAGACAGACTGTGCAACCCGGTATCACGCCAAGGCGTGAAATAGACACGCTGGTCCACTAGCGGATGCGTGTCGGTGTCACGCTTTGCCTCCTCTAGGCGTGTGCATGACACGCGCGCGTGTAGTTGCAATACCGGCAGGGGGCAATCATTTCCTCAACGCCAACAACTCTCCGCGCACCAAAGAGTAAGCGATACCGTTGTCGTATTGTACGTTCGCACGGGCAGGATGATGGCCAATTTCGCTGCTTACTTTCACTTTGTGACTATGTGACAATAAAGGGTTACTACACATACTACGTTCAGGACATATTTGTTCATTATAGTGCTGCTTTCATGAAGAAATCCTAACGTTGCTGTAGCCTAACGTTGTTATATGTGTGTGTGGGCTGTCATATTATCTTATGCTGATGTATATATATATATATATATATATATATATATATATATCCTGCTAACCGGAATTGGAGAACGCGATATATCGCTTTCTCTTTGGTGCGCGGAGAGTTGTTGGCATTGAGGAAATGATTGCCCCCTGCCGGTATTCTACCTAGACGCGCGCGTGTCATGCACACGCCTAGAGGAGGCAAAGCGTGACACCGACACGCATCCGCTAGTGGACCAGCGTGTCTATTTCACGCCTTGGCGTGATACCGGGTTGGACTGTGACAATACTGCCTTGCTGACATATTGTAGATTGACAACAAAAAGCTCTCTGTGACTTGGATAATTTAGGAGAAACTACAGGAATTATTTAGTTGCTGACTGTTTTCAGACTGTTTGGGCTTATAGGGAGCTGTCCAAAAAATGGCATTTATTCTTTTCAATAATTAGCCATTCTGTTGTCAAGCAGATTGTACTGTTATGACTTTATGTCAAACTTTTCATTAACACTTTAGAGACCTCATTCCACACCCTGTACCTCATCCATTTTTGGGAGGTATGCCCACACCTCTTTAACATTCCTCAACCGTTCTTTTCTATATAGTGTAACAGCAAATTTGCAACAAATATATTCTTTTTATAACTGCTTAAAGCTGCAGAACTTTGTGCTTCCCAATGGAATCTGTGGTTGAAATTTAAAATTGCAATCAATTTGAGGAAGAATACATAAGCTGAGTTTCAGCACTGCTCTTCTGCACAGAAGAATCTCACAATTTGAATTTACCTTGACTTTGCCTGTGTGAGATCATGACTGGAAGTTATTCAGAGCCATAGTCATAATGTGCAATTTTTATGTTGAAATTATGTTATGTTCGATTAAACTTAAAAAAACGAAATACTACTTGTTTTGATGATGATAAACAACACTCTAATTTACATATTTTGTATAAATGAATACTCTTATAGCACTTTTCTGACACTACACTTAATGTACTTTTACAAAGAGAACAAGGGACTCTCCTCAGTCACCTCCAGAGAATATTTTTAATCGATATTCAAGTGTTTTATGTACAATTCATTTTTGTATTGTACTACGCTTATCAATTTAAGAGGTAAAACTCGTGAAATGGCTGATATGAGTTCAATGGAAGACTTTATTATATTATATTATGTTGTACAGCCTCAGTTGATAATGCAGGTAAACCATAATACTTCAATAGCACGTCTATGCAATGCTTACAAAAACATTGTAAACTTAAAACAAAAAAACAAGGATGAAATATACTTTATTAAACATGAAAATAATCTGCAGAAATATGCAATATAACAATTACAATAATATGCTTCAACAAATTAATACTACTATGCTGTGAAATCGGTATATTTTAAACAACTTGAGATAAGCATCCATTCCATGGGGAACTCTCTTGTGCTAACTATTACCTATAGTGGCTTTTAAACCAGCTTTTTTAGACAGACTATTTGCTTAAAAGACAAGTTATAGCTTGTGAATTTCTGCAACTAGGACAAAAGAAATGCGAACACACACACACACACACACACACACACACACGTTGGTGTGGATATCCTTATGAGGACTCTACATATACACTCACCTAAAGGATTATTAGGAACACCATACTAATACTGTGTTTGACCCCCTTTCGCCTTCAGAACTGCCTTAATTCTACGTGGCATGGATTCAACAAGGTGCTGAAAGCATTCTTTAGAAATGTTGGCCCATATTGACAGGATAGCATCTTGCAGTTGATGGAGATTTGTGGGATGCACATCCAGGGCACGAAGCTCCCGTTCCACCACATCCCAAAGATGCTCTATTGGGTTGAGATCTGGTGACTGTGGGGGCCATTTTAGTACAGTGAACTCATTGTCATGTTCAAGAAACCAATTTGAAATGATTCAAGCTTTTTGACATGGTGCATTATCCTGCTGGAAGTAGCCATCAGAGGATGGGTACATGGTGACCATAAAGGGATGGACATGGTCAGAAACAATGCTCAGGTAGGCCGTGGCATTTAAACGATGCCCAATTGGCACTAAGGGGCCTAAAGTGTGCCAAGAAAACATCCCCCACACCATTACACCACCACCACCAGCCTGCACAGTGGTAACAAGGCATGATGGATCCATGTTCTCATTCTGTTTACGCCAAATTCTGACTCTACCATCTGAATGTCTCAACAGAAATCGAGACTCATCAGACCAGGCAACATTTTTCCAGTCTTCAACTGTCCAATTTTGGTGAGCTCTTGCAAATTGTAGCCTCTTTTTCCTATTAGTAGTGGAGATGAGTGGTACCCGGTGGGGTCTTCTGCTGTTGAAGCCCATCCGCCTCAAGGTTGTGCGTGTTGTGGCTTCACAAATGCTTTGCTGCATACCTCGGTTGTAACGAGTGGTTATCTCAGTCAAAGTTGCTCTTCTATCAGCTTGAATCAGTCGGCCCATTCTCCTCTGACCTCTAGCATCAACAAGGCATTTTCGCCCACAGGACTGCCGCATACTGGATGTTTTTCCCTTTTCACACCATTCTTTGTAAACCCTAGAAATGGTTGTGCGTGAAAATCCCAGTAACTGAGCAGATTGTGAAATACTCAGACCGGCCCGTCTGGCACCAACAACCATGCCACGCTCAAAATTGCTTAAATCACCTTTCTTTCCCATTCTGACATTCAGTTTGGAGTTCAGGAGATTGTCTTGACCAGGACCACACCCCTAAATGCATTGAAGCAACTGCCATGTGATTGGTTGATTAGATAATTGGATTAATGAGAAATTGAACAGGTGTTCCTAATAATCCTTTAAGTGAGTGTACATATTTATTTTTTTACTGTATAAACTATAGATTCTATCCCCTAACCCTTGCAAAAAACTTTCTGCATTTTTGTATTTTCAAAAAAAACATTGTTTGAATTATGGGGAGCCTTGAAACTTCCTCATAAACCACATTTATAGCATAGTACTGAATTTGTAATTACCAGTGTGTAACCTAAAAAAATTGTCCTTGTAAACTACACAAATCTGTACACACACAATCTGCCTGATTAATGCAGACAACTTCAGATGTGGTTGGTTACGACACTAGTAACGGACTGACCACATTAATGAATCAAGAGGACAGAGTATGACCTCTTTGTTTGTCTCTCTCTGTGCGCATGTGCGGTGTGATTGTGAGAGTGTGTGTTTGGAGCGAGCGCGTTTCTGCTGTGTGAGGTACGAGTGATTTTTTTTCTTTATCTCTTCTTTTTTCTCTCTTTACTTTGCTATCATTCTTTTGTTGTAGTTTATAGCTTCTTTTTTTTTTAGTGTATAGGTTTACGTTGTTAGTAGGGAAGCGGGTGTTGTTTCCCAGCTGGGGTGTCGGCTCCTGCTTGGTAGGAGCATGGCTGCCCCAGGCAGCGGGAGTTTTAACTCCCTGACAAGGCATCATGGTGTCAAAATTGATTCAGCTGTTGGTGTAGAGGGTTGTAGTTTAGCGGTAGCAGAAGCGGTTGGGTTTGAAAATATCATGTCGGCGTCGCGTATGAACAGTGTTGTTGTTATTTTTTTGAAGACTGTGGATTTGGCTAATGAGTTAGTGCAAAACGGTGTTGTGATTTTACACCAGTACTTCCGCTGTCCACACCATCCAAAAAGGTGACTTTGTCTAACGTGCCACCTTTCATCCCGAACGAGGTATTGGTTAAAATGCTAGCTTGTTATGGCAAAACAGTTTCCCCAGTTAAGATGATCCCAATTGGCACCAAATCTCCTCTTTTGAAACACGTAGTTTCTTTTAGGTGTTTTGTTTACATGGTTTTACAGGATAATCTTGACGAGCTGGATCTGTCTTTAAGTTTTCGTTATGAAGATTTTAACTGTCATTTTTGCAACCACAAATAACATGAAGTGTTTCAACTGTGGCGAGATGGGGCACCTGATTCGTGCGTGCCTGAGCAATGTAAAACAAGACAGGCAAAATAAGGTTCCTGAGCAGGTGGCGGACGATAGAGTTGTTGCCAATACCACCGAAAATCAGAACGCTGTGGGGGTCACTGTGGATAATGAGCTCTGTGCAGACAGCAGCTGTTGCGACTGCTGCAGATGCTGTTGACATAGAGCAGGCAGTTCGATCTGTGGATGTGGAAGGTATGTTGGTTGCTGTGAGTGTAGAGAGTGAAGTCGAGTCTGGTGCTGGTGTTGCTGGTGATGCAGGCTTGCTTTCTATTAATGATGAAGCAGTTTTAATGGCTGAGCTGGACAAATGCGCTTTTAAGACACCGCAGAAGTGTAGCTTGGAACAGTGTCCCTCGGAACAACTCGCAAAGAGGGGTTTCAGTTATGATCTTAGCCAAACTGACACAGAAAGCGAAAGTGATTTCACTGATTTTAGCGTTACGTGCAGTTTAACGCAGGGCGGTTTTTCTAGCAGGAATTACAGTGCAGACGATATCAAATCCTTTTTAAAAACAACAAAGAATCTAAGAAAAGTTCGCATTGAAGAATACTTTCCTGACATTGTACAGTTTATCGACAAGGCAAAGGTTTATAGGAGTGAAGGGTGCTTCAGCAACCTAGAAGTTTACCGTCTGAAGAAAATTCTTGCCAAACTCAATGCCCAACCAGAGTCCATTGTTGGCGATAAGTAGTCTTACCTTGGCTTCTTTCTTTCGGACTCTAGTTGGTTTTTTCTCTTCTCTTTCATGGGGAACTTTGTTTTGCTTCTCTAAATGTCAATGGTGCAAGAGAAGGGAAAAAACAGCTTCTTTTGTTTGAAACTTTTAAACAGAAGAAGTTTGATGTTCTGTTTGCTCAAGAGACTCACAGTGATGAGGTGAATGCGAGTGACTGGGCAAGGGAATTCGATGGTCTATCTATCCTAAGCCATTTGAGTTCCACCAGTGGAGGCGTTGCTGTTTTGTTTTCTAAAGGTTTTATTCCCTTTTCTTATCACGTAGAGGAAGTCTTAAAAGGTAGACTTCTAAAGGTCAGGGCCCAGTTTGGGAATTGTTTTTTTTGTTTTTATTTCTGTTTATGTCCCTACCAGAACAGTTGATAGAATGTGTTTTTTAGATACTTTGAGTCAGGTTTTAGCAAACTGTAACGCTGAGGATGTTTTGATTTTAGGGGGGATTTTAATTGTACAGAATGTTTCTCTGATAGAAATCATGTCGAGCCTCATATGCCTTCTCAGAAGAGACTTGTCGAGCTTATGAAGTCTAATGAGATTTTTGATGTTTGGAGGAATTTTAATCCTACCCAAAGGCAGTATACTTGGGTTCATGCTCGAGACGACTTATTATCTCTAGTGAGGTTGGATAGGTTCTATGGATTTAAGCACCAACTTAACATGTTCAGGGGTTGCTCTATCTTACCAGTTGGCTTTTCTGATCATAGCCTAGTTAAGTGTGCTGTGACAGTGAGCTCTGTCAAGCCAAAAAGTGCTTATTGGCACTTGAATACTAATCTCTTGTGCAATCAGTTTTTTCAAGGCCTTCTTAAGGAATTTTGGGTTGATTTTAGATCCCAGAAGTCCTCTTTTCAATCTATCCAGCAGTGGTGGGACTTCGCTAAGTTACAAGTTAGGCAGCTGAGTCAACTTTACACTTTTAATGTCACAAAAGACAGAAACATTGGGATTGGATTGTTAGAAATGGAACTGAACAGCCTACAGGAACTTGCTGATATTACCGGTGACCCGGCTGTTATTAAGAGTTTTAAGGAGAAACAAACTTTTTTTAAATGACCTTCTGGAAGTAACTGCACAAGGAGCTCTAGTCAGGTCAAGATTCCAGAATATAGAGTTGATGGACGCTCCTTCCAAGTTTTTCTTTAATATAGAAAAAAGAATGCGCTCTGAGTCTGGGTTTCTATTGTCCGACCCTTCTGAAATTAGGAACAGGACTGTTCACTTCTACAGTAAGTTGTATGAAAGTGAGTTGACTCATGGCATAACAGATGTGAGTTTCCTTGACAACTTGCCTCAAGTTCCTGAAGAGGCCAACGCTGAACTTTCTAAAGCCGTTACTGTAGCAGAGCTAGATAAAGCTCTTAATAGTATGGAAGGTGGTAAAGTACCGGGACTCGACGGGCTACCAGTCAAATTTTATAAAACATTTTGGACGGAGGTTAGCCCAGATCTACTGCAGGTTCTTAATGAAAGTCTGACTAGTGGGCAGCTACCCTTAAGTTGTAGAAGGGCGGTCCTTACTCTATTACCTAAGAAAGGCGACCTGAGTGACATTAAAAACTGGAGACCTGTGAGTTTGCTGTGCTCCGATTACAAACTAATTTCCAAAGTTCTGGCGAATAGACTTGGTGAAGTCCTTGGCCGAGTTATTCATCCCAATCAGTCTTATTGTGTTCATGGGAGGCGGATTTCTGATAGCATCTCTTTTATCAGAGATATCATTGATATTGGCAATAGTCTGCTGTTAGACTTTGGCCTACTCTCCATTGACTAGGAGAAAGCTTTTGACAGAGTGGAGCACATGTATTTATGGAATGTTTTAGCTGCTTTTGGTTTTGGCAATGCTTTTATTTCCTTGATTAAAGTGTTATACAGTGATGTTGAAAGTATCCTGAAAATTAATGGAAGCTTGTGTGCCCCTTTTAGAGTTTTTAGAGGAATCAGACAAGGATGTGCCTTGTCTGGTATGCTCTATACTTTGGCCATAGAGCCCCTTTTATGCAAATTGAGAGCTAATTTGCATGGCTTACTTGTTCCAGGGTGTACACATGCTTTTAAATTATCGGCCTATGCTGACGATGTTGTTGTTTTAATTAATGGGCAAAGGGATATAAATGTTTTATTGGGGATTCTGAGTGATTTTAAAAGGATCTCTGCCACAAAAGTTAATTGGTCCAAGAGCAAGGCATTATTGGTTGGTAGTTGGGCTGATATGGAGCCGAGGCTCCCAGATGATCTATCCTGGACCAGGGATGGTTTTATTTACTTAGGGGTGTATCTAGGGAACATAACATTCATGGAAAAAAACTTTGAAGGCCTTGTCGAGAAGTTCAAAGGTCGTCTCAACAAGTGGTTTTTCTTGCTCCCCAAAATGTCTTTTAAGGGACGAATCCTGGTTATCAATAACCTAATTGCTTCTGCTCTCTGGCACCGTTTAACTTGTGCGGATCCTCCTCGTGACTTGCTGCCTAAGTTGCAATCAATTCTGGTTGATTTTTTTTGGGATAAGATGCACTGGGTCCTGAAAGCTGTTCTCTTTTTACCCAAAGAGGAAGGGGGTCAGGGTTTAATTCACATACAGAGCAGAGTAGCAGCTTTCAGGATTCAATTTGCTCAAAGACTATTGACTGGTCCAGTGGACTCAAGTTGGAAATTTGCTGCTTGTGCCATTTTACGGGGCTTCAGAAACCTAGACCTTGAGAGGTCCTTGTTCTTGTTGAACTCATAAAGAATGGACTTGTCCAGGTTGCCCACCTTTTATCAGAACCTTTTTAAAGTTTGGTCTTTGTTTAAGATTCAGAGGCCGAGTTCCACAAGTTCTCTGCACTGGTTGTTGCAGGAACCCCTGATTCTTGGGTCACGTTTTGATCTGTCCAGTGAAAAGCTTTTTCTTACATTCTCTGACACCCTTATCAAGACCAGGTTGTTGACACTCGGACATTTGCTTAATCTGACCGGACTATCTTTTGAGAGCACTGATGCAGTTGCTGGACACTTGAGGCTTAAATCGAAGCGCTTCACAGCCAAACTTATTGAAAAGTGGCAGTCGACACTCACGCCGGAGGAACTTAAGTTGCTGGAGGTTTACGCTGAAGGTTCAACCTCCCCAAACCATGACGACCCCTTTCCCATTCTGTACCTGTCAGCTGACTTTGAGGATTGTGATAGTGTTTTTTTGCAACCAAGCACGTTGATGTTAACGGGTCCGAATCCAGTGTCTGGTAAAGCCCTGTACAAGAGTTGCGTCAAAATCTTGAACAAGCTGTCCTTCCATAAGAGAGCTGACACGCCTTGGTGCTCTGTCCTGCATCTGGGGGAGGACAACAAACCAGAATGGAGAGCGTTGTATCACCTTTTCCAAAGAAGGTGGGGGACCTGCAGTGGAGAATTCTGCATGGTGCCATCGCGGTGAACGCTCTTATCTCAGTTCTGAACCCCGGGTCTAGTGATGAGTGTCCTTACTGCTCTAAGAGAGAAAGTGACTTCCATGCCTTTCTGCACTGTAACAGACTCTCACCTTTGTTTCAAGCCTTAGAGAGTCTTTTTGTTTGTTTTGATGTGATTTTCACTTTGGAAATGTTTATTTGTGGTTTTAAGTATACCCGGATTCGTCATTTTCCCTGTCAACTACTGAATTTCCTACTAGGGCAGGCGAAAAAGGCTATTTACGACACCCGGAAAATAAAAGTTGAGCGGAATTCCAGCATTAATTTAACAACTATGTTTTGTAACATTGTGAAATCTAGGGTTCTTATTGATTTTCAGTATTATAAGTCTATGGGGGATCTTATGTCCTTTGATCTGATTTGGTGTTATAAGGGGGCTCTGTGTGAAGTTATTGATGAGTGTCTACATTTTGCACTTGCTTTAAAATGACCTGTTGGAAGTGTTGTACTCTATTTTTGTTTTTTGTTTTTGCTACGAAGTGGTCTCTGTTGTTGGCTCTTTCTTTAGGTAGGAATTGATTGTATTAGTACAGGTTTTTTGTAATAAAGTTTTTTTGAAAAAATTAAATTCTCTCTCTTTCTCTCTCTCTCTCGCTCTTTCTGTCTCTATCTCTCTCTTTCTCTCTCTCTCTCTCTCTCGCTCTTTCTCTCTCTCTCTCTCTCTCTCTCGCTCTTTCTTCTCTCTCTCTCTCTCTCTCTCTCTCTCTCTCTCTCTCTCTCTCTCTCTCTCTCTCTCTCACTATCTCTTAGGGAACCTGTAAACTACCGAAATTTTACTGAAGTCATGAATATTTGTAAACATGTTACAGTAAATTCACCAGACAATGTTCATACATCTCAATCTGTTTACGCACGGGTAATGTTTGATTCTTAAAAGCATTACAAGCATTATAAGCTTCAACAACCATACCAGAAAATAAATCTAAGCCTTAAAGCAAGTAAAGAACTTTGCCAAACAATTAACAGATAAACATTCATTCAGACTGCTGTGATGCTGTCCTGAACTGTGTGACAGTGACTGACTGAACTGAACAGCATAGTTTCCCCAGCTGGAACATGCAACAGACGCTACTTATTTCTTGTGTTTATGGACATGATGTAATGACGCAAGGATGAACGTCATGAGCCAGCAATTTTGTGCCAAATCCGATCCGACAGCTCAAAATTTTTATAGGGTTATCGTAATGAATCTATGTAAGGTGGACATTGTTTGAACACTGTTTTTATGTACTCTGTCAATAATGGTATTTTGTTCATTTTTAACCCAAAAAATTGTCTGTAGTGCAGCTTTAATTACCAAACATTTCATTTTTATGACTTAACATTTACATTTGACATTGCTATTTGACTTAAACTAGAGCGATATGTTTTGTGTCGCATATGCATTTGACAGCCATTTGCATCTCATGAAATTTCAGTATGGAAGTTACAAATCCTGTTCTATATTTGTTGCATCATCTCTTTGATAGATGAAAAATAAAACATTAAAATATGTCAGAATATATTCTAGATCCATTTGTGATAGATAAACGTGCCGTGTCGCTAAAGACCCGAGGTATGTAATCGTGTTTGACAAAACCAATGTATTTAAGGGTTAAATAAAGGGGCACATTTTGGTAAAGACTTAAACAAGAAGTGAACGATGACATGCCTTTGACTTTAAGATTTATAGCAACTAACCCACTATAGCTGTGCCTTTGGGGATCATTTGGATAGTAGCTTACATAATAAGAACATAACATATTAATTTTATTAATATCTTCTATATCATGTCCCAAGGGAGTTAAACCCCTGCATTTTAATGTTAATTTGTGCCGTTCACACACAATCATTGTGTGGTTGGCATGGACCAAAGTCATTATTTTCATAGTCTTAAGTCTAAGCTTTTGAGTCTTTAGTTAAAGCCTCACATTACAGGATTTAATGCAGGTCTTTAGTTCCAATATATTACAGGATAACTAGATATTGATTTATTTCTCTCTTTAAAAAAAGTACTACAATGAAGTGATAACCTGCACTCAAATGATAGACTTCTGTTGCTTTTTATTACATGAATTTAAGATAAAAGGCAGACGGTTCAGCATACAGGCCTTCCTCAGTGTTTGAAAAAATCAGCATATACACTAATTTTTATAAAAACAACATAGGTTTTTTAATGTAATTAATGTACAAAGCACAACCCACTGTGTCTTGTTATATAACAATATACATAAAACAATATCAATATAAATGATTGTATATTATAATAATTATATATTTGTTGTTAGTGGTGTATTATTATTATTGTAGCCCATGCCTTGACATTGATTGACCCTTTTCACATTTACGGATTCAGAATGCTAAAGTATAACACAAAGCATAAATATTAATTTACACAAAAAAAATTTAAATCTAAAAAAGTTTGCTACATTTATACTGCAAAATAAGACAGAAGCACGTCATCGCAGTCTGCGAAAGGGGTCCATTTCTAAAAATGTATCAGGCCAGGAATGGAAATTCTTTGTCTTTGCCTTTGCTGACAGGAAGTCGATCCTAGTGGATTTATAAAAAGGAGGTTGACAGGACACACAGTGGCCCCACCTGACTCTGCTGTCACTCGCTCAGGTCAGTGTGCTGTAGGCCCTACATTGTCAAGGACTGGATAAGTAATATTGTTTGAAGAGGTTTGGTTGGACTGTTTAATTAGCCGTGAATAATTGCTGTGGTCACTACAGCTCCCAGTTTGGGAGGTCTTGGCCTGGTTTTCCTAAATGAGGTTGCAATAGGTGTCATTATAGAGGGCTTGTAAATCTGAGACCTGGATGACAATTCTGTTTTCATGCTGGTCACCTTGGAGTCTGGTGGGCCTGTTAGACCTAAATCAGGACAATTTGTGGTCTGTAGCTTCTCATTTATCAGCATGCTTTTTTTTGTCTGGACAGTCTAGACTTGTGTGTACAGTATGATAAAGTAAGTTGGTATGAGATATAGTTTACACATTAAAAAACGAGTGTATTTTTTTCTTTCATATGTATTGATACATATGAATATTCTAGTCGTTATGGTGCTCCTATTAGTGGTCATGGTATTTTTTTTTTCATGTGGTGTTTGCAATGTGTGGTCACTCGGCGAATCTGCTATATTCATAACCCCTCCGGACAGCTACTTTCTAGTCATCAGCCGCAGCCCTTTCATTTTAAGTCAAGGTCCACGCATGAAAGCTAGAACCAAGGAGGTCTAATACCAAGAAAAAGCTCTCTTTTAATAACATTTGCCATTCAAATATTGCTTGCAATAAAAATTTGTTTCAGCAGGGAACATGGTTACTTTTCAAAACATTATCTGACACTGAATGCTCCAGCAGCTTAATGTACACTTAGAAAACTGATGTTGCTTTAACAATGCAAAAAGCACTTACCAATTTACTTTAAGTGAAAATTAGCCCTTCTTGTTTAAGTAATCAATCGCATGATCATGCAGAAGATTTCAGGTTTTTAAATCCATAAGGATCTCTGTCTCAACTGCAATAACAGCAATGCTCTCACACTCTTCGCTTTCAAATTACGCACATCACTTAAAGCACGGTTGTGTCACTAAAGGCCAGCTAGAAGACCTGGATTGGGACATATCCTAAAGACCACACCCACAAGAACAGATAAATCAATCTGATTGGCTGTTGAATGGCAATCTGACTTTAGATGCTTATTCACTGCAGTGTTGAGGGATTCTTTAGAAATTCTGAAGGCCCGACGTGGTGGAGCTCAAACTCACGCGTTGCTTCGGCTAAGGAGCACGGCTTCGGGAATGCGATTTGTGAAACAGTTATCACACTTTACTTGTAAGCATCGAGGAATAAATTCTGATTGGATAAATTTTTTATTTTTAGCTATTCATTTGTAGATGAATTAGGAGTGGAAATTGATTGTAAATGCATAGGCAAACAGGTCAATGAGGATGTAAGGATGAAAATGTTTTTATTTATTAGACATGATACGCCAGCAGAGAAGAATTTGTTGACCCTGAGAAATCGCCACTGTTAGTCATACAATTATAGCTTCTATCAAACTGAATGGGTAAAGCCCGAAATCTCTTAACTCTTGGTTAAGATTACATTCAAATAAGCAATACAATCTGACAACACTGTTATCATAAAATGTGCTTATTTAATCAGACAATCAATGTTTCTGTCAACTCTCATTTGACTGTAAAATGGTATTTCTATTCGCAACAATCATATTTAACATTACAATTTCTCCTATTTAAGTACTGTATATGTATATATATCTGTGTGTATGTGTGTGTATATATATAGTCTGTAGTGGCTCATGTCACCTTGGTTTTCTGGGTTTTCTGTTTCATGCAGCATTCTGAATTCCAGTTCTTTTTGCAAAAGTCTCAACCTTAACTATATGTCCAGTGGGGCTGGTGGATTTTTTTATTTTTTTTTATCCAAATAAAACTACATTGATATCCAATTCCAGTTTATTATATTTCATAGTTATGTTCATGAATACAGCCATCATTCCAATTTATTGACATAATATAACCGTTATTACATCTGTTGGAGAGACACTCCTTCATTGATCCTGAGGAGCCTTTAATACTTGTCTCCATGCAAGTTCCACAAGCTCCTGTAAGTCATCTTTTTCATCCCACAGTATGTTTCATCAAATGTCTCCTACAACTGAGGCTTCTGTTATGGGCCCTATTCCCATTCCCATCCTTGTGTCTGTGTCTGTTATTGCCCTGTCTTTCAACTCTCCTGATCTCTCAGATCCACCAGCTACTGGGGACAATGAGGAGACTTCTTCTGATCCCATGCTCCTGTGGAAATGCTACTGTTTTTACCTTTGTTGCAGAATCCTGAAACTCTTGTTTTTTTATTTTTATGGGATGCTCTGTTTTCTCTTAATGTGTTTCTCTTCTCCTGATTGTTTCTGTTCCATCTCATGTCATGGCCTCGCCCCCTCATTTCTCTGATCTTCTGATAATTTACTCCACCTGCCCCTCTTGTTTGCCTGCCTGATTTCTCCCTCTTTATATTTCCCTTGTGTGCTCTGCCCTGTGTTGGATTGTTTTGTGAGTTCCTGTCTCCAGTCTTGTGATTCTTCGGTCCTGTTGTCTTTTTGGTATTTCTTGTATATGTTATTTTTCTACCTGAGAGAGTTTGCTTCTCTTTTAGATTATTTTTTAATAAAAGCCCATTTGATTGCCTCTCATTTGGGTCATCCCTCAGAATTTGTGACAACTGTAAACGTTCCACATCGTGCTCAGAACCGTTTGTCCGATGATGGAAAAGCTGCTTTTGTCTTGCTCTGTTTTGTGTGGGTGGATATTTTAGGTAATTGCTCAGCCTTGGTTTGTTTTTGTGTCTTTGCTCTTGTTTATTTTAATAAATCTGTATTTCGCCTGAGAATCAATCATTACAAAAATCCATTCAGGAAATGTCTGATGTACATTGCACATACTGTATAACTGTAAAGCGCTCTCAAATTGTAGGTGCCAATTAAATTTCCCAACTGCTCAAAATGGGGAATAGGAAGGTAGAAACAGATTCCAAACACTAAACCTCAAAAATATGTGTTGTCCCAGAATTAAAGGATTCCAGGCTGAGAAAAACAAGAAGTGAGAAAACTTTGGCTTTTTGCTGTTCTTTTTCAAACGCATGAATAATAATATAAAGATAAGTTTATATTTCTTAATACACTTTAATGAAAATTAACTAAAGCAAACTGTGTTCTCAGATTTGCATACCTTTGCTCATTGGCCTTCAAACATTTCATACATGAATATATTTAAATAGATGCATTTCATCCTTCATCCACCCATATCTGATCTCACTCTCAATGGAGGGGGATAAATATTTTTCTATATTAAATTTACAGTGAATATCTATTTATGCACCTTTCATCTGGAAGGAAAAAATAATAAATATATATATATATATATATATGTATGTATGTATGTATGTATGTATGAGGATGGATCAGCAATCTTCAATTCAAGAAGGATGGCTTCCCTTGGCCTTTGAAAAATCAACAATGTTTACTCCCATGGAAAGAACAAGATGTTTTGAGGTGATATTTCTCAACTTCTGCAACTTATAACTTATTAGGTTTATTAGTGTGTGCCTGGAGGCAATAAGGTATCATTAGTTTTCCCAACAAAAAACTCTTTCTAAAGTGTCCTCAATGCATTTTTGAACAGTGCAATGTTTTTTGTTATAACCATAATTAATAAAGTAATAATTAATTTTCTGATATCTCAAAATTTTGTTTTGCGCAAGATTGTACCACCATCAAGCATATGACACTGCTTGATACATTTGACAATACATAATTTATACATCCTGTTGGACATTATGCATCAAATTACTTGACAATATACAGTACCAAAACAAACACCTCATCACACAAAGAAATACTGTAATTGCAGTATAAAACCTTTTTGATTGAGCAATCTAATAGGCTTAAGAATAAAAGAGTGTTTAATTATTTTTCTGTCCATGCTGTGGCATCCTTAACCCCTTCCTTAGTGAAGGTACTCAAGGTGTACCACATTCAAGCTATCACCATTGACAATTGTGCACTAATCTTAGAGAGACTCCAAGACTTGAGCATACATGATTAGAGGGATGGTTCATCAAAACTGGAGAAAAAGCAGATGTTAGGCAGATGTGACAGGGCGGAGGGTGGGGCCGGGTCGTGATTTTACACAACCAGTCCCTTATCAGGCTAATTAAGCCTCCAAGAGGGATAAAGGCAGGCTGAGGATGAGAGAGAGAGAGAGAGAGAGAGAGAGAGAGAGAATGAATGAATGAATGAATGTTTACGGGCAGCTGACCGTCGTGTGTTTATGTCTTTTTGGTTTAGTTTACCATTAAACTATTATTTATATTGTCAAGCCGGTTCTCGCCTCCTCCTTTCCATTGAACTGCATTACAGCAGAATATTAGCCAAAGTCACCATTCACTTTTATTGAGTTTTTTTTCATACTATAAAAGAGAATGGTGATCGAGGCTAACATTCTGCCTTGCATCTGCTTTCTCTCCAGTTTTGTTGAACCATCCCTGGCAATCTGATTTTAGATGCCTATTCACTGCAGTGTTGACAGATTATGTGGAATCGTGTATTGCTTTTGTGTTTCCTAATGGAAAGAATGTCTATTCAGTTTTGATTAAAGCTGTACAAGATATACATGTCTCATATTGTTATCTTATAAAGCCTCTCTGAATGACTGAAAGTAGAATAATAACAATAATGATTATAGTATATGTTTGCTGGCACTGAATCTTCTGATAAATAAAGTACTGTGCTGCACTTGATTGCATTTGGTTAATAGGATCTTTAAAAGATAAATTACATTGTGATATTTAATGTGCAGCTAAATGTGTTGAAAAATGAATAAATTACAATAGATTTGCCTGATATCATGTTAGTTTTTTACAGATTATTATTATTATTACAATTTCTCAGGAATTGTATTTCTTTCATGTGGATGCTTCAGTGTACACAATAGCAATGGTAACAATATACTTTAACATTTTAATTGTGGTGTGCTGTTGCAGTATTCAATTTTATTACCTCTTTGCATAGTAAATAAATTGTGAAATGCACAAATATGTTATAGCCCATTTGTATTGAATAAGCTAAAGCTAAACTGTGCATTACATGCAACTGCTATTTTTCTGCACAACTAATGAATGGATGAGAGGTTCTTGACATGTACTGTATTTGTATATATGTATATATGATATATGTGTATGTGTAAATTCTGACATGTCAGCTCTATTCATGATCTCTTTAACAATAGATAAATGAGTTGCAAACTTGCCTGGGCTCCCCTGTGGTCCTTTTTCTTCTTTTGACACAAATATTTGCCTTGCCTGGCATAATAAATTGCTCAAGCTGATGTATAATGAGGTGTGGGAGAAGCATCATAGGCTACAGTAATGTGGAGAAGTGTTCCAGCTCTGGTACAAAGGCTACACTTTCATGTTAATGTGCACTTACAAAGGGCATGCCTCCACTATTCACACCATTTTATTTATTCATCCTCCAGCTCTAATGATAACTCAAATAAACTGACAGTATGTGAGTCTTTGAAAGACCTCAGCCATAGAAGAGTTTTTTTTTTTTTTTTCGGAAATAAAATTGGTCAGATAAATGAAATATATTTTTTTCTCTAACCTTTATAGCCCTTGACAGACAACAAAAATCAGTCCAGTTTAGTAGGTGTAATGTTAGCAGAAACAAGACGAGAGAAAGAGGATCAAAGTGCAGGCTTTTTAATATAAACTCAGAAACACAAAAACAGAACAAACCACTTCAGCCATGAAAGGTTAAGGACAGACAATGAACAGAGGGAAACGCAGAGATTAAATGCATAAGGGCCTTATGAAAAAACAAGGAAAACCTGGTACTAATAATCATAAAAACCAAAGACAATGTAAAGAACTACAAAACCCTTAATCAAACACAAACACCCCTAGTGGTCACCAGGGTAACCATTACAGAGCCCCCCATATAAGGAGCTGCTCCTGAAGCTCTTTAACACATAATACACAAAAATGTGTTCATGGTAAGAGCAGGAGATTATAGAGCTAGCAGTTCAGGAGAGCACAGGAGGAGAATGAGTGGAGCTGATGGCCATGGGTGAATCCGGAGAGACTGCTGGAGGGCAAGATGGACCAAGGCGGAGTGGGCAGAGGGGCGGACAAGGCCGATGGCCAGAAGACAAAGAGACCAGGGCAAATCTGGTGGATGACCAGGAGACCAGGGCAGACCAGGCAGACAGCCAGGAGACCAGGGGGACCAGGCCAGACCAGGCAAACGGCCAGGAGACCAGGGTGGACTCAGAGGTCAAGCTAACATGGGACTCAAAGGAAGCAAGGCAGCTGGGAAATCACGCAACAAGGAAACATGGAACTCAGGGAGAGCGGCACTGGTGAATAAGGCACAGGGAATCATGGAAAAGGGAAGCATAGCACTAGGGAGCAAGGCATTAAGGAGCAAGGCAGCTGGGAACACAGAGGGCACAGAGTCCAGGGAATCTGAGGATTCAATGGCCTGAGCCATGGGAAACTCAAGGGGAGGAGCCATGGAAGACTCGTGGGGCATAGCCATGGAAGACTTTATGGGCAGAACTGTGGAAGACTTGAGGGGCAGAACCTTGGAAGACTTGATGGGCAGAACCGTGGAAGACTCAAGGGTCGAATACACAGGGGGTGGAGACTCATAGGTCATGGCTGCAGGAGGCAGAGGCTCAGGGGGCAAGATGGCCACAGGAGGCAGAAACTCAGGGGGTGAGATGACTGCAGAAGGCAGAGACTCAGTGGGTGAGATGGCCGCTGGAGGAAGAGTCGAGGCTTCAGGTGCTGGACAAGATTGACTCTGGCTCGTTGATCGTGGCAGGCCAGTGCGCTGACAGCGGCATGTGATTACTGCAATACCGCACAGTGTATGGGGAGAATGTGAGCCTCAAATCATAGTCAATGAACTCAACAAAGAAAAGATCACATCTGCCTCCTGGCAGACAGGATTTCACAGGCTTGTTGAGTCCAAAACAATAGCAGTCCTTGAGTGCAGTTTCTCCCCAACTGAGAACCTTGGTGAGACTGCAGTATACTGCTTGATGATACCGCCACTAGATTCAGAATTAGTTCAGTTCTTCTGTAATGTTTGCAGGAACGAGAGGATAGAAAGAGGATCTAAGTGCAGGCTTTTTCAAATAAACTCTAAAACACTAAAAACAGGAAAACAGAATAAACCACTACAGCCGTGAAAGGTTGAGCATTGACCATGAACAGAGGAAAACACAGGGATTAAATGCACAAGGACCTAATGAGAAAACAAGGAACACCTAGGACTTATAATCATAAGAACCAATGAAACATAATGATAAAGATAATGAACAGAACTACAAAACATATAATCAAACACAAGACAGGCAGAGAACAATACACACAAATGGACCCCTAGTGGTCACCAGGGTAATCATTACAGCAGTTTTATGTCCACACATGGGAACATTAGTACAGAAAATACTGAGGAAATCATTGGTATGTAAGCTCTGTGATCAGAAAACCTGTCCAAAAGTAATAAAAAAAAAAAACATTTAATATACCATTCTTCTCATGAATATCTGGTGTGCTTCAACTAAGTACAAGTAACAACTTCCCCCATTTAAATATGTCCATGTATGAAATGCATGAAGACCAATTCATTGTCTTGTTGACCAATTCAATGCAGTGTCATTTTCAGTAAACACTATTAAAGTGTCTTGTGAAATAAAAGCATCTCTTTATATTGTTATTCATAGATAAAGGATGTCTTAAAGGCCACAGTTTTTCCAATTTATATTGTGCGTCTTGAATTGAAATCCTATTACTAGCACAGCACATATTTGTTTGGTTTGGAATCTGGTCCTGCCATCCTTTTCCCATATTTCTCAAGGGCAGTATCTGAAACAGCCCGTGCCCAGCAGATAAAGTGGAAAATAATGGTCTACCAGCTTTCCATCAAGAGAGCTAGTGAGATCTGAAGGGTTTAGACCAGCTTTAAAATATTCTGCTGCTGACTTTGAGGAATTAGTTGTTTTTTGGTCCAAGTTTAACCCCCCATCCCCATTCCAGAAGGTCAGATCTCTGATATTGAAGCATTCAGCAGCCATGGCTTTGAATTGAAGGTCCCTTCTCCTCAAGGGGGATAATATCACTACAAAGCCTCCACTTAACACTAAAAGTAGTACAACTGGAATCAGAATGTGTTCTCCCTTTACTCTTTAATTAAATGTTCAAAAGTGCTCCGAAATTATCAAATGTTTTAGTTTCACATTTTTAATTTTTTTTTATATTGGAAAATAATATTTGATAAAGTGCAGGTAATTTTCTTTCAAACAACTTACAAATGAATGTTACAGCATAATCAATTAATCCTTAGATTTTAACATATGTTGACTTTAATACTGGACTTAAAAGTTCATAAAAGTTATACCTATAATGGAAAATCTGCATGTAATGGGAAATCTGTTCTCTGTTGTTGGTGACAACAGGCTGCAACCAAAAAATTACTTTGAAATTATATTAAAATGGCTTTTTTAGCACTATCCTTTAGCACTGTGGCCTTACAGTATTACACATGCATCCAGTGAATTCATTTGCTTCATCTAGCTTTGGTCAGATTAGATTTTTTGAATAGGGCTTTGCTCTACTATCGCTTTCAAAGCTTTCAGTCTCAGCACTTAGAATTCTCTGTCAGTCCTACAGTCCTATGGTCTCTAAAGAAATCTGAACATCCAGTTTTAACTTATCATGACAGTATAAGGTTGGTTCTGACAAAGCAACATATTGGGTAGTATCTCTCAAACAGTTAGTTTTGGTCCCCTGATCAGTTTAAATATTACACTCGTGACCATGCTATTGTACTGAATATCATAGTTGTTGCTCATGTGGTATTGCTTAATTATATCCCAGTCTGTACAAATAGAGTTTATTTATCTTAATATTTTGTACACACTGATTTAAAATGTATAGTGCCTAGAGCTAGAAGGTGACAGAATTCTAGATATTTTCAATTTCAGCCACACTCCAACTAATTTCAAAAGCCTGGTGTCATCAGTTTATACATAAATGTCTATAGAATCAGACAGATCAGTGTGGCATGACTCCGTCAGGCTCTCAGCCAGTTTCTAGATCAGGGTTATGCATGGCTGTTTCCGTGATGAAGGTGGTCATGGCCCTATTTGCCAGCTGTTGTCAATCACAGAGCTTTTTTTGAGGGAGAGGAAGGACAGGGAAGGACTAACCTTGCTTTAGGTTATTTGTATGCTCATTTTAAGCTTGTTATAAAAGGCCAGCTAAAACATATTTCAGTTTTGCAGAGTAAAAACAAAAAGTAAATTCTTCTTTTTGACCATCTGTTGTCTTGTATAAGAAGAAAAGTCTTTAATTTTCAGTAAAGATACATTGTCATTCAAAATAGTTTTAGGACTTTGAAGAATTTAAAAATATATATATATAATGCAAATATTTAATATTGTGCTATTTTTAGGTCACAAATCAAATAAGCAATGTTAATAGATTCATTGTACGAAAAGCCAGATTTCCTTGCTTCCACTGAAGCACACAAGGTGCTCAACTTTTCACCCAAATTACTTTGGTGATATGTGGCGGTGGTGGCTTGGTCGAGCGTTTGTCCGGAGAGAGAGAAAGTGGTAAGGGTGCATACACCTGAGCCCGATAATGACTAACACCTGTTTCTAATTGCAATAAGCAAAGAGGAGAGCGATAAAAAGAGCGACCACAACAGAGTCCGGGAGAGAGAACTACCTGACCCAAAGAGACTGTGTGGAGTATTGTGAGGAGCTGAATAGCCATTCTTGAGTTGTTTAATTAAAGCATACCTTAGAGATGAGTTCCCAGTTTTCCATCTCCTCTTTTCCACCCTACGAATCTCTAACACAATAATATTATTTGTTATGGGGGGGGACTATTAAATTCAAAAAATAATTACAATAAAATTAAGCATTTTCAAATTTAGACTTTTGAATGGCACATTATATTTTCGCTCAGATAGAGTTGGTTTTGGATTAGAGGTCCTAAAGAAAATCTTAAAATTGTTGAAAGACATTAGATGTCTGAATCAATCACTGGCTTGTTCCTCAGAGTCACACTGCTCAAAGTGAGTTATTCTGTTCTGCTCCTGAATGGTACCTCGTTGCATGTGTTATCGCAAGGGACATGCTCAAAGGCCCCCATCCAAACTATCCTCCTGCATTACTCCTGCCATTGATTTCATTGATCTGCCAGACTGTTAAAATATGTAGTCTTGCATCATTTATCAGACATGGTCTAACTCAACCTGATTAACCTCTGAAAGTGTACAAGTTAAGATGAATTACACTGACCCCACAGCACAACAGCTGACAGCTACCATCAATTAATAGTCTTCTAGATGCAGCATAGAGTTAAGTAGGGACAGACATCTATCCAAATTTCTCAAAGATGTCAGCCAGTGGCTAAAAGGTACTATAATGATTAGATGAAAAGTTCACCCAAAAAAATAACAATTCTCTCATGATTTATTCACTCTCATGTCATTCAAGATTTGTATGACTGTCTTTCTTCAGTAGAATACAAACAAATATTTTTGGAAGAATATTTCAGATCTGTAGGTCCATACAATGCAAGTGAATGAGTGGCAAATATTTTAAGCTCCAAAAAGCACATATAGCCATCATAAAAGCAATCCATACGACTTCAGTGGATTCATTCCTTTCTTCTGAAGTGAAACATTAGGAGTGCATAAGGAATAGATCAATATTTAAAACATTTTTACTAAAAATTCACAAGGATCAAATACACACTGCTAACACGATGTAAGCGAGTTGGCAAGTTTGTGTGAGAACTAACATGTGAAATGTGAAAAAAAACATGGAAGCGCATTGTTGTTTACAACAGAAAAGCATTGATATTATACATATATGCCTCACTTGTCTGGTTGGGATACGTCAACTGCGGCGCCATCTTGGAACGCTCAATAAGGAGAGCTGTTTGAATCAGTTTGATTGCAAGTGAATGGAGGAGACACCTTAGAACAAGCTCCTTGCTCAGACTGCTGCATTAGATTCTTTTGTATGGAAAAAGTATTGCAGTCCATAGAAACAGCTGCTAATATGGTATCTCAGTATGAATATCTATGCAGAGGAGGCATTCATCACACAAGAGGCAGTTTGAACTCCCTCATCAATATACAAACTTTAAGCTGGCTGGAAGCAAACAGAAAAAACAAGTTTTAAACATCCTTAAACTCACCTAGCGTTTAGCTTCAGAAGACATTCATTAATCCACTGGAGTCTCATGGATTACTTTTATGATGACTTTTTATGGTGCTTTATGGAGCTTAAAAAATTTGACACCCATTCACTTGCATTTTATATACCTACAGAGAACTGAAATATTCTTCCAAAACTTTTGGTGTGTTTTCAGTTGAAAAATTAGAGAATCGATTGCCTTGAAGTTAAAAGTTCACTTCTGGGTTCCTGCCCCTCGTACTGATCCCTGGATAGCAGAAAATGTTTGCTTTATGTGATTAATGGTCAGGGAAGAAGGCTTAATTTTGATCTCTTGTTAGCTGAGTGATGAAAATGATCTGATCAAGTACAATTATGTGACACATAATGTCCATATCACCTTGCATGTCTCAGTATTGATTTTTTTTAAGGAAAAGTTAACCAAAAAAATAAAATGTTTTCACTTATGTTCTTTTTAAGACCTGTATTACATTTGTTCTTCTGTAGAAAACAATAACAGATCGTTGAGAACTAATTAAACATACCGGACATAGGCGTTTAGACCCCTAAAAACCTGTAACTTTGCATTCTGTATGCAAATCTATGATCGCCTAAGTCCCCCTTAAATACTGATTGACCACATTTTCATGCACTTAAGTAAACAGTTTATTCAAGGGTTTATTTGCAGAAAGTCGCTTTCTGAAACATCAGGTAAACTAGATGTGACATTCTCAGGTCAGTTAAAAGGAAAACGAGGAAGCGGGAACCAGCTTACACACTGCAAGGTGAATTTTTTTTTTGTTTCTTTTCAGCTGGCACACAAAATTCATCAGATTTCTTCTTAACTCAACATAAATGACTTTTTCAAGGTTCACACAACATAGAGTCATGCTGCCATCCTCAGCGTTGCGAGTTTCAGGTCTCTCTCCACCACTGCACTACATAATTTTCCACAGGTGTCAATCCTTATCGATCTTTCTCCCCTCCAGCATCTGGCTCTGTACCGCTCCCAACCCCCTGTCCGATGTGTCCGTCTGCAAGATTAAAGATTAATGGGAGAAAGAATTCAGGAGATTGTAACAACGGACTGCCACAAAGTGCAGCGGTGCAGTATGAATGACTGCTGACACAACTCTGTCTACTGGACCAGATCTGGTGCCCCCTTTTTATTAAGAGCATTCAGCGGGCTGGTGACAGTCATATAGTTAGGTACAAACTTGTGATAATAGCCAGCTAGCCCCAGGAACTGTCTTAGGTCTTGGGCAGGCTGTAATCGCTACGGTTTTATAAATTTGGGGCCGCATCTGCCCATGACCCAAATGGAAGCCCAGATACCATACTTCCACCCAACCAATTGTGCTCTTCTATGGGCTTGCTGTGAATCCTGCTCGTCACAATGACCTCAGGACAGCCTTTAGATGCTGCAGGTGCCGCTGCCAATCTTAATGATATCATTATATATAGTAATGATTGGCAGCGGCACCTGCAGCATCTGAAGGCTGTCCTGAGGTAATTGTGATGAGGTGCGTAAGCAGCGTGCGGCCTGAGGATTCGATCCATGAGCTGCTGAAACGTAGCAGGGGGCCCTGAACAAACCAAACAAAAGCGTCACAAATTGGTATAATCCAAACGGTGTGGAAAATGCCATCTTTTCACAGGATATGTGAGTTAACTTGATCTGCTGTTATACCTTTGTTATATCCAGTATCGAATAAAAGCGAGCCATGCCTAACCAATCGAGCATTTCATCAAAACGAGACATTGAGTATGCATCAAATTTGCACACTGCACTGACTTTTCCATAATACATACAGAACCGGACCGAGCCATCACTCCTTGGTACCAGCACCTCCGGGCTGGCCCAGTCACTGTAGGATTCTTCTATTACCCCCATATCTACCATGGCCTTTAATTCCTCCCGAACTTCCAAAGGGTCTAACCACTTAGAGAGTAATTTAGAGCTTGATGTGGGGAGCAATAAGGTCTTTATCTTCCAGTGTAAATTCCCATAGCCGAGTACCCCATTATACAGCCAGCTTTGACGTTCTTGAGCCTGGAGAAAATTCTCCTGTGAATGAATAACATGAATAAATTTACTTTACTTTTTAGCAGATTAGATTAATGTGAATTGCCTAGTGGCAAAGGAAAGACGTTTAGCACATAAAAAAAAATTTGGAATCATTATTAATCTGAGTCGTTTCATCTATCTCTATTCAAATGAATTTGGCACAGTTTAAGAACGATTTTAATGGTTTCACAGGGTAACATGGTTGCCCATGTTAATGTGGGACATAGATTTAAATGGGAACTGGCACTTGTCAGAGAAGTAAATTGCAAGTGGAATTATTATATTTGCAACATTAAAGCATCATAGGCTGATATGTGTCAAGAATATACTTTCAATTGTTTTTTTTTTCTTTATAAATAATAATGGCTTGATTGACCTCAGTAGTTTGAGTAACTTTCTCCCACCATTGATAAACCATAAGGAAAATGAACATGGAAAAAAATGAAGTGAATAATTTTTTAGAGCTCAGATACAGGCCTAGTGGTAAGTCACACTGACACTTTACACAGTGGCCCAGCTTCAAATCCAGAACAATCAGGAAATATTAGAAATATTCATTTTCTGCAGATCAAAATGTATTTTTAAGTGGTCTATTGAAAACGACTTTGTAAAGCACACACACACGCGCGCACACACACACACACACACACACACACACACACAATTTATTATAATGTTATAAATGAATCAATCAAAATTGCAATTTTGCTGAATCCGACAGCCAGTAATTAACATGCATTTTTTTAATGTATGCTGTATGCATTTTGATTTAATTGTTTATTGTAAATAACATTTTTCGAAAAGATAATCTTTTGGCAGTGTCATATGTGGTCATAAACATACAACACTTTCATAAACAGAACCTTTCAAACAACAATGAAGGATGCTTATAATAATGTAGCTGCTTACAGGGAAATTGAACCCAGGCTGACACGCATAGTTAAAGGACACCCTACTGCTAGAACAACAGCCCAACAGAACAATCAGTTTGTTAATTTTATCAAGCTATTATTTTTGACAAAATACATTCATTTGATTTAAGAGCACAGCCCTGTTATTGACACATATCAGCCTGTGATGCTTTAGTGTTGCAAATAAAATAATCCCACTTGCGGTTTCCTGCTCTGTCAATTGTAATCGCCAGTTCCCATTCAAAACAATGTCACACCTAAACATGGGCAACCATATGCTGTAAAACCATGTTAAAATCACTCTTAAACTGTCAAATTCATTAGAACAGACATCGAAGAAACAGAATGGGTTAATAATGATACCAACATTTTTCATAATGTGCAAAAAGTATTTTCTTTGCTCCTTCAATGAATCTGCTGAAAAGGCAAGTAAAAGTATTCATGTGCATACAATCATGCTGCCTTATATCATTGAATTTACGTGCGCATTGCAAAGTGAAATGTCCAGTGGGGGTGCCAAAACCGGGCAAAATGAGGTTGTAATTAGACAAGGTTTTTAAGGTGACTTTTAGATGTTTTAATCAATAAAATGTACCTCCCTAACCTAAAACTTTACCCTAAACCTACCCAATAGTGTACTAAAAGATACACGAGAGTTTAATAAAATAAACATGCTATATAAAAGATATATAGATAAAGATAAAGAATCCAAAGTCCAACACTCTATCAGGTGAGCAACCAAGCAAGCTATTATACTGGAATTAGTGTGTATATGTAGTGATGTAAGGATACAAATGTATAGTTTTTCGAATCATACGTAAAAACATTTTTATAACATTGCAGGGGTTGAGTAATAGTGTGAAAAATAAGTGTTTATAAAGTCATAATCAGCAATTGTTTATTTATTTATTTATTTTTATTGCTATGTCAGCATCACTGGCTATTTTCATGACAAAGATCAAGGTAGTTTTAAAAGGTAATATACACAATATATAATACAGTAATATACACAATGAACATTATATATGATCTTTCATTTCAATATTTGATAAACAAATGTAAATTTTCCCTGGTGAAACATTTTTGAAAACATCCACTAAAAAACTTTCTGAGTAAAAACATTGCCTCATAATCAGCAATTGTACTCGTGATTTGTATGATTATTGTGCCAGAAAAACTGCAGCGAAACGTAGAATGAGGCAACGAAAAGCTGCTCTCTCATAACTCGATGGTCAGACTACCTGAATTGCTGTAATTACATAACTTAGTAGCTGTTAGCTACTAGCTCATTGTGCTACATAAAGCAGTTGTTGCATGGTGATTTTACACAAGTATAACAGTTAAATTGGCCTGGTTGTTTTAGAAGCAAGCTTTCCGGTTGCTGGTCAACTAAATAAAGTGAAGGCCAAGTCCAGGGCATTCTCCCTCCCATTGCTTGCCAGTCTAGAATGCGTCCATTTGGTTGAACCACTTTTCCTTGATGGTTTTGTAGTCACTTTTTATTTTTTTTAAGTATTCTTATACTTTTCCATACACGGTTGGTAGTTCCCATACACGTTGGTAGCCGTGTGAGGCCAACAGCTGAGACAATTCCTGAAAAGGTGATTTGCTAGCTATGATAAAAAAAAGTGCTTGAAGGCTATTGAGTGGCTAAAGTGCTTTTGGTACAGCTGAATCTGGAGAAGAACTGTACATTGCTTTTCTATTGATGCAGCAACACCAAAGCGAGAGACTGTCTGATTTTCTTTGGAGACTGGAGCAAGCTTTGACCAAAGTTGCACAGTGAGGTGGTCTGCCTCCAGAGTGGAACAACTGCTCAGAGGAGCAGTAGCATCAGATCTGATATTAGTGAATCTCAAGCTGAGGGAAAGGAAAGAAAGCCCTCCATCCTTTTTAAAGATGTTGAGAGACGTTCGTACTGAGGAGGAACATACCTCCAGAGCAAAGCTTCATTCTTCTGGGTCCAAAGCCCACACTAAAACAGAAGTGAATAGTAAGCAAACTGAAATTCATACCCTGAAAACAGAGGTTAAAGAGTATAGAGCGGAGGAGGGTGGGCCGGGCTGGAACAACGCACTCCTGGTCCCCAATCAGCCTAATGGGGGCACATGAGGGATAAAGGCGGCTGGTGACAACGGTTCGAGAGAGAGAGAGAGAATGACAGGCAGCTGCTCTGTGTGTTTATGTTCATGTGTTTTTTGTTTATTTCTTCATTAAATTGTCAAACCGGTTCTCGCCTCCTCCTTTCCATTGAACTGCTTTACATTGGTGCTGAAACCCGGGAAGGAGGAGGGATGCCCGTCGTGGAGCTCTTGAAACTGCCGTCCACCCAGGGGAGTGCTGCTGCCGTCCACCGGAAGACAGAGTAACCCGAATGGCCGCCGTCCGTGAGGGGAGTGGGGACTGGACTCCCTGACTGCCTGGAGTGATGGAGCCGCTGCCAGGGGCGAAGGAGTGCCCTGCTGTCCCCCGGGAACGTGGAGGGGTTGAGAGGACCGCCGTCCGCAAGGGGAGGAGGGAAGAGACTCCCCGACTGCCTGGAGCGGTAGGGCCACTGCCAGGGGCAGTGTAGAGCCCCCACCGGTCGCCGAGAACAAGGAGGGGCATTCTGTCTGCTGGGGGTTGGTCTGACTCTTGTCCACCTGGGGAGGAGTGGCTGCCGTCTGCCTGAGAGGGTGGAGGAGTGATCGGGGACCATGTGACGGTGCATCAGAGAACCAGTGAATGAGTTTTTTTCCTCTCCTCTCTCTCTCTCTCTCTCTCTCTCTCTCTCTCTCTCTGTTGTTTTGTTTTGTTGTTGTTTTTACCCTCCTGCCTCCTCCCAGGTCGAGCAAGGCAGGGATGACCCACTGGCAGACGGGGCGTAAGGCATGTTGGCAACGCTGGCTCTAGGATAGACGAGGCTGGCAACGCTGGCTCTGGGACAGACGAGGCTGACAACGCTGGCTCTGGGACGGACGAAGCTGGCAACTCTGGCTCTGGGACGGATAATGCTTCCAGCTTGTTGGCCATGGCAGGCGTTAGCTCGTTGGCTGTGGCAGGCGTTGACTCATTGGCCATGGCAGGCATGGGCATTGGCTCGTTGGCCGTGGCAGGTGTGGGCGCTGACTCTTTATGAGGATTCTCAGAAGCTAACATCTCTAAAATTAAATCCACGTATTCTTCCCACGTGTAGTCACCGGTCTATGGCAATTTCTTCCATTCGTGAGTAAGGAGGCCGATCTCGTACAGGGACTTCAAGTGGGCATCAGCAAATCCTGTGCATCTGGCAATGGTGCTGAACAGACGAGAGTATTCAATTATAGGGAGGTTCGCTCGGATCAACCGGATGAAGACCACTGCTAGATCCATTTCGGTGGTCAGTTTTTCTGTGATGAGGCAGGCAACGAATGAGGATCCAAATGCAGTTTAATTAAACTGAAAAATAAACAAGCTAACCCAGAATGAAAAGAAAAGCAAAACACAGGGAACCAAGCACAGTGTATAGACAAATCATGCAAAAACTGACAAACTAACCGGGAGTAACAAGGGCTTAAATATACAAGAGAAAATAAGGAATACCTGGGGAAACAATCAGGGAATGAGAAACAATCGTGAAATAAAACTACAAAAGGACTACAAAACAAACAGGAAAGTGGGAACTAAACAAGAATTTCAACATAAAAGCACAAAACCAAAAGACAACAGGGAATTTGTGACACACACAGACCATACAAGACTTACATGGAGAAGTTGTTGCAAAGTAGGATGTTAAAACATAGGTCTCTTACATTCAGTCCAGATGAACAAGAAACTCAAAGTTCTGATCATGACAATGTGAATGAGGAAAGTGGTCTGACAGTAGGAATAGTGCTCTAACTATGAAATGGCCCATTACAATAGTACATAGAGGTGTCAATATTAAGTTAGGGCAGAGTTAATTTCAGACCATGTAATGGAGTTAAGTTAAATGTCTGATGAGGACATTCAGACAATTAGAATGGGGAGTGTGCAACACTGAGAAATAATTTTAAGATGTTTATTTTTGTTAAATGTTAGTGTATTTTGTTTTAATTAAGCACAGAAATTTGTTGTTGTTTTGAAAATGTATTTAATTTGGTATTTTTGTGTTTTATGTTTATTGTTGTGAGCCAATAGTGACAAAATATGCTGGTTGTGTTTTCCATCTGCCACTAACTAAAACAGTGAATGGAGTGTTTTGAGAGACTGAACCATGTCTAGCTTGCTCAGTTGGACTGTGTTTGTCCAGCAAGTCATCAGCGCAAGGATTCATGGTATTTACTAAAGAGAATTATACCAGTGAGCCCGTTGAGCCATCAGACACACTCAAAGTTCCTCTGGCCCTGAGGAAATCAACGTGATCACAGACGAGACTTCTAATGCCGGGAGGTGAAATCCACTTTAGTGAACCAATGATTTGAGGTACTTTTCTGTTGAACTCTACTCTAAATCGAGTGAAGAGGTTTTATTCTTGGACTACTACGTACCCAAGCAAAGAACAGACCTGCAATGGTTAAATTACAACATTTATGTTGAGTGATTTAAAATCATATTTCCGACATATTTTGTTTTGTAATTTACAAACTTTTGTTTTAATCTTATTTTTGTGTACTTTTTGAAAGATATTTTCTTTGTGCTTAAATAAGCAAACTGTTATTTGACTATTTGAGTGATTCAGAGTGTGTTGAAGTTGATTTAAGAGGGTTTTATACATTTTGAATACTGATACTGTCACAGTCTGTCTGCACCTGTTTCATTGACTCTTATTTTGAAGTTCTCTCCTCACTACATTTCCCACAAGTCACTGCTCTAATCACTCCATTGTTATCCACACCTGTATGTCATTCCCTCGTTTGGTTCTATATATCCTTTAGTTCTGTCAGTCTGGGTCAGTCCTTGTTGTGTTTATAGAGATGTTTGGTTTGTTATGTTTGAATAGTGAAGTTTGATATTACTCCGGCGCGTGTTCTGAACACGACAACTTACTGGTTTCAAGGCAGGATGAGAATGCGGGTCTCCCACACTGCTGGTCATAACACAGTAGTTAAACACTAGAACCAATGCAAAAATGTCAGGTGGGAGATGGCACTTATCTGTTACTTGGCATAATGGGGTCAATGCCAGAATCCTGGAATATTCGGAAGCAACATGCCGACTTCCCTTTTGATTATATTGCATTTTCAGCTCAGACTCCTTTTGGAAGAGCTAATGTACTATCTCTTTAACAAGTATTTAAGAAATATTTTGTTCTATCATTCATGAATTAAGAAAGTCTAGGGAATGGTTTAAAAAGACAAAACATGGATGAACAAATTATTTAGAGCAAGATTATTAAATACCTAGCTGGTTAAGCGGCACATAAATAAAAGCCTTTTTCTTGTCACTTGTTAGAACATGCAGATTGCAGACATTTGTTTTTAGTGTGCATGAAAGCTCTCATTCAATTAACTTGAATGGGGCATGATTCATAACTTCAGAAATGATTTAATGTGAGGGTCTAAAAATTAGTGTTCAAATAGTAATATCTTGTACAACAGAGCCAATCATGAGAAGACCAAATTCGGGCAACTGTATCGGCAAAAGTGGCACTCCGTCCTCATTTGTATTCCAATTGTCTCTCTTTCCAGAAGATACAGAAAAAAGTCAAGTCATATTTATTTGATTTGCGCTTTTCACAACACACGTCATTTCAAAGCTTTTGAGAAAATTATGATGTTACAAAAAATTATACAATTAAAGTCCTCATTGCGTGGTTATGATGAATAATGAGATTAAAAAGCATACCTTAAAAATCATAATCTTTAGACCACCAGTGAGCAAGCCAAAGGCGACTGTGGCAAGAACAAAAAAACTCCATAATGGAGAAAATAATAGTTACTTTTTAATAACAGAATAAGACTGGTAATTTTTCCCAACACATTCAAGCATGCTTGAGTAATCCCACTGCTCAAAATACGAGCACAACCCCACAGTAGTTGAAAACTACAGACCGGTCTCTCTTTTACCTTTCCTAGAGAAAAGTCTTGAGATGGTTGTTTTTAACCAGTTGTTTTCTTGTCTTTCACAGAACAATCTACTCGTAGACATCAGTCTGGATTTTAAAAAGGACACTCAGTGGAGGCTGCCCTCTTGTCAGTAGCTGAAACTTGCCAGGCTGAACTCAGCGAAGACTGGAAGGCAAACCACAACCCAAACAATGTAGGCAAACCAATAGCATGACAAAACAGGACCAGCTAGACAAGGAGAGTGAGGTTAGTACTCCTCATAGAAACATGAGGGCATATGTAGGGAGTGCAACCAGGCTGGAACAGGTGTTGCTCCAAGCAATCAGTGGCATGATCGACAACGCCAGTGTAGCCAGTCGAGAGTGCCTGCGAAACACGAGGGAGAGAAAATGACAAAACAAACCTGTGGGCTTACCAGAACCAGGAAGTTTTTTTACACAGAAACATTTAATTTAGGTTATAGCATTTTGAAAAGGATATTATGTAAACTAGCTATTATAAAGCTAGAATGAGCTTACTACACAGTCATCACCCAAAATATAATTGTATTTTATCGAAAAATGGTCCTGCAATACACAAGCATCCTGCTGTACGGACCTCCCCTGTATCTTCATTATGTTCATAATCTCGGTACAACAAACTCTTCAGGTTCTGACGAGACTCAACATACGCTTTAAAATAAACATTATCATCTACAGTTCTCAAAACATGTCCAACTTTGCAGCTGTGAAGGCATTAATAGGCTACATATCTTTTCAGGTTAGTCTGCTCTGGTTCTTCCATTGATGGATAAAGATCCAACAAATTTACTAAAATGCTTATATTTGTGATATTTGGCCATCATCCTCAAACCCATACTCATTAACAGATACTGTAGGTGGGGAAGAACAATATCGCCTCTCTATAATACTGTGATCAGTTGCTCTCAAGTTTCTGTCATTTTTATTTATATATATATATATATATATATATATATATATACACACACACACACACACACTCACCTAAAGGATTATTAGGAACACCATACTAATACTGTGTTTGACCCCCTTTCGCCTTCAGAACTGCCTTTAATTCTACGTGGCATTGATTCAACAAGGTGCTGAAAGCATTCTTTAGAAATGTTGGCCCATATTGATAGGATAGCATCTTGCAGTTGATGGAGATTTGTGGGATACACATCCAGGGCACGAAGCTCCCGTTCCACCACATCCCAAAGATGCTCTATTGGGTTGAGATCTGGTGACTGTGGGGGCCATTTTAGTACAGTGAACTCATTGTCATGTTCAAGAAACCAATTGGAAATGATTCGAGCTTTGTGACATGGTGCATTATCCTGCTGGAACTAGCCATCAGAGGATGGGTACATGGTGGCCATAATGGGATGGACATGGTCAGAAACAATGCTCAGGTAGGCCGTGGCATTTAAACGATGCCCAACTGGCACTAAGGGGCCTGAAGTGTGCCAAGAAAACATCCCCCACACCATTACACCACCAGCCTGCACAGTGGTAACAAGGCATGATGGATCCATGTTCTCATTCTGTTTACGCCAAATTCTGACTCTACCATCTGAATGTCTCAACAGAAATCGAGACTCATCAGACCAGGCAACATTTTTCCAGTCTTCAACTGTCCAATTTTGGTGAGCTCTTGCAAATTGTAGCCTCTTTTTCCTATTTGTAGTGGAGATGAGTGGTACCCGGTGGGGTCTTCTGCTGTTGTAGCCCATCCGCCTCAAGGTTGTGCGTGTTGTGGCTTCACAAATGCTTTGCTGCATACCTCGGTTGTAACGAGTGTTTATTTCAGTCAAAGTTGCTCTTCTATCAGCTTGAATCAGTCGGCCCATTCTCCTCTGACCTCTAGCATCAACAAGGCATTTCGCCCACAGGACTGCCGCATACTGGATGTTTTTCCCTTTTCACACCATTCTTTGTAAACCCTAGAAATGGTTGTGCGTGAAAATCCCAGTAACTGAGCAGATTGTGAAATACTCAGACCGGCCTGTCTGGCACCAACAACCATGCCACGCTCAAAATTGCTTAAATCACCTTTCTTTCCCATTCTGACATTCAGTGTGGAGTTCAGGAGATTGTCTTGACCAGGACCACACCCCTAAATGCATTGAAGCAACTGCCATGTGATTGGTTGATTAGATAATTGCATTAATGAGAAATTGAACAGGTGTTCCTAATAATCCTTTAGGTGAGTATGTGTATGTGTGTATATATATATATATATATATATATATATATATATATATATATATATATATATATATAAAACGATTGTTTACTCTTAACCGGAAGTTCTGCCCAGATCACCCGCAAAGCATCATGGAACTCAGAAATACCGTGGATTATGTAGCACAAAATACTTCTTGTGTGCAATGAGATGACCATTATGATACTTCGGAGATGGATAAATGAAAGGAACATGATGAAAGTAAAAGGTCTTCACATTATAATGTATGAAATGAAGGTATGATTAATTTAATCTTAAGAAGTCAAATATGACTGGGGTACACACATAGCCTCATGGACTAATTAGGTTGTTCATTGCTGGGTAGTACATAAGGTAATAACTGATGCATGATTTAGTTTGACACTGAAAATGTTGTCACAATATAATACAAGAGGCTAAAACTGTAATTACTAAGGCAAAGTCCACTGATCAGATTAAGAAAAGACCTTACCTTGAAGCAAAAAAGCATAACAATTGTAAAGTAGCAATTAGGTACTTTTGAGATGTAGGCCTATGTTGTATGTGTAAGAAGATAACTTTTTATATTACAAATACTGTATATATACACAACAGTTAGTTCCGGTCCTCAAATCTGATTGGACGAGAGACATTCCATGAGCACTGATGGTCTGACAGGATCAGCACTCAGACGCTTCACTCTGTGTATCACTCCACTTGTGTTCATGCCATTCTAAACTATGGCGTAAGAGCAGTGCATATCTGTTAGGAGTTAGTCTTTATTTTTGAAATTACATATGTTAGCCAGCAGGTGGTGGCAAAAGATCAATTTTGTGTGTAATATGAGCCAGTTGATGATGTAAAGTGAATCCGTTAGTCATTGTTTACATAGAACAACAGCTTTTAACGGCTTTAAATGAACAATTTCAGGATTAAGGCTCATTGCAGCTGAGAGACACAAAGGACTGTTTGATTACAGAACTTGAGGTGCTTACCGAGTTTCCACAGTGGATACACACTATTTAAAAATGGCGGAGGACATCGTTTCTATAGTGAATGACTCACCTACCATGAAAAAGGGAGAAATTGGACGCTATATTTTCACTGAGAAAGCTGACCTTCAGAATGCTGACAGCATATCTGCTTGGAAGTGGCAATAGGTGATCACACACAGGTGGTCTCTCTCTCTCTCTCTCTCTCTCTCTCTCTCTCTCTCTCTCTCTCTCTCTCTAACACACACACACAAAGACACATAGACACGCACACACCCATCAATCCATCCAATAACTTGTTAGAAACATGGCAAGCCGTGATACGTTTTACATTTACATTTATTCATTTGGCAGATGCTTTTATCCAAAGCAACTTACAAAAGAGGAAAAACTTAAGTAAATCATCTTAAGGAGACATTTGTACGAAAAGTGCCATACTACAAAGTTTTACTAGCATTAGAATATAATTTTTTTTTTGTTTTTTTTAGTGACTGGTTAAGTGCTCTTGGAAAAGATGTGTTTTTAGCCATTTTTTGAAGACAGAGAGTCAGCTTAACGGATGGAGTTGGGAAGGTCATTCCACCACCGTGGTATGATGAAACTGAGAGTCCGGGAAAGTGTTCTGGTGCCTCTTTGTGTTGGTACAACAAGGTGACGTTCCTCAGCCGACCGCAGGCTTCTTGCAGGAGTGTAGATCTGCATAAATGATTTTAGGTATGCTGGAGCAATTTAATACGTGCATCAACCGGCAGCCAGTGGAGAGAGATAAAGAGTGGTGTAACATGCTCTCTCTTTGGTTCATTAAAGACCAGATGTGCAGCTGCATTTTGGATCATTTGCAGAGGTCTAATTGCACATGCAGGAAGTGTGAGAGAGAGTTACAGTAATCCAGTCTATTTATGACCAGTGACTGAACAAGCAGTTGTGTGGCATGTTCAAAGAGGAAAGGTCTTATTTTCCTGATATTGTAGAGTGTAAATCTACATGATCTTGCAGTCGTTGAGATGTGGTCTGTGAAATTAGCTTGTTATCGATGGTTACCCCTAGATTTCTGACCGTTTTGGAAGGCAATACTGTAGTGTTGTGTTCAACAGCAGGGCTGACTGGAAAGACAAGGAATTTGGTCTTGGCTGGGTTGAGTTGCAGGTGGTGTTTCTTCATCCAGGCCGAGATGTCTGCCAGGCAGGCAGCGATTTGAGCAGTCACTGTGGTGTCGTTGGGTTGAAAAGACAAGTAGAGTTGCGTGTTGTCAGCGTAGCAGTGGTAAGAGAAACCATGTGACTGAATGATGGGTCCCAGTGATGTTGTATTGAGAAGAGAAGTGGCCCATGCACTGATCCCTGAGGTACCCCAGTTAGTAACTGATGTGACTGGTGGTACTATTTCTGAAGTGAACTTTTCTAATTACTAGGGGAGGTTTGGACGCATCATTTGTTTTGAACCAGCAACAGCAGATTCTGATCCGTAGCGTAATAAAGTAGTTCCATGCATGAATGCATGAACCAGATTCAATTCATTTGCATATGCCTATAATTACAGCTGTTTCTGTGATTTAAGTTAGTTCAAGGTTAGATCCTCAACTCATTTTCACTTTCTGTCTTTTGTCTTTGGAAATGAGTAGAGCATTGTCTTCAGTAAACTCTCACTTTCTATTGATTGAACTTCAAAATTTGACCTCTGTTTATAATTGTTCATACTGGTCTCCCATGGTTATAACTGCATTTCCTTACAATTTACTCTTGCAAACTTCCTGGCAAAACACATCAGTCTGATTGAACAATCTTGCCACAAGACATTTATTCATGTTCTTTTATGCCTCTTTTTCACAGAACTTTGCTCATCCTTTAACTCAGTTGTTCTCAACTGGTTTGCTTCAGGACCCAGATTTTACATTGGAAATTCAAGTGGTGACCCACCATAGTAAAAACATAACCTGTATTTAATTTATCCTTGTTCATGGTTTTCAATTTCAAGGACATGCATCAAGTGACATTATTTTTTTTTTTTTTGTTGATGTCAACAACAAAAGCGACAAGAAGTTCTATCCCCCTTTTACAAATTGAAGAGCATATTTACTTATATGAGCCCATTATTATCTCGTTTGTTTCTTAATATCAAACATAATTCAAACAGAGCATACATATTACACAGGAGGAAAGGCTGAAATATCATCAATGGGAGAACCATGGCATGGTTTTTTCCCTGCTGTCCGTGACCCAGTCCAAAAAGACCTGCGACCCACAGTTGAGAAACACTGCTCCACCCAAACACTCAACTTTGAAAAGCTCGCCATAGAACATGTACTAGGCCTGGAAATCATAATTCTATAGGAATGACTGAGTTATCAGACTGTCTTTGTCCTTCTCATGGTCACGGTGAAGAATTCAGACCAGATTAATTATCACAACCATTGCTAGCTTTCACACCATTGGAATAAGCTCTGTCCATTGTTCACTTCTCAGGGCCACCTTGACAACTTGTTTTCTTTCCACTTCTATTGCAGTGTCAGTGCCTTCTATTATATCTTCAACTGTTTATACATTTCACTATACCCCTACCCTTTCAACCTACCCCTTTAGCCATGACTTGTCTCACAAGTTATCCCTACCTTGAGCAGACCCAAGCCTGAGTCTTCCTCTGCAAGCAGCAACTCCTTACACATTTGCCCTCTCTTAATATTCCACTTAAAAATGTTCATGTATGCTTTCAGGTTGAGTGTTAGGGGCTCTTTAACTAGTCAATAAAGTTTATAGTTATATGAAACTTACTGTTAATATACTCATGCTTTCCAGGAATTTTCAAGATAATCTAAACAGAAACAGAGCTACAGTAATTAAACTAAACATGCAAATACTGACAAAAAAAACAGGGAAAACCAGGGCTTAAATACACAGGGGCAAACAAGGGAATGAGGGACACCTGAGGAAATAATCAAGGGAAAACATTCATAAAATGAAACTACAAAAGGACTACAAAAACAGGGAACGGGAACTAAACAAGAATTACAACATAAAAGACAAGACCAAAAACAGGGAATATGTGACAGTATTGCCAAAACGTTCACTTCAGTTGTTTCATTTTATTGCACACCACACTCAGGGGGAAGTTTTTAAGGGACACAAATCACACCACTAATTATTACTCCTAAAATCTGAACTTATTTACAGTGACTGTTTGGTTATCAGGAGGAAGGTGGGTTCTTGTTGAGGCCATATGACTGAGTGATTCTCTGTTGTAGGCTGCTGTATCTAGGTCAGCTGGAGTTCAGAGCATTGAGAGTCTTTTAAATATTTATTCCACCAGTCTGACCAATGGAGGAGTCCACTTTGTGCCTTGGTACCTCTTAAGGTTTCTTTTTAAAACCCTGGGAGATTTTACTACCATTACTTTCACCTCAGGTTTGTTCACTGGTTAAGGCCTGCCTCAATATTTGGTGTATCAAAGTGCAGCATTATATACAAATTCCTCAAACCTAGGGTTGCCTAGGGTTTAATCTAACCCCCTAATGTCTGCAATTAATTCAGCCTGGTAACTTTGTTTCCAGATGGACTGATATTAACCAGTGCACCCAGACACCCAAAGGTTTGCAGCCAGCAAATCAGATTGAAATTGCTGGTTATGGCTAGCTTTTGCCATTTTAGTGACTGTACCAACTTTCCAATTTTAGACAATAAAAGCCTCTAGACAAAAATGCTCCTATGTAGGTCTGCAAATCTGTTGCTCTTATAGATTAATTGAACATGTGGATTCTGTGTGTTTGTGGACAAGTTGTACTTTTCAACCCTTTAACCCCTTAAAGTGATAGTTCACCCAAAAATGAAAATTCTGGCATGATTTACTCACCCTCCTGGCATACCAGATGTAAAGGACTTTTTCTTCTGCAGAACAGAAATCAAGATTTGTATTAGAATATTTCAGCTCTGTAGGTCCTCACAATGCAAGTGAATAGGTGCCAACATTTTGAAACTCCAAAATCCACATAAAGGAAGCATAAATGTAATCCATATGACTTGTCATATTTATTGACTTAAGCACTTGACTGTGCATATTGGCCAGCCCTGTGGAGGACGTTGGAGGCTGAACACGTGCTCCAGAAGATCATCCAAGTCCTTCAAACATCATACGATGGCAAGGACCAGTGGATTAGAGGGTGCAAAGGTCTGCGCCCAAGAAGACCTGGAACAAGCAAATCGAAGAAGACTTGAAACACCAGCGAATCAATCCCTATGATGCCAAGGCCATAGCCATGGATCGACAAGCATGGAAAGACATTATGTATGAGGTTCAAAGTCCAGCGTCACCCACAGCAGTGTAAGGACTTTGGAGGCAACCCCGGCAAGTCACCAGCTAGGGATCAAAGAAGAAAGAACACTTTATGGCAGTGTTTTCCAACCTTTTTTCTTCCATGGCACACTATTTATGACTAAAATATTCTATGGCACACCACTATCCCACGTAGGCTAACCATCATCAATATTTTTCCTTTTCAAGAACTTGTCCATGTTTTCTGTCTGTCTCAGTAGAGTGTTTACTTGTAATGTTTGAAATTTGGCTATACATAAAACAAAACACAAAAAAAACAAGTCACATAGGTAGGCTACGATGTGAGAGGTCACAGGTCGCAAGAGTGCTAAGTGGGTAGTGAAAAATCAAAGAATTTGCTTATTTTCTAATTTGTAGATTTGTTCTTGCAATGCCACAACAAATTACAGGGATGCAAACTTGGGACGAAAAAGATAAGACAATCACTGGTCTTCACACAAACTTTTTTTCTTGGGATAATTTTTTTAAAGAATAAGCTAAAAGAATCAATTCCAGCCATTTTTTTTATTAAAGTTTATTCAAGTTTACAATTGTGCAGATTTAGCTGCAAAATAAAGAGTATTTTGGTGAAGGTTGCTTTTGTTTCACAAATTTGTTAAATTTAATTAACTGATAAGTTCAGTGACCCCTTCTGGAAATGTCACTAGGTGGTGACAAATGAGCGTCTTATGTGCTATGAGTGAGTCATTGAATCATTTTGAGTCATTCATGACTGAAATCTAAGAGACTTTATAGTGTTTAAGCATTAAAAGAACAAAGCAGATCTATAGTCTTCCTTCAGTCTGAGTATTATTTTTCATCCAAAAAGACAACAATATTAGTGAGTTTCAATAACGTCCTGGAATGCGTTCTGAGCACCAAACTTGCATGGCTACAAATCAATTGACTGAAGTATAAGAATTATAAACACAAAGCAGATCTATGGTATCTTTTTCCTACAGTAGCCTATTTAAACTGCTGAGCATGCCTTTTGTCAGAAAAGACCACAATAGTAGACAAATAATTATAATTTTGTGTTTCAATAATGTTCTTTCGTCATTGTAAAGTGCATTTCACATGAGTTGAGTCGAGGCTTCAATGCTCCATTCAAGCGCCAAACACCACATTGCCCTCCACATTACAAGAGTTGCAGAAAGCATCATAGAGGGGGGATTTTATGAGTTTGCCACGTATAAAAGCAGGAGGTGTGCACAATAAACATCAAAAACATGTATTTGGAAGAGAGAAAAAAATCTTGCAGTTGCTTTGATTGCAGAAAGTAATAAAAGGACTCATTTAAGGACTCATTTATAGGTGCCCGGAGGCTGAATCCTCCTAGGCCACACCTCTTCCCTTCATGGGATCTCTCCATGGTCCTCATGGGCCTTCGCAGAGCCCCGTTTGAGCCACTAGCGTCAGTCGAGCAGAAAGCTGTCTCCTTGAAGACGACCCTTCTGATTGCGCTCACCTCCATCAAGAGGGTTGGGGACCTGCAAGCATTTTCTGCTGGCGACACTTGCCTGGAGTTCAGTCCAGTAGATTCTCACATGTTCCAGAGACCCCGGCCGGGCTATGTGCCCAAGGTTCCTACAACCCCCTTCAGGGATCAGGTGGTGAGCCTGCAAGTGCTGCTCCGGGAGGAGGCAGAACCAGCCCTGTCGTTGCTGTGTTCAGTGCATGCAGAGCTTTAGATGCTCTGAGCAGCTCTTTGTCTGCTTTGGCGGACAGCGTTAAGGGAACGCTGTCTCCAAACAGATGCTTGCCCACTGGATCGTGGAGGCCATCGCTTTGGCATACCAGGCCCAGACCGTGCCCGCCCCTTTGGGAATATAACACACTCTACAACGAGTGTGACATCCTCATGGGCACTGGCCAATGACACCTCTCTAGTAGACATCTGCAGAGCAGCAGGCTGGGCAACACCCAATACCTTTGCAAGATTTTAAAATCTCCAGGTTGAGCCGGTTTTGTCCTGTGTTTTCACCAGCTGACCTGGTGTATCGCTTGTGTATAGTGCCATTCCCCTCCATGAGGCGGACGTGCGCTTCTTCTCCCATGCGAGTTCACGACCCTGTGAATCCTGGATGTCCTTCCTCCCTGGCCCTGTGGCTCGCGGATTCGGCGGAGGAATACGCAGCCGGACCCACTATGGGTGCTAATATGCCCTGTACTGGGATAGGTGCTCCACAGGTGTCAGTTACTTCGATAGCCCCCTGTGATGTAATTTCCATGGTACGTGGTAGACCTCCATTTCCCTTGGACAGAGCTCCCTCTGCCCCAGTTGCAGTGTTGTAGATCTCCTCCCCTTCGAGGCAGGACCTACCACCGCGCCTCTCCCATGTGTGGCTGGTGAGCTCACGTGATGTATTTGCCATATGTTAACCTTCCCTTCGGGCAGGATGTGGTCTCCGCATTGTCTTTTCCCCCTGAAAGAATAGGAAAGGAAAAGAAAAACTTCCCTGATGCATATAATAGCGTTAGATGGCCCCAGCTGAATCTAATTTGCCATTTTTTACCTAATATTGACCTTACCACATGCCATTCTATTGCATACTGTGGCAACTCAAAACAAAGTTAACATTTATAAAACTGATTACTCTAATCACATTGGACCTGTTACGGAACATAGCCTGTTTCACTCTACTTTGCAGGTCATTTTATAAATCCCATGTTTGTATAACCATGACATTATTATTGCAGTATTATTCACTGGTGTTTACACGAGCAGTGTACCAAACAACCCCATACTCACTGAACCTTGTGACATGCTAAACTGAGTAATATACACTGATGAAACTGCATGCTATGTTAGAAATTAGTTTTAGAGCATGATTATTTTATATTTCCTCTACAGTCAGTCACTATAATGACCCCTCTTCATGCTAATGAGTGTGAGAGGGAGAGAAATGTCAAAGTCAGATTCTCATTTTCAGCATATTTCATTGGGATTACACTGTGCTAACTTTATGCTTGTAAATCTGAGGTTCATTCAATTTGTGAAAAAGTATAACAAGAAACTATTTTAGTTAATGTCTGCTTGATGTGAGAAAATTATGTCAAACCATTAATACTTACAAATACGTCAAGCTTCAGGGTGAAAATAAATATTTTACTTATTATACCAAGTTGTTTGTTACTGCAAATGTTTAACCTTGTTGTCAGTCGAGCAGGACAAGAATTATTATGATGAAGTGTTAACCCAATTAAGTGCAGAATTTACTGACATTATTCCACAAAATTAAATAAATTATTCCAAAGTGAAAACAAAACAGAATATATGAACGTGACTAAATACAGACTTGACTTAAATACCTGAGGGGTGTTCCAGAAAGCAAAGTTAATTTACTGTGACATAAACCATGAACTCTCGCGAAAACTTGCTTACTCGTGGTATGTGGGTTCTATAACACCTGCGCGAGGTTAGTTCACTCAACCATGAGTTTTAAACTCAGAGTTTGTGCGCATTCTCGGTGAACTCAAAGGCATTCTCAAGCAGATCACCGAATCCACAAGTCAACATGGAAACAGACGCTCAGAAGAAAGGCGTATTTCAGTGAAGCAGATCATGATGTTTTAATGACTGCAAACAAGCATTATTTTATCTTCGCTCTAAATAGCGATAGGAGCTACATTGGTTTAGGACTGAGAGTTTGCTTGACAGAAATTATACTGAACCCATGAATTTTTTCATTAATAAAACTATAAACTTCTAACGCACATATAAAAGCTTAATTCAAAATTAATATTAGACCTCTCTCGCCTACATTAATATTTGATAGGTCGACCGTGACGTTATTTGTTTGCACTGAACTTCATTATAAGTAACATTCACATTCTATTAATATTATGATAATAGGCTTTAACTTTCCTATATATTTTACTTTAAGATTAATTTTAATGGTATTAACCATGATCTGTGCAGTCTAATTTTATTTTACTGTAAGTCATGTGAACTGAATGTAATTCCTTTATTTTTAATACCATTTGATGTAACCAGTTGGGGTTTCTAAAAACTTTCATCTTTAATTTCCCACAGTTGCTGATGGTCTCTTTGTATTAATAGACCCTCTTTCAATTGTAGGATCTCCCACAGTTGTCGTCATTTTCTATTGATTTAATGTAATGTTTATATTAGGCAGGGTCGGCCCGACCCAGTAAACAAACGAAACATTTGTTTAGGGCCCCGCGATTGGTTCGGGGCCCCCCCACCACCCCAATTATTAAAAAAAATATACCCATCAATTACTCTAATCAACAAAACACAACTGTATCAATGAAACATAGTATGTTTCGTTTCATATATTTTTCTAAATTTCTTAAACCTAATTTTGGATCTAGGATGGAGGATTTAAAATTGTGTGGGTGCCGAGAGGATGATGCGTGCAGCGCTCTGCTGTTTCCGTTTGTCATTTGCCAGGAGCCGTAGCTATGACATCCAGCCATCATGAAGCGAACGTACCAACCTGGATCAGAGAAATTCTGTTTTCCCGAATCAGACGATAGTGCATGCCAGAAGCATGGCCTCTTTTAATATTGTTTGCTACTTTTTGTGTGCTGGATTATTTTCGTCATTACAGCGGAAACAGCATAAAATTCTCCGTCATTTTGGGGGCATACAGATAAGTGTAAGACATCATTAGAGACTATAAAGGGTCTACTTTTATTTGTGTACACTCACAATAACAACAAAACCTTGTGCTTTTGTAAAATAAAGAAAATAAAAAGGGTGAATTGTAAGCAGTCTCTGGGTTTACGAGCATATTTCTGAAAAACGTCACAAAAATTAACTGAAACTCCGTGAATACTTATCACACAAACATGAAACATATGTCTAAAGAAAGCTTAAAATGTCTACTTTTAAATAAAACAATTCAATATTTTCCTGCAATGTAATCTGTATGAAACAAAGCAATGTTGGTTGACATGCTATTTTATATAAACATGTACATATTTTACTAGTGGGACTGTTTCTAGACTTGCCAGCCAGGATTCAGAGTATTGAAATTTGAAATATGTCCTAATAAGCAAGTTTTAGTTACATTTAAAAGCTGTTTCGGCTAAAGCAGGTATTTCAATTGTATGCTGTATGATATAAATATGATATGTAATATGATATAAAAATAATCTTTTATATCTAGTGTTTATCCTGCCTCATTATCATCAACAAAGCTTGTGCTTGCAAATATGTGTTCAGGTTAAATGAGTAAAATGCACTTTAAATATGCCCATATTAGAAAATCAGCATATTATAATAGATTTCTGAAGGATCCTGTGACACTGAAGACTGCGGTAATGATGCGTAAAATTCAGCTTTGATCATAAATTTCATTTTACAATATATTCAAATAGAAAACTCTTTACAATATCACTGTTTTTACTATATTTTGGATAAAATAAATGCAGCCTTGGTGAGCAGAAGCAAATTCTTTTAAACGGTAGTGTAGGTCTAAAGTTTTTAAGTAAAATCTTTATGTAAACAAAATGTATAGTCAGATATCTTCTTTTAACTTAAAACTTGATTTTGATCATTAAGTCTCCTCACATTCATTCTCTTTCTGTCACATTCCTCATTGATAGTCCCAGGGGAGGGGTCTTTTGTCTCCTCAGGTGTGAAATACATCCATATTCATGATAGTTCATGTGTCCTCGCATATGACCTTTCTAACACTAAAAGTGTCTCATAAAAGTTAAATTACTATATTGTTTTGTATGAATGAGTGATCAGGATGGTTTTCACATCATTTTGTAGCAAAAACGCTAGGCTACAAGATCCAGTTCTCAAAAGCCTTGTGGACAAATGTTTAGTATGTGTTATATGACCTTATTTCATTATGCTAGTGAATGGCCCTTACTACTGTTCTGGTAACTTATTGGTAAAATTCTCTCTCTGAAATGAGAGCTTTTTTATTTAGAAAATATCTAATTTCTCTTCTTTTTGGCTGGTTCGGAAACCTGTAGGGCCCCATGTACAATTTTTGTTTAGTGCCCCCAAAACTCTAGGGCCGGCCCTGATATTAGGCCACACATTATAAGCGCATTATAAGATGAAGACCTGCTGTAACCGGGGCAAATTTCTCAGCCCTCTCCCATAAGATTCTGTTCCTTCAATCATAGGCTATTTTTATTACAATTCACATCCGAAATAAAATGGGTAGAGAGAGAGAGAGAGAGAAACTTTTTATTAACATTATTGCCAAATATCTGATTGACCTTTGGTTGCTTTCAAAGTTTTGTTTGTACCTTTCTTTAATAAAGTGTTAACTTCCATAGCACTAAGGGACTTTCTGCTGCATAAAGCATAAGGAAGAATTTGTATGAATCAACCCTGCGTCTGTAAATCATAATTTTTTATTTATATATTTATTTATTTGCTGTTGCACAATAGATGGATAACCATTAATAACACTCTGTATCTTAAATACATGAAATAAATATATATATATTTTTTTTTTTTAAATAGATTTATATTTTGCTGGAGTCAAGTGGGTAAATTCTTTCTCCTGTTCCCGCGCACACATCATCCTGCCCGCACCTGCACTCAGCAATCAAAACTTGTCCCAAACCACACTGTTTCAGGACATGTGCTTCTGTTTTTCCTGTTGTTAATTCGGTGTCTATGAGAGATTATGTCTGTCTCCACGTGTCTTACATCTCTTATACATCTTTTCAGTGATGTTATAGTTTTTTTGATTATTGTTTGTCATTACTTTTTAAACTACTCTATTTTTGCCAAGAAAATAACCTTTGGTCCATCCAAAATCCTGTGTTCCCTAAATGACTTTACACATATAGTTTGACTGGTAAACATATCAATACCCTTTGCTACCCTACAAAGGCCATACTCATTAACTAACATTGAAACTGAGGAAAAAAGGCTTGAATTATTTTTCTGTGGATTTTGTTGTTCCTGCATTTTCACACAATGGTTACTCTGAATTTCAGAATATGAGACAAACTCGTTTGTCACCGGAAAAATCATAAGAGACCTGTTTCAGGCAGAACTCAATTTTGCGTTTTGCCTTTGTAGGGTAGTATCATTGTTTCTGTCAAACAGTCATCGTTTAATATTATAAATGTGGGCACTGTGGTTGACTCTAAATGACAGCATGTCTCATTTTATATTTTCAGTTAATAAAGAGAATACAATGAACAAGTCTGGAAATGTGTGCATTTATATGTACAGTAGCTTACTTGAATTAGAGTGACAACAAAAAAAATCTCTAACCTCTATATCTGTGGTCTATGAAAGTATCACATATTATCTAGTTAGTGAAGAAGAATAAATTGATACATAAATTAATTTCAGACATTACCTACATATTGATACTATGGAATGTAATTTTATAAATAAAATTAAATTTAATTGACTGAAAGAACAGTAAATAGAATGTGGGTGAGACTGGAAATGCCAGAGTAAAGAAGATTTGTGAGCTAAAGTAAAGATCGCAGTTTACCGTAATATATACCAAATAAATGGATATAAAAAACTGGTACACTTAGCAGGGGAAAATCAACTACTTATAAAACAATACAAAACTCAAACAAATTAATAATGTACAACTTATTTCTGATTATCAGGACAGTGGGTTAGGAATACTTCTACTAAACTATCTCTTTGAAAAAAGACCCTGCTTATCAAATTAATTTGTACTGAATAGTGAAATTACATGACAATCAGTATTGAGATTGACCATCATACATCCTTAAAGGGTTACGGTTTGAACAAAAGGGCTTATGGTATGAGGTTTATTCAGCGGTCTACTAATTACATTGAATTACATTGGTCAGATATTGTTTGCTTCTACAAATGTGTTACTGTTGCCACCAAGTGGCATAAAATCTTATTTTAATATTGTGCTGCCTTGTGCCTCATGGTGCCTACTGCTTACTTCAATGTTTTAGTCCAAGTGGAGGTTTTGTGTATTCCAGCTCTCTGGAATGCATGATTCTGATTGGTCAATGGTAGTGTTTTGCAGTGAAATTTTTTTGAATAATTGTTTAATGATTTTTGCATAATGATAAAGTGAATAATTGACTGTTGTTCAAGGCAATGAATTGTCTTCATAGCCAGACAATGTAGTCTGTTTCATCTCACATAATAAGATAATTTTAACTTGAATTAATATTTAATGTCCTTTATTTATTTAATAGGTAGCTTTGTAATTAGTGGTGTAGCCTAAAGCACAGTTAGTCATTGTTGCAAAATAAACCCTTTTAGAGTGATACATGACTCTGAACAAAGCACAGTACTCAGCTAGTTGTATATGGGAATTAATGTTAAACTTGTGTATCATTCGTAGAATGTGGAATATGTGACCAAGCTGGGGCTGAGTTCTACATCATATTCCACCAGCAGGTTCTCGTTGACATGGGAAAAGTTCCCAGGCTAGCTAGAAAAGACATGTGTTAACATAATATTAAATGTGTAATATATTGATATATTATGAGTTTTAATAAGCTAGCTAGCATAATCTACCACCCTGATGAAAAAGGCATGTAGAAAATTATTTTACTACGCTGGTTAAAACGTCATCATAAAATCATAACGATACACTAATATACAAAAATGTTCTAATCTTTTATTAACTTCACCCAAATATTAGCGAACTTGGCAACCTAGAAACAGCAGGGTTACCTTGTTGTCGGCAACTGACATATGACCAGTCATGAGTCACGTAAAGACATTCCACCAGCACGACTAAGCAAGGTTAGCTAACCTCACAGCACTCAGAACTGTTCAGACCAAATGTGGAAACGTGCTTAAATGCATTCATAATGTCTCTATTTTCCCAGGATAACAAACAAATGTGTCTCTCTGTCCTTAATTCTCAGGGAACTGTTCATGTTAACCAGATCTAAAGTCATTCACGTTGAAACCTCTTGCTTCCCTCAGTGTCTTTTCCCAGGAGAAAGTGAAAACAACTTGTCCAAACCTGCCAATGTATCTGTCTCAACAAATCTTCTGCAGGAGTAAAAATTCCCAGAAGGACCACAAAGTTTTAGCTGAGTTAGAGTGTGGAAAAAATAATTACAGTTTTGGAAAGTTCTTCACAAAGACATTTGCAAAGTCAGCTTACTCAAACAGTGAGTGTATAAATAGCAGGATTCCAAGGTTTGCGGGGGAAAAAAAACGCCTTTTTGTCCTGGTTTATGATGGACATGGAAAGCAGTACATTATTTTTAAACCTTCAATTTTGTATGAAACCCCTAAAGGATTAACCGTTTTAAAAGATGCTTTGCAAATGACATGATGGCAATGATTCAGCGGAAGTGGAGATGTGTCCAAATTATCAATGCCTCACTGAGCTACTTACAGGGCGTTTATTATTTGCCAGCGCCGTGACACACTGCAGGCTTTCTACCTTAGGCAATAGAAATGGACTGCTGTGTTCTGTTTTATACCTTGCCATTAACTGCTGTTTCCTGGAAATGAGCCTTGTTTATGGTTAGTAAATTCTCTCACATTCAGCAGGATGTTGAAATGGGTATGATCTAGACCAAGTATGAAATATACTTGCATTTGTACACCATCTGTTCTCATTAACATGAATGCAAATAATAAAATGCAACTAACTATAAGTATATAATCATGCACAGTTACAATATAAGAATAAAGAGGCTTTTCAGCTTTTTAAAGGACAGAGAAAATGCTTTTTATATCTTTTGTTGTTGATGTTAAAGGCATTGAATTCAATCAAACTCTACTTTATTCTGGTGCAAATATTTCACTTGGTAGAAGCCAGACAAATTAGGCTGATTTTAACATTTGCAAGTTGTGTAGCATACCCATACACTCAAAAACCGAGAAACTACACAAGGTAAAAGAAAATATGACCCAGAGTACATGAAATAAAGGATACATTTGGTACTGTGTTGAGTCGCAGCGTGATGATCCATGTAATATGTGGGTCCTTAAGCAAAAAAAATTGAGAAACACTGCTCAAGTGTCAAAGTTCTATAGGAGCAAAGAACTGCAGGTTTGGTGTGTTCCAACTTTCCCTATAGCCACATAAATCAGCAGTCTTAAACTTGTACTCTCAAGCTGAGATGTTAAAAAGTGAACAGAACTCCTTCCCCCAGTTCTCAGAGGATCTATGTGGGCATTAAATACTTTCTGTTTGTCAGCTCAATGATGGATTTGCATATCAAGTCTAGCAAGGATTGTTTGCTTGTAATCAATGTTCACCACAACAAAAGACAGACTGGCCTTATTACCCTTCTTTTCTGGACCATTGTGTGATCTCTCTTTTCTTTCATTCTCAATCTCTCACTCTATCACTATCTGTCCCTATTCACCTTTTTCTGTTATGCTAAAAGTCATCCATGTGTGCCAATACAATAATGTAATTTAAATTTTTATTTATTTATTTATTTTTTACAATTTTGAGCCAAAGAAAGACAAAAACAAGCTTGTGCTGAAGCTATTGTGGAAGAGGAGGTTGGTTAACTGGAATGCTGCTCTTGTCAGCTTATCTGTCTGTTCTAGTTTGGTCAAGCATTTATCAGAAAATAGCCGCAGAACATAGTGACCATGTTGGTAAAACACCTAAAGAGCTCAGGAAAAGCTTGCTTACTTGCTATTTACAGCACGCAGAAAATGTCCTTACCTGACAAACATCACTGGAATTGGTGTCCTGAGATAACACCTGTCTTTGTGACTGCCTTAGGCTCTGAAAATGGCAAAAGAGAATCTGACCATGGGAAGAGATTGTTTAACCAATCAGAAGACTTTGCAGCTCACTTTGAGTGTTCAGATTTGCTGGCGTGTTTTTAAAGGGATATTTTGGTGTAATATGGACTAATTCAGCAAGTATGATTACAAGCGTCGTTATAATGAAGCTTTTGTGGTGTTTTTGCATAGTTTTTTTTTTTTGTAAATAGAAAGTGAAGGGGTATTGCGCAGTGCCTCCAAGAGTCAAAATCAACATAAGGTCACCTGAGCCTGAAATATGGACACAACATTATACAAAATATACACCGATCAGCCACAACATTAAAGCCACCTGCCTAATATCATGTAAGCCCCCCTCGTGCTGCCAAAACAGCTCTGACCCATCGAGGCATGGACTCCTCAAGACCTCTGAATGTGGCAGGGCATAATGAGCCCAGACACCTGTTGAAAAAGGCCACTGCCAGCAGGTAATACCATTGCCATGAAGGAGTGTACATGGTCTGAAACAATCATTAGGTAGGTGGTACATATCAAAGTAACATGAATGCCAGAACCCAAGGTTTCCTAGCAGAACATTGCCCAGAGCATCACAATGTCTCCGCCGGCCTGCCTTCTTCCCATAGTGCATTCTGCTGCCATCTCTTCCCCAGGTAAATTGCCATCCACATTATCTAAAAGAAAACGTGATTCATCAGACCAGGTTCCATTGCTCCATGGTCCAGTTCAGTCACTCACGTGTCCATTGTAGGCACTTTCGGCAGTGGACAGGGGTCAGTATGGGCACTCTGACTGGTCTGCGGTACGCAGCCCCATACTCTGCAAGCTGCAATGCACTGTGTGTTCTGACACCTTGATATAATGGCCAGCATTAAGTTTTTCAGCAATTTGTGCTATAGTAGCTCTACTGTGGGATCGGACCAGATGGGGTAGCCTTTGCTCCCCACGTGCATCAATGAGCCTTGGGCGCCCATGTCTCTGTTGCTGATTCACTGGTTGTCCTTCCTTGGACCACTTTTGGTAGGTACTAACCACTGCGTACTGGGAACACCCCACAAGACCTGCCCTTTTGGAGATGCTCTGACCCAGTCGTCCAGCCATCACAATTTGGCCCTTGACAAAGTCACTCAGATTCTTACACTTGCCCATTTTTCCTGCTTCCAACACATGAAATTCAAGAACTGACTTTTCACTTGCTGCCTACTATATCCCGCCCCTTGACAGGTGCCATTCTAATGATTTAATCAATGTTATTGACTTCACCTGTCAGCGGTTTTAATGTAGAATCTGATCAATGTATACTTTCACACTACTCTGTTATCAAGCTGACAAGTTGTTTACATAAGTGGGAAATATGTGTTTATGATTTTAAAAAAAGTGTTTTTTTTATTCGTATTGTTTGATAAGGAAAATAATGTCTCTAGTCAGCTTAATTCTAATTCACATTTACTGTAGACCTTTATGCTTAATTAATTGTGACACAATCGAACGATATAGGCTACGCCTCCTGAATTACACAAAGAATATGAAATAAATCAGAAATGTGTTTGTTTTTTTGCATATTAAAATGTCCCACATAAAGAAATGATACTACTCAGTTTATCTCAGTAACCCTCCTGTCATCGAACACTTATCACGGAATACAATAATCATGACTTACGGCTAAATATAACTTTGCCGTAATGATCCAACCAGGACACAAAATCTCAGTATAAGGCCAGCGGAACATAAACAAAAAATAACTTATGCCCCATTCCAGACTAAGTCGGATAAGAGAATACCTGAGTTGAAATTGCCCACTTCTGATGTAATGCGTTCCAGGTAATCACACATCACAGTCACATGTACACATGTCAAATATAATGGTATGCACAGTGTTCAGATGCTAGCAAGCTGGCTTTCTAGTAGCTATTTAATGAGCAAAACAGGGTAAAACGTAGGCATGTTCATACATTCCGTTAAGTAAAGATACTTCAAAGTTGTTGTTTTTAACATTTCACAAAACTCAGCACCATGTTATGCTTGTTGTTCTCCACCATATTGGAAATGTTGTCAAATTGACATTCATCCTGAGGTTGATAATACTGAGGTTGTGTAAAATCAATTTTCTTCAACTTCACCATTCATTATGTACAAGTAGGAGGTGTGAAAAGTTCACACCTTGAGTTCAAAGTTGTCTGAAATGCGCTAGTGTATCTTAAATAGACCTACACTAAATAGGACACAACATGCGATTGCACAGTTGTTTGAGCTTTGCAGCACAGGTTATCTGAGCATAATGTGCTTCTTGTTTTGGAAACTAAAGCACAAAGCAGCCATACAGACATTATGGTGCCAAGGACGAACTCCAAAGCTGCAGCAAACATTTTAAGTATGTAATCCACTTACAATGTGCAATGCTATAAACATTCATGTGGGAGGAAAAAAAGTGTTTTGTTTGTCCTTTTGTTTTTAAAAGCTTTGTTTCCTCAAAAAAGGAGCTAAATGAATCCAGCACTCCCATTTTCCTTTCATCCTTGCCTAACAAGCTCATGCTATTGATAATGCCAAACTTGGAACATTCCTAAACTCTGGACTGATCACTGTGGATATTGTGTTTTAAAATAAAGCCACACTAAGCAGAGAGTACAAAAGCAATTTAAAGTCTAATAAAAAAAAATAAACAAATACAAAATGAAAGAAAAGAAAAGAAATGAAAAGAAAAATTCCCAAAAATAACAGAACATCCCAAAAATATTAAAAAGTCCCAGATGGCTACTTGTCATCCATGGACTGCTTCCAGCTAAGAAAAAAGACACAAATCTGCCAATATCTACGCTTTTATTATGCTAATATGTATTAGCTCTTTAAGTTAAACATGCCAAGTCCTTTTACTCAAATCTTTTAGTCAGTGCTGTTACGTCCTAAGGGACGTATATTATATCATTGTGATGGTGATATATGTAATGTGGTTTATTGTGTGTTGTGTCTCCGTGTTTTTCCCTATCACTTTTGCTCTCCGTTTAAGCAGGATAATGAGGCCCACCTGTTAATCATCAACCATGATTGGCTCAGCACAGAAATGGAGGGTATAAGAGGCCCACAACTCTCTTCAACGGGGAGAGAGACACTGAGAATGTTTTCTCCTGCATTAATGATTCTAGCTCTTGGTCCCATTGCTTTTCAATTCTGTACAAATGTGAGTAAGACAACAGTCTTGTCAGTTGTCTTTAAATAGAGTTGTCTTACAGAATTGTTATTTGTAGTTGTTTATATTGTGGGTCTATTTAGTAGGGAGGTGGATGCCGTTTACTTTAAAGTGTTTTCTCTTGGTTATTGTTTAGAGAGGGAGTTAGGGAAGTGATATTTGTATTTTCTTTTCTTTTTCCTTTTGGATAGGTAAGTTACACTCTAAACCCTTTTAAGGAAAGATGTCCTTTGTTTGTTATTTTGGCCTGCTCCACTCCTGAAGTCTTCCGTTGATCCCACTGTTTTCTTTAATAAAATTGTTATTTTTACTATATCACATGTTGTTGTGATCTGTGATTTACTCTGGGACCTGGAGACAGGATCACTTCTGCACTCTCTCCAAAACATATGTTACACACCTTCCCATACCCCTAGACCAAGGAGGGTGTGCCGTAACAATTGGGGGCTCGTCCGGGATCGTCTATTGAGACGTAAAGATTGTGGGCTCGTCTGTCCAAAACGAAAGCGCTTGTTCTTTTTGAAGCCTGTGACGTGATAACTGGGGGGGCTCTTTGTCCAAATCGGTGAGTACAATTTCTCTTTTCTCTCTTAAACGTCTGTTTTTCACTGTTTTCGCTCTTGTGAGGGGAGAGAAGTCTCTGTGGCGATAGAAATGGAGTTTGATTTGATAATGTTTACTCTTTCTCCCACCACAGAGGTTTTTAATAAGTGTCGCAAAAAGGATCTGCTCTTGATTGCGGATTTCTTTAATTTTGAGGTACCAAGAGAAGCGGCCAAGCGGGTAATTTAAAGAGTCTCTTTACAAACAACTGGTGCGCACTGGCATTCTTCCAGGTGGTGAGGAAGTAGAGCGACCTGAAGAGGCAGCAGAGGCTGTGACTGAGGATGTTTTTCCTGGCATAAATGCTATTGAAAAAGCAAGGTTCGATCCTGCGTTAGCCATTCGTTTAAAAGAGATAGACCTCTCGATTAAACAGCAGGAGAATGAAAATTTGCGTTTAAAATTAAGAGTTGTGGAGGTAGAAGCAGATCGAGACATTAAACTCCGCAGTATAAAGTTGCGAGCTGAGGAGATGAGTAGAAAACCTGTTCCTGCTCCGCGCTCTAGACTCTCCTCTGTCGCTGTTTCTCCCTCCACACCTAGACTGGTTACTTCGAATGTAGAGAGAGAAAATCATGAATTCGATGTTAGTAAGTATATCAAGCTTGTGCCTCCCTTTCGAGAGTCAGAGGTTGATGCTTACTTCGTTGCTTTCGAGCGTGTGGCGGGTAAGCTTAGATGGCCGAGGGATATGTGGGCGTTGCTGCTGCAATGCAGTTTCACAGGTAAGGCTCAAGAAATTTGTGCGTCGTTACCAATTGAGCAGAGTCTCGATTATGATGCAGTCAAACCTGCTGTTCTCAGAGCATATGAACTGGTTCCTGAAGCGTACCGCCAAAGGTTTGGAGCACAGTCGAAATCAGTGAAACAGACGTATGTAGAGTTTGCAAGAGAGAAAAGAGCATTGTTTGAAAAATGGTGTTTCTCCAGCAAGACCGCTACCTTTGAACAGTTACAGGAATTGCTCTTGCTGGAGGACTTCAAAAGTTGTCTGCCCGAAGGTGTCGTTGTTCATCTTAATGAAAAAAAAGTAAATTCAATGCTGGATGCTGCGGTGTTGGCAGATGAGTTTGTCTTGACACACCGAAATGTATTTCCGTCTATCCGGCCATCGAATGCGTCATTTTCAAATAAAAATACTGTAACACGTGATGCGACGCGTTTATTTTCACGTGTGTCAAAAGACAATGTTCATTCAGACAGTAAGTCTGCCTCAGGTGGAAGAGACAGACGTGTCTGTTTTTACTGCCTTGAACCGGATCATCTGATTGCTGAGTGTCAGGCTTGGAAACGGAAAGGTGCTGATGTGAAGTCTAAGAAAGTTGCACTTGTCCAGACTGTGCCTAGTTTATGTGGGGTAGAGGATGCATCAATGCAGCCTTTTCTCCTGTCTGGAACAGTTTCCTTATCTGACACTGATCATAGACCTGTCGTAATTCTTAGGGACACTGGTTCAGCTCAGTCCTTCATTTTAGAGGAACTGCTGCCCTACCAAATCATACACTGGCACCAATGTTTTGATACGTGGAATTGAAATGGGATGTGATAGTGTACCACTTCATAACGTTTATCTAAATTCTGACCTTGTGACTGGTCCAGTTAAGCTTGGAGTGCGTTCACAGTTACCTATTAATGGTGTTGGCCTTCTATTAGGTAATGATCTTGCAGGTGGCAAGGTTTTCCCCCGACCAATAGTAACAAGTGAGCTTGTTACGGATGAATTGTACAAACATTTGCATCAGTTTCCTTTAAGTTTCCCTGCATGTGCAGTCACACGTGCAAAGTCTTTGAAGTTTGGTGATGTTGTTGACCTCTCTGACACGTTTTTAAGCATCCCTTCAGAACCTCTAGAGTGTAAGTTAACAATAGAACCTGAAGTGCTTACTGGCTCTGCCATAACCCCTTAATATTTTTGTCTCAGATGTCTAACTCAAACCAACGGTTGATGCGTTGGGCGGTCATTGTTCAGGAGTATAACCTTGACATCCGTCATATTAAAGGTACTGAAAATGTGATTGCTGATGCGCTTTCCAGAATAGACCATGATGAAAGTTAAGGTAGTATCTATCTGCACATTTTCTTTTACTCTTTGTGGTACATTGGTACTAGTAGAATTTACAACCTATGGTTGTAAACTTAATAGTGGGGGTGTTACGTCCTAAGGGACGTATATTATATCATTGTGATGGTGATATATGTAATGTGGTTTATTGTGTGTTGTGTCTCCGTGTTTTTCCCTATCACTTTTGCTCTCCGTTTAAGCAGGATAATGAGGCCCACCTGTTAATCATCAACCATGATTGGCTCAGCACAGAAATGGAGGGTATAAGAGGCCCACAACTCTCTTCAACGGGGAGAGAGACACTGAGAATGTTTTCTCCTGCATTAATGATTCTAGCTCTTGGTCCCATTGCTTTTCAATTCTGTACAAATGTGAGTAAGACAACAGTCTTGTCAGTTGTCTTTAAATAGAGTTGTCTTACAGAATTGTTATTTGTAGTTGTTTATATTGTGGGTCTATTTAGTAGGGAGGTGGATGCCGTTTACTTTAAAGTGTTTTCTCTTGGTTATTGTTTAGAGAGGGAGTTAGGGAAGTGATATTTGTATTTTCTTTTCTTTTTCCTTTTGGATAGGTAAGTTACACTCTAAACCCTTTTAAGGAAAGATGTCCTTTGTTTGTTATTTTGGCCTGCTCCACTCCTGAAGTCTTCCGTTGATCCCACTGTTTTCTTTAATAAAATTGTTATTTTTACTATATCACATGTTGTTGTGATCTGTGATTTACTCTGGGACCTGGAGACAGGATCACTTCTGCACTCTCTCCAAAACATATGTTACACACCTTCCCATACCCCTAGACCAAGGAGGGTGTGCCGTAACAGTGCAGGGGTCAGCATTTTTTAAATAAGCTTTCCACATTTCATTTACAGTAATAAAAAGAAACCGGCAAAAGGTCCATTAACGATGGCCATCAAGGTTTAATGAATTCTATTGATTCTTCCCCAGTTAAGGATTCTGTACTCTTTGGAATATAACCACAGAAGATTGATGCTTCAGAAGTACTTATAGTGCAGAAAGGTACAAAATGAACATCTTTTCATATACCAAATAGCACTCAAAATATTATATACACTACCGTTCAAAAGTTTGGGGTCACTTGTCTGAAATGTTTCTCATGATCTTAAAAATCTTTTGATCTGAAGGTGTATGCTTAAAAGTTTGAAATTAACTTTGTAGACAAAATATTATTCTGCCAAAACATATACATTTATTTAATTACAAATCTAAAATTTCCTAAAAAAAAAAAAAGTTTTTGAAATGGATGACTTGGATCAAAATATGAAGAAAAGAAGCCAATAAGTGCCCAACATAGATGGGAACTCCTTCAATACTGTTTAAAAAGCATCCCGGGGTGATTCCTCAAGAAGTTGGTTGAGAAAATGTCACGAGTACATGTCTGCAAAATCTAGGCAAAGGGTGACTACTTTGAAGATGCTAAAATATTACATAGTTTTGGATTTATTTTGGATTTTTTTTGGTCACAAAATAATTCCCATATTTCCATTTCTATTATTCCATAGTTTTGCTGACTATTATTCTAAAATGTGAAATAAATAAATAAAGAATGAGTAAGTGACCCCAAACTTTTGAACGGTAGTGTATATATAAAAATAGGAAAAACCAATGTCAAAATGAACCACCGTCTAATTCATTTGTGGTATTTATATTTATATATTTTTTTATTTATTTTTATGTAAACTTAAGCTTTATTTACACATACAAATATAGACATTACCAATATTTGGAGACTTAAGCTACACTAAAACATGTATGCTTAATGTAAAAAAAAAAAAATCTAAAATATTATTTACTTTAAATACAGCACAAACAAATATATCTTCAAGTAATTAAAATTTGCTAGGTTTAAAATGATCAAACGGTAGATATATTGTTCAAAATGAAGACAAAACGTATTTGGTCACTTTCTGGTTGTCAGTCATTAGCATATCCATTGTTAATGTAATGAACAACCAGTGCAAACTTCAGGGGAAATAATAATGTCATGTATCCACTAAATATTACTTTGACATCAGTTGGTTAAAAGTAATCACAAAAATAGCTAAGAAAAGTAAGTAAGTGAAGTAATGTTTACTTTGCAGAAGCCACTTGGTTTCATATATTGAATCTAATTCTATGTATTTCTAAAGACATCCGTGCATTTTTAAGTATGACTTAAGTGTCCAAATACTTTTTAGAGCCAATATACATGTGGTCCCCCTATGAAGAAATAAAAACTGCATTTATATGCATTTATATGCACATCTTAGTTTTTTGTAATTAAATCAGCAACACATTTAATCCTGTTCTAGGGCCATGGGATTATATGGTTTGCTTCCTGCTCATATACCCTATATATGTGTGTGTGTGCCGACTGCATCAGGTCTGGCTGTGATGGATGAGGTGGATTTAGCTTCTAGCACTGTGCAGACTGGGCTTGGCTCGACTGAGCGAAAAATTGTGGGATCAGAAGAGCAGAGAAGGGTGTCTCTGCCAAGAGACGCTAGAACTGTCTTGATGGAAATTTTAGCTGGCACAAAGAAAAGGATCCCGTCACCTTGACAAAGCAGTGCAAATAAAGTTACTCTCAATCCATATAAAGAAGGTCAAAGTGATTGTGAGAACAGTAATTGGACAAATGGCCAAATGAAAACTAGTTAAAAATGTACAAATGGCACAGCCATTCTTCTCATTTAGTAAAATGTTTCCTTTCACTGCACTGAGCACACTGAATGTGTTTGAAAAGAAGGGGCTGTGATGGATATTAACAAACATAAAACTAAATAAAACAAAAAGTCAGGACTAAAATAAAATAGAGCAAGTCTGTGTGTTGTTGATATGAGTTTTATAGGAAATCTTTTGAAATGATTTCCTGGAATGAATATACTTTGGAAGAAAAGAAGCTGACTATTTAGTAATTATTCCTGCATACTATTAATTACAGGTCAAAAACAGAGAGCGAAAAGGAAAATATTATGACCCTCTCAAAACAATGCCTGCACTGCCCCCATCTGGTGAAAAGAATGTAACTTCAAATCAAATGGAAATTCTGTCTTCATTTATTCACCCTCATGTCTTCGAAACTGACTTTCTTTCTTCCATGAAACATAAACATAAAAGGAGTGTTTATAGCAGAATGTTCAAGCTGCTTTTTTTTCCATACAGTGAAAGGTGACCATCATGCAAGATTTTCAAGCATTATGGCATAAAGCCATAATCATAATCAAAGAAAGCAATCATATGGATATACCGGTTTTGAGCAACATGACGGTGATGAAATGATGACATAATTTTCATTTTTGACTTAGTAGTACGCTTACTTGAATGGTAAAACCCACTTAAATTGCTTGCTATCAGATTGTTATGGCTTTTTTAACTGATAAATGATACAGTGATTAATAAATGTTTATCTCATTTTCCTATTGCCTTTTACCATTCACAGTTATGATTATCTAGTTCACAAAGTTCAAGCACATTCAGGCATAGTTTCGTTCGGTACTAAGTAACATGCTAATAGAAGAGATGAGAATATACAACTAATCGACTGCAACACTGCAGCTTACTGCAAAGTTCCTCTGACACTTTTATCCTGTAGATTTTTACCTTAAACATGTACTTAGAAAGCCCAGTCTCATATAGTCAAACTTGTTTTTGAAATTCTTTTTATGCACACTTTAACAAAACATACCAAAGTGCGCTAGTTACTATTTCTGCTAAAGACAGATATGGTAGTAGTAGTAAGAATAGTATGGTTATATGCCATTTCACAAATAGCCAAAGACTAATTTGGACCCTTTAAGGCTGAGATCAAAATTGCATATACTACTCATACTATTACTGCCATAGACACATATGACAGTAGTAAGAGTAGTATGGGTAGTATACCAGCCTTAAATGTGCACTCAGAATTTATTTATTTATTTTGTTGTTGTCTTGAACTTACACTGACACCTAGGGGCCTGGATGCAGCATCATTCACAATAGTTTTCTGTTACTGATGCCATTGTAGGAATACTGTTTTCACAGTCAGCCATGATTCATTTAACATTAGTTAAAGCATCCAATAACACGGTGGTTACTGAGACTTGTGAGTGAAGTGTGTTTCCATCAATGTCATTGTTTTTTAGAGCTGATTTGAGTGTTTCCATGTGACAAAAACACAAAACAGATACATATTAAAAAATAGGTTCAATAAAAACATAAAAACAGATTTAAAAAAAACAACAAGAATTATCTGCAGAATCATATTTTATCTGCATTTTTGCCCTTGCATATTCAAGGATTTCAGTCTTAGGGGGGCTCAGCCCCCGATGACACTATGAAGATGTCCACATTTTATGATTTTTATTATTATTATTATTTTTATACATCATTCAAGATAACCAACTAATATTAATTCAGAATATTGGCATTTTCTAAAATAAATGCACTTATAAAGTTATATAAAATAAAACACAACCATTTAAAGAATCTTAAAAGAATCTCAACAAAAAAATAAATAATAGAATACGAATCTATAATTTCACAACTTCTATAGATTAAAGTTATATCAATCACCAGACCTATTTTTAAAATAAATGCCCCATTTAGCATGGTCGTTATTTTGTGAAGTGAATTACCTCCAGGTGATGTTTAAAGATTTGTGTGCTGATTGCAGTGACACATTTTAGGGGGGCTGAAGCCCTCCTAGGTAAGATCTAACCAATTGTGCTCAGTTGTATTGGCGCTCAGTTGGCCAATACAACTGACAAAGACAAATTAAAGTTGAAATATGTTTTCAGGATGATTATCAACTGGCACAATGAACAGAGAGTGTGAATAATTATGGATAGTTGCAAAAAACTTGCACATAACAGTTACCTATCATCATAAGATCTGCCATTTATCAAAACCAAATTAAGAGCCCATTTTCATCTAAATTCTATCAATTCATAGGGAATGATCTTGCTGTACAGTAACAGGCAATGCAAACAGCTGTCACTATCGTGAATTCAGTAATAAATTCACAATGATTTACTGAATATTCCAGGTTAAGTTTTTAATTTTTTTGGAGTAATCAACATTATGCCACAAATGCTGTCGATTGAGCTTAACTTGTATTGAACCTGGAATATTCCTTTAATGTTTATCACAATGCTATATATATAATAATAATGAAATTTAAAACTACTGTCTTCTCAGTAGGAAAGGAAAATCAAAAATCTGACATTTAGATTGGAGGTTAAAACAAGAAAATAGGGAACCTAGTGGAATGGATCAACATGACACATCAAGAGCATGGAAGACTATTTGTCAAGATTCAAAATGAAAAAAGTATCCGAAAATTGTGCACAACATATTACACACATCAGTTGTGTTCAGCTTGCTGCACCTCTGAGGGCCAAGAGATGGGAGGATCATCATCATCATTCACATCGAGAGAAAGGAGAGAGATGGACCGTCATCACTCAATGTTTGGTTTTCTCGTCGCTCTCCTCTGCGAATCTTAGAAATGACGTCTTCAGAAGAGCAGGATAATGGTGAGTGCGAGACTCAAAAACGCTACATTTAGAAAACTGCTCGACTCCTTTTCCATTCATTTAATGATTATTTTTTATCGCGTGAAATGACATAGGGCTGGTTTGAATGACTAAACATATTGGGTTAAATGGACGCTAGCGTAATTAATATTGCTGTACATTATATCGATCCTCAATCGCTGAATGTGAACAACGTACGCGCACTGACCATGTCAATAGTGCCACGAGATGCGCTTATGAATTAACGCTACAAATCCGTACGTCGGTATCAAATTCATGATTGAATGATAGCCGGGATAAACTATTTACTTTTAGGTTTAATCTGTTACCAGGTTTATATTCTGAACCCGAGAAAATCTCAAACTCTAGTTCTTGACGTCACGTGCGGATCACGAGAGTGTTTAGCCACTAGAAACGGGTCAGGCATTATTCCACCATCCAGATTTCATTCACGAACATGTTTGGTTCTTTAGTTCTGTTATACGACAATTCAAAAGCCAATAACGTAACAGCATCAAGAAAACACAGAAACTCGCAGTTCATTTAATGGATCTGATTTCGTATGCTTATTTTAATTCACTTATCAAGTGGACTTCTTAAGTTTGAAAGCATCCCCAGGACTGTGGTAATTGGCACATATATTATTTCTCTTCCAGATTCCATCTCCATGTTTGACTGACCTGACACTTGACCATTGGATGTCTACTAATCTAACAAGATACAACCTGTTGATATGAAACAGTGATAATATGTATGGCTAGAAGATGTAAAGTATCAATGAAAAACATTTAGAAAAACATTTAGTCAACTTCAAGAAGGCCGTTTTCTTTTGCCATTTGGAGGGCGTTTTAATGGACCAAGAATCCAAGGCTGTGTAGACCTGGATTTTTCTTTGAAATCATGGGTTGTGGCGGCTCTAGGACAGATGTGTTGGAGCCAAGATACATGGAAAGCTGGACCAAGGAGACAGAGTCCACTTGGCTGACCAGCACAGACACAGACATACCTCTGTCCTCCATCCATAGCATTCCCTCAGAAAACACTTCTGAGGTGGGCTTTCCATCAGAAAAAACTCCCAACCCCGGTGAGAATGGAGATCATGAATTCTCAAGGTGTCCAGTTTTGAAAAGCTTTTTTAAATGTCACAAATCAGTCTTTTGTCTTGGCAAATATATATATAGATATATTTTTTAATTACCTCATTTGGCGTAAGTCCTCAAGCCTTTCAAAAGGATATTACCTTCCCAGGAGAGGGAAGTGTTGTGAGTCTGCTGTTGGTGAGCAGTTCATTTCAGTATGATTCTTGTTGCCATGGAGATGGTTGAATCCCTTCAGTACTTTAGTACAACAATATGAGCAAAGCTGAACACAATAAGCGCTCCTTATCTCTTCATGCAGAATTGTTACAATTGGGGCAAGGCAGTTCACTGAGTAGGTCTAAATTATAAAATTATATAAAATTGATAGCAGATTATCTACCTAGATTTGAAAAGAAGTACTTGGCTATAAATAGTAGTCATTTCATAGCATATGATTAGTTTCAAGATTTTTAGCTCGGTTAGCAAGTACTAAGTGTGTTGATGTCAGTAGTTCAGTTTTCCTGTTTTTATGAAACAATCACATTATATATATTTTTTTAGAGAATTAACAACTTAAATTTCTCTTTCCTGCTCTTGAAGATCTCTTTGATGATGGCCTGCCTTCTCCAGCTCAGGCATATCTGAAAGTGTGTTCTGCCATGTCTGAGGTGGGCCTGAATGACGTTAAATCTGGCACAAACCCTGCAATACTCTCATCCCAAAAGCAGGAGGTGCTGTCCACTTCTGGTACCATGGTGCAGAGGAGAAGTGTGTTGCGAACTGAAGAAATAGTAAGTATCTTCAATAGAATATTTTGGTTTTATTTGGCGCATAAACTGATGTATGTCTGAACAAGTCTCTGTCATCTAAATTATATATGATGTATATGTTGTCACTTAAGCCCAGTTCACACACTATGATTTTTTTTTTGTCCTTTATGATTGCTGCATGTCAGACTGTACAATAAAGATCCCAAGACAGACTGTGCAGCATATACCTTTTAGAACTTTACTCATGACTGACAACGTTGACTGGGCAATTTAAGTCATCAGTCCCCATCATGTTGTTTCATCCGCATAAACACACAAAATTAAAACGTTGCCGCACAAGCAAAGACAAGGTATGGTGCAAATTCTTGCTATATTTGCCTGGGGGGGAAAAAAGAGTGTCTTTAGTCATGGCTGGGTAAAAGAGGACACATGGAATGCCCAGTCTATAGCACAAACTCTAGGTAATTTTGATAGTATGATAATAATGTGAAGATAACACTAGTCAACACCATATTTGTGTAAGCATATCACATAGACATGCTTGTACAAGTCATTGGATGCTGTGTTTCTGTTGGCTCTTTATTAGTCGGGCATCAATGGAGTAATCACACTGCTGTACTTTGACAAAAAATTTCTGACAGAGTTAGAACTTCATCGGAGGCTGAAGATTATTGCAAGGGCAATTAATAGGCCATCGGTGAGCATGTCACACTAAATGATGTAAGACAATTTTGCCCAATGACGACAGACATCCCTTTGGAGTCCCAAAATTAGATGGCAGAATCGTAGCACAAATCGTACAGTGTGAACCAGGCTTTAAAGGGATAGTTCACCAAAAAGATTAAATTCTGTGTGATGAGGAGGGTGTGGCCAGGCCGTGAGGGTGCACGCCTGCTGCTGAGTTGCCCCAATCAGCGAGAGAGAGAGCTAAGGAGGATCCGGGGATACCAGAGAGAGACGAGCTGTGTGTGTGTGTGTGTGTGTGTGTCTGCGTCTCAGTGTTCTGCTGAAAATAAAAGTTTTATGCTGTGTTTTAGTTGAACATTAAAGTCTATGTGTATTGTTCAAGCCGGTCCAAGATTCCTCCTTTTCACCCAACAATGAACCTTTTTACATTGGTGCCCAAACCCGGGAAGGGGGAAGGATGCGCTGTCATGGAGTCCTCGCCACCAGGAGGTGGAGGAGCCCACTGCCATCCACCAGGAGGCAGAGGAGCTTGATGCCATCCACCAGGCAGTACAGCTGGTTGAGGACCATGTGACAATGTGTTTCGGGATCTTTTTTTCCCCTCTCTCTCTCCTGCTCTCTTTCTATCCCCCCCTTCACTCAGCTCGTCCTACTCAGGTTTCCAGGAAGTGGGGAAGACCAGCCAGCGGTGGAACAGCCGAAGGGGCAACGCTTTCCCTCCAGCCTGAATCGGCATTGGGGGTATGTGACGAGGAGGAGGACATGGGCCATGTGGTTGCATGCCTGGCACAGAGTTACCCCAATCAGCAGGAGAGAGAGATGAGGAGGAGCCGGGGATGCCAGAGAGAGAGTGAGATACACAGAGCTGTGTTTGTGTGTGTCTGTGTGTCAGTGTTCTGCTAAAAAGTTACATTTTATGTTGCATTTAAGATGAATATTAAAGTCTACGTGTATTTTTTAAGCCGGTCCAGCTTCCTCCTTTCCACCCAACAATGAACCTTTTTATATACTGTTATCATGTTGTAACAAGGTTTGTTCATGGAGGAGGGAAAGGAGGAAGTGGGAGGCGATGAATCCAACTTAAAATGTATTTTATTTTTGCAACTCAAAAGAAAATATCACACTTGACACTGCGGGCTGAACAGACAGACACACACACACACACACACACAGGCTCCGCTCTCCCTCTCTGGGGTTTTGGGCAGCCTTTTATCTCCCCGCCTCTCACTTTGTAAACATAGAAATCACAATTATCAGCAATTTATCTCAGGTGAAAACCCTTACCACCCCCGCTCCCCCCAGACGAACACTTGGCCATGCCCCCTCACCTCCACATACCCCCACCGCCAGACTCAGGTCAGGGGAACAGCCCGGCCTGCCCACTCCTCAACCCCTTTTTCTAGAGAGGAAGTCTGTGACAGCTATCTGCGCCCCTGGCCTGTGAACCACCTGAAACTCAAACAGCTGGAGTGCCAGATACCAATGGGTGATCTGGGCGTTGGGATCCTTCATGCGGTGGAGCCATTGGAGTGGGGCATGGTCCGAACAGAGGGTGAATGCCCTTCCCAGCAAATAGCAGTGGGGAGTAAGGACCGCCCACTTGATGGCCAAGCACTCCTTCTCTATGGTGCTGTACTTAGTCTCACTCATTGAGAGCTTCTGTCTAAAGTACAGCACCGAGCGCTCATCACCCTCCACCACTTGGTGTACAGTACAGCACCCAGCCCCCTGTCCGATGCGTAGTCTGCAAACAAAAGGGAGGGAGAAGGAAGAAGGAATGCAGAAGCGGCCCACCACAAAGTGCAGCTTTTTCCTGCATGAATGCTTGTTGGCATGGATATGTCCACTGGACCGAGTCTGGTGACATCCAAATAATTAGGCTCAAACCTATGAGTGGCTGCCCCCTCCTGGGAAACCAAGCTCTGCAGCACATGCAATTTCTTCCGGGGCATGAAGGAGCACCTCAAACTGCTACTGATGCTCTCTTCTAAGTTCCGTGAGGGCATGGTTTTGGCCTTGGTGGATGCTGACCGGGGAAATTCTTCCAGTGGCGATGACTCCATAACAGAATATCCTCTTCCTCTAAATCCTGGGTTTCGGCACCAGTGTAACAAGGTTTCTTCATGGAGGAGGGAAAGGAGGAAGCAGGAGGCGACGAATCCAACTCAAAAGGTATTTTATTTTTAAAGCTCAAAAGAAAATGTACTTTATACATCTGTACTTTCCTACATGTAGTCTTGAGCGGCGTCATATTTAAATGTACTTTGAAGTGCTGCCCACAGCAGGTGTCTGAATGTTCACAAACAGTTTACCATTGCTCAGCTGTTTCTTTCTTTTTACCACTGAATGAAGAACAAAAAACTTCTCTGGAATCCATTCACTTTCAGTAAACCTTTCTTTTTACAATGAAATTAATTGTAAAAACAATTTGTTAACAATCATGTTTAATCATGTCCAGATCTTTTGATGTCTTCTTCATTAGACCAAATGGCAGGACAATAAGATGTCCACCAAGCAGGTGACCATCACTGTGACTCAAAGTTTTCGGCAAGTGGACAAGAGTGGGAAGATCAAGGAGACATCCCAAACCACCTATGAGGTCATGAAACCAGTGGAGGCTCTGATGGATGCAGCAGTTGACTCAGTGCCACAATGAGATGGTTACAGAAGATATCATGAAAAAACTTCCTTTACCGGAAACACATTGTATATTGAATTTCATGGACCAAAGTAGAAAGCAAAGGTGACCAAAGATGAATGAAGAAGTACATCAGTGCTGTGATTAACATATCAATGGTCAATGCATTGCTCTGCTTCATCATTGCGTTACAGAAGACGTTAGATTGTTTAAATTATATCTATTTTTTTATGTACTTCTTCAATAATGCCTTTGTTGGGGGTTTTTTGTCTACAAACACAATCTCATTAAATTAACCAACTGTAAAAACAATTAAAGCACAGGATACATCACAATGGACAAACAAAAGGTGGACATCTGAAGGCCAATTCATTGATTTGGTGTTAAGTGTAACAAACATATTTAAATAGTTTGAAGAAATACCACCAACACAAGCCTATTGTTGTATTGTAAAGAGGGTTGATTTATTTCTTTACTGGTTGATTGCCTTTATTTTACACATTGTGATATTGTATTAAAAACAGGGCTCTTTTGTACATCCCTTACAGTAATCAAGGGGTGTTGCAAGGGTTGCAAGATATAAGGGGTTTAGCCCCCAGACAAAGTCAAAGTTATAAAACATTTTATTTTTTAAACATGTGAATCTTCAAAAAAGATCAGGGGGCTTAAGCCCCAGAAGCCCCTCTCGCAATGCACCTGCACTAATCTAATTCCGACACAACGGTTCCTTGAAACAGATTCAGAAACAAAATGTCTTTTTATTGTGAGGTGCAAGTGCTTCAAAAACACTGATACAATAAATACAGCAAGTTGACATTATTTTTAACTTTGAAACAAAAGCTTCCTATAATCTTAGAGGAAGATTAAGTGTTTTGCCAAAATAATAATTGTGACAACAGGGAAAACATCTGTTCAAAACCTAATTACAGTTTCCAGCAGTTTGAAACTGTAGCATACAAGAATACGAAGCTCTGTTGTGTATCTCAATACTGGTATGTCACCAAACATCACTGCTTTACTGAATGGGGAAATGCTGTTTAATTAAAAATTAATTCTGGCTCCTCATTTTCTATTACTCTAGTCTTAAAATGAGTACTCAATTCTCAGTAAAAACCAAATATATATATTTATATATAAATAGTATATATTAGTATTATTGGGGGGTTAATACAACAGTGTATTTTAAATATGTAAAACCAACCATTGATTCAAGAATTCCTGAAAGTGTTCATTGCACAACAATTTCCTCAATTGCACTAAACCTGTAGCGTTGACTGTCATGATTCTTTTAATTACACATTTCTTAATTGAATTTTGAATATTAGCTGTTAATTCCTTTTTATTTTAAATTGTATTTGATTTCAAATATCCAAATAATTACTCTTAAAGGTGAGACACGTCCAAACCATGTGAAGTGGTTTGTGTGACTGTTGCCAAACTGTATTCTGTTTATATGTTGGTATGTCATGTCAGGGACTGAAAAATGCAAAAGAATGTGCCTGATCTATGTGGAGGAAAAACATTTATTGATCTCTCCTGCAAAGCTAGTGCATATATTTTTTCTTACATACATACTTACAAAACACATACTAATGACTATGACCTTAATTAATTGGCACAGGGGCAGTTTTGATGTTTGATTGTCTATTGTATGCTCTCACAAATCCAAATAAATAACATGCAAAAGGATAACTGGTGAAAGTAAGTCACGTTAATGTAGCATTGATATCTGAAGATCCACCAGCCCATCGATCACTGCAGGTTTGTGATTATCTTGTTTCTTGTAGAGTATGAATTTTGCTCTGCACATTATACTCAAAAAGTCCAAACCTAAACCTTTGCTCCTCCCTCTCCATCCAGTCATCTACAGTGAATTCTGGGAAGAAAAAGGCAATCTCTCTCTTGGCAGACTCAGTGGAATCTGTAAGAGAGATCATTAAAGACACTGCTGTGAACATGGTCCCACCAGCACTGGTAAACTTTGAGGCAATCCTCAAGGTGCATGGTCATATTAAAAAATGTCAGATTTAGTTACATTTAGAATTTTCATAGTTAAAGGTATGGAGAGATAAAATACAAAATTATCTAGTTAGGGGCCGTTCAGACCAAATCCTAGTCCAGACCAGTCCTAAAAAAAAAAAGCTAGAGGCAGCACAAAGGATAGTAAAATGCAATTGCATTTTTATCAGTTGAATTTCTTTTAAATTTGATGCAGTGTCTAAAAAACACCAAACAGCAAGATGTGGTGCAACAATCAGAGATGTCCATCTAGCTCATGTTTACACATATTATTAATAATAATAATTATAATTATATTTGTATTATATTACAGGATGCATAATTTGTTTTACGAAGTTTAAATCCTAGTAAAAATTAAAAACAGATACAAAAACAAAACTTTGCAAGAGACTTTCCCAAACATTATCCAATTGTCTCATCATTTAATTGTCTTAGTCTGTTTAGCAAGCTTGGAAAATCTCTTTTAATCATCCATGTTATACCTGAACCATGGGTGGTGTTTCTTGTGTCAGTGAGCCCATACTGGCCCCGGAGTGTGTTTGGTGAAGTGAACCGTGCTCTGAAAACTTTTGTGGGACCCATCATCCCTCTCCAGTGGGTGATAGCATCATCCCTAGCCAGGATGTAAGCTCTCATAGGGCCACTGTTGTGGAAATATGACTAAATATCATTATCACAACACAGCGAAAGCAACAAAAACATCATATCTCCCTTAGATGCATAACAAAGTAAACTTCAAGGAATAGCCCTGCTAGCACACAACGTACCCGTTACATTACTTATTTGCCCTTTTTTGGTAATTTCATGTATTATTAAATAGCAACGTAACTGCAACATCACAGGCCTGTAATTTCATTACCATTAAATGACCGATTCACAACGTTGTTGTTACGTCCTCCTAATATCCCCTCCTAATTAGTTCAGGTGCTAATGTTTTATCTTCCACAGATGCGGACACAGCCTGACGATAGGCTGCCATGGCAACATCGGTCTAAACTCACCCGCTACTTTTTAAACGGGCAATGATGTCCCCTCCACAAAGATGAGAGATCATATATCTGTATTAATTATTGCCTTATAATTAATTTATTAAATAGCATTACAGTGAGGCACTTACAATGGAAGAGAATGGGGCCAAATTTTGAATGCTAAAATTCTCACATTTTCAAGACCATAGTCACAAAACGTAAACAATATGTGTATTAACATGACTTTATTGGGATAAAATCACTTACTAACATTTTCTGTTTAAAGTTATAGCCAATTTTACAACTTGGTTGCCACAACAATGTAATGTCAACAAATCCTTAAACCCTAAAATGACTAAATATGACAATTTAAACAACTTTACAGCTCAAATAATACATGTGTTTTAACAGAAGAATGAATGTAAGTGCTGTTATATAATTATAAGCTTCACATTTCTGCTTTTAAACCATCCACATTCACTTCCATTGTAAGTGCCTCACTGTAACCTCAATATTTGCTTGGAAAATGATTGAGTGGAAATTCTAAAAAATGTTGACATCAGCATTGAACCCGGAATATTCTTTTAACACAATGAAGGTATTGCAGAATAATGAATCTAAACACGAAAGTATATCTGGCTCTGATTGGATGAAATAAATATATTTGAAAAAAAAAAAAAAAAAAAAAAAAAAAAAAAAATCACATTGTGGAATGGCAAAAATGTGTGAAGGCTAAAAATAGCCATGAGTGTGTGTGTGTGTAAACTGAGCAGCGCGTGCATTTTATATATTTACTTATTAAACACAGCCTTTTGTGCGTCACGGAGCTATCACACGTCTTCAAGTGGCTTTGAATAAAATGCACGAGTCATATTAACTACTTTAATGGTGTTTTAATGGTTCTTTTATGTCATTTTTGGAGCTTGACCCTTACAAACATGACTAACACATAGTATTGCATTTGGATCAGGCTCGTTGGACCGATACCCAATCCGGCTTTGGACTGGTGCAGACGAGAGACGAGTGAATCACAGTAGACAGTATTAGAATATCAATTATCTGAATGGAATAAATACCCATTAACTGACACATGGGATTGATCAACAGTTTCAGGATTTTATTGGCTGAAGACATTAGTCATTACCACAGAGGTAACTATCATCAGTTACTCATTTAAAAGGGATAATAGAGTGAGAATTGGATCAGTGGATTATTCCATAAAGACATGATTTTATTTTCATATTTGTTCTTTATGATCTTAATTATGTTGACTATTTCTTTATTTATTTTTATTTCATGGCAAGATCAAGGTAATTTTTAAAGGTTATATACACAGTATATTATATAATACAGTAATATCCACAATGAACATTATGTAAGATCTTTCATTTCAAAATTTGATAATAAATGTCAAATGTTCCCTGGTAATTACAATGACTTAGAAGAGAATCGTCTCACATTAATGCAGCAATACATATAAATCTAAGTTCACAATCCTATATATAACCTATATAGATTTTTATTTTTAATTAACATCAAGATTTAAAGTTAAAATGTATATGAATGTATAAAGGAAATTGTATATTTTAGTTACTGAAACTGTTTTGCCACCAATTTTCTCTAGTTCATTTTTAATAGTTATGCAGTGACATATACATTTTTAAAAGTACAACTATTCCTTGCAGCCTCTCAGTTAGAACTATGTCATCAAATCTGCAAGCATAATAATTAAAAAGGCACAGAAGCTTTGCATGGAACTGAAACTTGAAGGGTACTTTGAAGGGTAGTAATCATTAGTGATTTAAGAGAGGACTACTGCTGATGGATGAAACATTTACCTTGACATGAATTCAACCAGTCTTTGATAGAAAAAACGCCCTGTAAAATAAAAACAAACAACAAGGGTAATGTAGCGGTTTAAGCGACAGTTTTTTGCTGCAATCTGCTAGCTCGTTCTGGGCAGAGATTTGAATAGATAATACCACATATGGATGCATGGCAGCTGTTTATTTTTTTTATTTTTTCCCTGGAGGCAAACATAATAAGCAGCGACTGAGTAACATGTTCTCTACACATGCTGTCTCCACATTATATCTCCAGGTTGTGAAAAGCCTTTGCTATGACTCATACTGTTGAAAATCACGCATCACACAGACACAAACCCACACATGTAATTAACCATTCCACCTAGACCTGTCACGATTATTAAACAACCGTCTGCTTCAAATTCCAATCACATTTTAATGCCCAAATAAGGGAATTTTAATCAAATATACTGTATAAATGCAGTGAACGGCACATTTGTGTCATTCAGTTTAACTCGGAGTCCGAGCTTCACTGATGCGTGAACAATCTTCGTGACATCGTGAATCGTGACAGCCCTAATTCCACCAACTGTTAGAAAAAGAAGCCGTTTCCATTCATATATCTATGGGTAATGGAAGCTGAGCTATAGCACTAAGATCCTTTTTACCTGAATGTTCAGCATAAAACTTTTCTGAATCTTCTCTTCTCCATACCAGATCTTTCTTTCTGATAATAATGAAGTTTTCTAGAATCTTCTGATGAAGAGCCTGAAATGATAACAAGCAACAAATAAAAATATTTATGTGCAAAAAGCCATTGTTAATCTTTTTTAAAACAGAAACCCCTAAACCAATATGTTTCTGTGGTGGTGGCTCCCTGTAGCCCTTTTCATTTCATCAATCAATGCAGAGATGACAAAAGATCTCTGAATGAAAGTTCATTAGAGTTATGATGTTCCAAAAGAACAAGTGTAAAGGCTGAGTTATGAAAGCAAACCTCACTCTAATGAAGACATAAACATTCAGACATTTTAATTTTGAATCCACTGGATTTATAGCAGTCAGGGTTCCAGTTTTAAAACCAGGCTGCACACAGAAATTGTTGCTAATTAAATGCACCTTCATCTTTTTGAAGCGACTGACAATGGAAATTAAATCAGGAAAGACACAGACACATTTTAATAGTGCAGACAAATTACTGAAAAGCTCTACACCTCCACAAATTAGTGGGACATTTTTGTTTGTCACAAGCCATCCAACTTTTTTCCTGATCATGGAAAATTCAGCAGGATGATTGTGCATATGTGGTCAAAATACTGCATAATACTGGTTCTCAATATTTCAGAAACTGTCCTTTTGAAGTACGCACGCAGCCTGCTGCCACTATATTTTTATAGAAAAAGGTATCAAACTAGAGTGATGTTAAATGTTACAGTTAGTAGAGGAGTCATGTCATATCTCACCTCCAGAATTAAAGGATGCGCCACAGCATCTGGTTTGATGACCGCAAGGGTGAGCTGTAGCGCCTTCGCACATCGCATGCCTGCGCTTGCGTTAATATTGAGTAGTGTGTTCAGCAATGGCTACTAAAAGTGTTGGAGGAGAGCTATTAGTGGCGTTATATTCTCCGCGTATTTTGTCTCCAGTGCTATCTGATGATCCGTTTAATAGTGACCAGCAGATCTAAAGCATACGAGTGCTCTTGAACATTAGACCATCAATGCATGATTCAACAAGACGATGTAATCATTCAATACAGTTTACAAAATATATACCGCAAGGACATCCAATACACCAACGCCGGGTTAAAACCTCCCGCCCCAATTCATTCCTCAATAAAAAATATAGCTAAACTCGGGTTATACGACGTCTTACGTGCTCCGCGTTGTCAGTTTAGTTGGCGCCGCCATCTTGCTCAGGAATGAAAGCACAGGAAGTGACAGCGTGCAACTCGCTGGTACTTTATGGTCAATACATAATTAAAATAACCTAATTTAATTATTTATAATATTTGTTTAGTAACAAAACAAGTTAAATATGATGGCAGGTCTAGCAATCTTAAAGACAGCTCAATGCACTTCTAAATGCCTTTGTGTACTTTTATTTATTTATATGATCAGTTTCATGGTTGTCTATTTTTCTTAATCCTATAAAATAAAAATGGAACAACCTTATGCACCAGAGAATCAAGCATCTTAAGAATTTTGTCTTGATCTTCCGGTTTTAGCATATTCAATATAAGATGTGGCATCCCAAACAATCCACTATGCACTTTCAACTATGCACTCAGCCATGTAGTGTGTGAATTTTTAAAGTGTAGTATTGTCCCAAATGGAACACTTAAAGTTTTTTATTACACTGAAGCTTTCAGCAATTTAACAGCTGACCAAAATGACGTTTCAACCCAAGCATCGTGTTGCTGCTAGCTTTAGGGCAATATCCACCCTCAGTTCAACGCGTAGGCTATGTGGTTTTTCCACTGCACGGTTCAACTCGACTCTGCTCGCTTTTTTGGGCTTTTCCATAGTACCTGGTACCTGATACTTTTTTAGTACCACCTCGGTCGAGGTTCCAAGTGAGCCAAGCCAATACTAAATGTGACGTCAAAACCCTTGTGGAATAATGGAGGCATCTCTTAAACTTTTCCTGTTGGTGTAACTGCAGCTGTTTCCTGTTAGAAGGATGTTCTATAAGAATTGGTCTCTTGTCTCTACTCTCACGTCTCACACGTAGCTCAGAAATGTATGTCACATTTCTATAATAAGGGAAATGTATGTCACATTTCTATAATAAGGGAAATGTATGTCACATTTCTATAATAAGGTAATGAGCCATTCCATTGGTAATTGTCCAGTGGAGTGTGGTTTTCTGGACTATATAACAAAGTGCTGAACAGTAAACGTTGAAGAAGGATTTGATAGCATTGGGTGTCTGTGTCATTCCTTTCTTCCCTCAGCTGAGCCGTATCGAGACGGGGATTGCAGATCAAGAAAATAAATTAAACACATTGGGGGACAAAATTATCTAACAACCCTGCAGATCACTGATTGGTCAGGGAGAATCGTCACTATCAGCGTCACTGGATTTCCGACATGCAACATCAACCCACTAGTTTTAAAGTTAGCAACCGCGATAACGGTATAATTTGTTCACGTGACTTTCGAATTGTGAAAAAATAAATGGCTGTGCTCAAAACCACGCCATGGTCAATGAACAAGGTGCAGACGGTCCACTCATTAGCGATGAGCGAAACGAAAAAGTCTCTCAAGATTTGACTTAGCTGTTGGCCACACAGCTACCACCGGACCTACCAACAGTGTAGGGAAAAGTGGAAGAGGTTCAACCAAAAGGACGCTATCTAGCGAGCAATGGGAGGGAGAGTGCCCTGGACTCAGCCACGATGGAGGATGGTACATTTTGTTACGCTGACTCTATACTCTGCTTGAAAGCTTCACTTTATTTAGTTGACCAGCTACTGGAAGCTTGCTTCTAAAACAACCAGGCCAATTCAACTGTTACACTTGTGTAAAATCACCATGCAACAACTGCTATGTGCAGCACAATGAGCTAGTAGCTAACAGCTAGCACTTGTGTTATTGTTTTGGTCAGTTTGTGTCGTGTTTAAGATGATGTCACGGCAGTAGAGGCAGCGCAACTATGACGATCATCCTATAATCCCACCCAGGTTGAGGGGCACTAAACTGCAATGGAAATGAAAGCTCAGAAAAGTAAAGCGAGTAGAGTTGAGGCGAGGCGAGTCGAACCATAACGTGCAGAGAAAAAGTGCCATCATATCTCAATAATATACATATTCACACAGCATGGTATGATGATAAAGTGTTTAAATCGCTTTTGTAAGGTTCTGTCTTCACAGAAGTTTTGCTAGTTGTCATTTTCTCCATTATTTACAATTGCTTTGCCAGATCACCATTGCTGCCGGTAACTCTGCCCCTTCCACTAGTAACGGCAAGCCACATGCACAAAGTCAAGTGCACGAAGTGTCCAACATTCCACACTCTGTTTATGACAGCTGAAAAAGTGCATTATCCGGGTACTTAAATACACTTTTTGCGTCGTTGCATTTTCAGTGTATGCATACAACTCGCACTACTTGCACTTCAAAATAAAGTGTGCGGTTTAGGACGCACCTTATAGATTTCTGTGGTGTTGCTGTCAATGTGTAATTAGCTATCATAGTGGATTTACATGTTATAGAGTTGTCAAAAGTTATCATGAGGATTTTAAAGTGTTCAGGGGATGTAATAACAATTGGAAGCAGAGCGGGGAGATGTTAAAACAAGAGTTCTTCATACATGCACAAAATCCTACCTTTATGCTGTGGACATACTGATTTTCCTCTGCTCATGAAACTCAAATAGAGAACACAAAGTCATTAAAAATATCTCTGTAAAACACATCTGACCATCTTATCGTGTCATTCACTCGTTATAGTTCGAGAGAGCAGATTTTTTGAGTGATAAATCGGTGGAAGGGGTGCAGCTTTACACTCACACATATAAATACATATAAAAGTATATTTTATTTTATATTGCGTTTAGAACTATTTTAATCACATTTAAGCCTCTTAAATATGTGGGGTGACCAATTAATTTTTAAAAGCAAATGTAATTTCCTTTATGTAATTAACTTTCATGTCAAATAATATTAGCTGTCCTGTTTGAAATTTCATGTCAACTACATATTTTAAACCAAATTATTAACGAGTTGAAACCTAAAAATTAAGCAGAATTACACATATAACAATTAAACGCTTGTATCATGAAAAAGTGCAATGTTTGATAGCTGTCTCAATGTGATCTGCCAGGTCCAATTTACCAATGCTGGTGTCAGAAAAACTACCATTTACAGTGACAGAAAAAAACACAGTAGGGGTAAAACACAGGCAGCTTTCACTCAACCTGTCACCGACACAGGCAGTTCCCACTCGACCTGTCACTAAAACAGGCAGCTCTCACTCGACCTGTCACTGACACAGGCAGCTCTCACTCGACCTGTCACTAAAACAGGCAGCTCTCACTCGACCTGTCACTAAAACAGGCAGCTCTCACTCGACCTGTCACTAAAACAGGCAGCTCTCACTTGACCTGTCACTAAAACAGGCAGCTCTCACTCGACCTGTCACTAAAACAGGCAGCTCTCACTCGACCTGTCACTGACACAGGCAGCTCTCACTCGACCTGTCACTAAAACAGGCAGCTCTCACTCGACCTGTCACTGACACAGGCAGCTCTCACTTGACCTGTCACTAAAACAGGCAGCTCTCACTCGACCTGTCACTGACACAGGCAGCTCTCACTCGACCTGTCACTAAAACAGGCAGCTCTCACTCGACCTGTCACCGACATAGGCAGCTCTCACTCGACCTGTCACCGACACAGGCAGCTCTCACTTGACCTGTCACTGACACAGGCAGCTCTCACTCGACCTGTCACTGACACAGGCAGCTCTCACTTGACCTGTCACTAAAACAGGCAGCTCTCACTCGACCTGTCACTGACACAGGCAGCTCTCACTCGACCTGTCACCGACACAGGCAGCTCTCACTCGACCTGTCACCGACACAGGCAGCTCTCACTCGACCTGTCACCGACACAGGCAGCTCTCACTCGACCTGTCACTGACACAGGCAGCTCTCACTCGACCTGTCACCGACACAGGCAGCTCTCACTCGACCTGTCACCGACACAGGCAGCTCTCACTCGACCTGTCACTGACACAGGCAGCTCTCACTCGACCTGTCACTGACACAGGCAGCTCTCACTCGACCTGTCACCGACACAGGCAGCTCTCACTCGACCTGTCACTAAAACAGGCAGCTTTCACTCGACCTGTCACTGACACAGGCAGCTCTCACTCGACCTGTCACCGACACAGGCAGCTCTCACTCGACCTGTCACCGACACAGGCAGCTCTCACTCGACCTGTCACCGACACAGGCAGCTCTCACTTGACCTGTCACTGACACAGGCAGCTCTCACTCGACCTGTCACTAAAACAGGCAGTTCCCACACAACCTGTCACCGACACAGGCAGTTCCCACACAACCTGTCACCGACACAGGCAGCTCTCACTCGACCTGTCACCGACACAGGCAGCTCTCACTCGACCTGTCACCGACACAGGCAGCTCTCACTCGACCTGTCTTATGCCAAAGGCAGCTCCCACTCAACCTGTCACTAAAACAGGCAGCACTCACTCGCTGTCACTCGTCTCGAAACCGTTCTTTGCGTCTCCCTTTCGATGCATCACCGTTCTTTGTGTCTCCCTCTCAATCCAGACACAACTATTACGCTGGAATCGGTGAGGCTTAAGTATAAAAAATTTGGCTTTATACTCAGCCACGTTAATATATTACTCTTCAGCAGCCTCAGTTTGAATCTTTAGGTTCAAGTGCAAGTTGGTTTATTGTTATTCAATCCCACCATGATTTACGCTGCACTTTTTCCTGAATTGTTTTCAGGAAACAATTGTCTCGCAGTGAAAACTCACAAATTATCATTATATACCTCTGTAATTGTGTTAATTACATTATGCAATTACATACATTTATTTTTTTTTATTTATTTTTTTTTGCACAATAACTGAATATGCAGTTAGCAAGAAGAAGAAAAAGAATTACAAGCAAAAATAGGCTACCATACATTTAGGTGAAACCTGTGGGTATTTGAAGACCTTTAATTATTTTTGTATTCAGATTTTCTGCCTCAGACAATGCAAGAAAACATATCTAAGTTTATAATACATATGTTGATATGTGAACTTTTATATCAGTAAAAAAAACATTTCTGAACTTTTATTTTCAGCATATAAGTGTTCTGCATATATTGCTATTTTCAGATTCATAGCCTATTGTATTAAGCACTTCAAATTTGAATCACTAATGTGGATTTTTTCTGTGTCTAAACGCCTGTTTTGTGTCTCATTCTTAGCTCTCCGAGGATAAAATCTTAGCTGTGATGTAGCCCATGTGTGCTGTCTGTGGACCCGCGAAAGTTTAGACAAGGACTTTGATAGTGAACACAAAATGCGGAGGAAACGAGGCGGATAACTTAGGCTGCCTCCGAAACCAGGAGAACACTGCCTCCGGTCAGAGGGTGAAAAGTGCCTGCCTAATATTTTGTAGGTCCCCCTCATGCTGCCAAAACAGCACCAACCTGTATCTCAGAATAGCATTCAGAGATGATATTCTTCTCACCACAATTGTAAAGAGCAGTTATCGGAGTTAAAGTAGACTTTGTCAGTTTGAACCAGTCTGGCCATTCTCTGTTGACCTCTCATCAACAAGTTTCCATCCACAGAACTGACGCTCACTGGATGTTTTTTGTTTTTGGCACAATTCGGAGTAAATTCTAGAGACTGTTGTGTGTGAATAGTCCAGAATATCAGCTGTTATAGAAATACTCAAATCAGTCCATCTGGCACCAACAATTATTCATGCGATTATTTAATCAGCCAATCGTGTGGCAGCAGTAAATAGAATCATGCAGATACAGGTCAGGAGCTTCAGTTAATGTTCACATCAACCATCAGAATGGGGAAATATATGATTTCAGTGATTTGGACTGTGGGATGATTGCTGGTTCCAGATGGGCTGGTTTGGGTATTTCTGTAACTGTTGATCTCCAGGGAATTTCATGCAGGATAGTAATAATTTACTCCAGATGGTGCCAAAAACAAAAAAACATCAACTCTTGGTGAAAAATACTTTCTGTGCTCCCACACATAATCTGTTTTGATCGACTCTTCTCAGTAGTGCTAATGGCCAAGTCTGTCAGTTAGCAACACAAGTGATTTATTGTTGATTGTTGCAGACACATAGTCTATATATCCAAGAACACACAAGCATTTGAAGGTGACATTATAGATAAACTTGAGAACATGAAGATGACTGTACATGTGTCTACAGTGATCCATAGCCATCACCTCCATGAGGGGATGTTGACAGAATTTGACAATTGAGAAACAGAGAACAGTGACAATTTCAGCTAAATATCTGAATTGGCTTAAAGGAATAGTTCACCCACAAATTTAAATTATCACATTATTTACTCACACTCATGCCATCCCAGATGTGTATAACTTTATTTTTTCTACTGAACACAAATAAAGTTTTTTAGAAAAATAGAAAATATCTCAGCTCTGTAGATCCAATCAATGGAGAACCCCAGAATCTCAGAAAAAATCACAGAGAGGCAGCATAAAAATAATCTGTAAGGTTCCAGTGGCTAAATCCATGTCTTTAGAAGTGATATGATAGGTGTGGATGAAAAACAGATCAACCTTTAAGTCCTTTTTAATTATAAATCTTACCTTTAACCAGTCCTGACCAGTAGGTGGCGATATGCACAAAGAATGGGAATAATCTGTTTCTAACCAAACATGGGGTTCTGGCCACCATTCAATTGCATTGTATGGACCTACAGAGCTGATATATATATATATATTTAAATCTTCATTTGTGTTCAGTAAATAAAAGAAAGTTGTACACATCTGGGATGGCATGAGGGTGAGTAAATGAGAGAATTTACATTTCTGAGTGAACTATCCCTTGAAGAGAACTTTAGAGATAGACATTGCACATGTAGAATTCATGTGTAATTCAAATTGAAATCTTGAAATAAATAGAACGCTTTTTTGGAAAAATTAAAAAAAGAGGAAAGAAACATTAGGATATACAATTTGTGACATTGACCATGTTAACTCCTTTGTACAAAAGTTCATATAAAGTTCACACAAGATGCTCTTGTTGTTGTATTGTTTGTGAGCTGGAAGCTCCTGTCACCAAGACAAATTCCTTGAGTGACATCAAGAAAACCCTGAAGCCCAGAATAATAGGTCATCAACAAGAGTACATACCATTAATTATCACTATTCATTATTGTAAATTGTTCACAGTTTCTTAATGTTGACATGACCACACCTCAAACAGACTGGAGTGCTCTTCTTATATTAAACAATTTTGTTTCCCCATTGAAGTTGCTGTTAAAAAAATGTTTTGTAAGTATGGCCAGTAAATGTAGAATCCTTTATTTTCACACACCTATTTTCCTTTGTTCTTGTGTCATTCAGAGTGATTATCCCTGTTTTGACCCATTAAGTGCTATTTACCCAGACCACCAATGTTCACACAGTCATTTAGTCATCACCCACATTTTTTAATCAGATTGCTCATACCAGCTGAACCAACACATCTACCATTTTGACACCCTGCCCTTTTCATGCAGTTCTTTTAACCCTTTCGCACGTATGATCAAACCAGTGTGATTACACTAGGCTGGGCTCAGATGTGTACGATCAAACCGGTGTGATCTGCATTTCTGCTGATGTTTACCAGCAAAAGATGGACTGAAGCAGCTGTTTACATTTTGGGCGCATCAGTGTACCAGCTTCTTTGCTTTTACTTGTGGGAAATGGCAAATTAATTTCCATCCATTAAATCACTAGCAGTCAAACATTGTTATACGTATTGACATCTTTATTCCAGAATAAGTTTGTGGGGCAGGGAAAAAGATGATGACCAGCACCTGTTTTAACATCTACAGAAATGCAAGTCTCCTTTGACCTTTTCTATTCCAATGCATTACAGAGCAGCAGCAGACTCTCAGAGACAGCTGTGACAACCTCAGTGGGAGCAACTGTCATCTCTAAGGAAGCACAAAACGTTTAAAGCTGAAAAATTGTGCTGGGCCTTAACCAACTTCACATTAAAATGACTTTTGATCAATTTCACATTAAACAAGATACTCTTGTGAAATCATATTCCATTGAATCATATGCAAAAACAAAAATCTTTCCTGAAAAGAAACTACTTTGGCCAATGTAGAGTCTCTTTAAGAAACAGTTAACCTAAAAATTCTAATACATTTTTTTACTCACTCTTTGGTCGTTTCACACCTCTATGACTGCATTCCTTTGGAATGCAGTCATAGAAAATACTGAAAATACTGCTACTCTTTTTAGTGAATAAGGATTGGGTCTGGCAAGCTAAAAAGATAAAAAGCACAATGAAATTATCTCAAAAGTGGTCAATACACTTTTGAGATGTATTCAAAAGTGTGCTATATTCCAAGTCTTCTGAAGTCATAAAACAGTGTTTGTGTGAGAAATAGATTGAAATTCTTGTAGGTCATACTGGTTTGGAGCAACACTCACAAGGGTGAGTAAATTACAGAATGATAATATATATATTAAAACATTTTATAGTTTTAGCTATCTAGTTTAATTTGAGCAGAAATTATGTAACTTAAAAAGACAGAATGGCCATTGAAGGCCTGTGCTCCTCAGAGAATGTGTTTGGGCCCTATAGCAGGACTGGGAATCAGCTGTTTGAATTGCACTCCCTGAAAAATTATATTGTAGCCTCCGTAAATATAAACTGGGATGCTGTTGGCCAAATGCTAGTGACAGAGAGGAACAAAGTCATTAGCACTCTGGGGCCCAGCATGTCTATTCTGGGGCTAAAAATAAAGCTACGGTTGCAGTTTCAAAGCTGTCTCTTTGTTTTTTATGTTTGTTTTTTTGTTGTTGTTTTGCTGTTGACCCCAGTGAGCACTTGCTCTCTATTGTTTCTGTAATACATTAAATACACATGCTTGCAATTGTTACACAGATTCCATGCGGGATTAGCTACTGAAAATGACAACTGATCATGATCATCATTCATTTCTCGAATGGATCTGGTTTCAGCTCTTTATAAAAGTGATCAATTTAGATTGATGGGGAATTACAGAAAATTCCTAGCTTAATAAGCAAAAATATAGGGGACAGTGACAGCTGTGTAATGACCTGTAGTTCAAACCGATAGCATATGTTGTCACAATCCTCTATAATGATGTAGATGTTGTTTAATTTGTTACTGTCATGTGCAGCCACAGGAAATAGTAATTGTCAAACATGCATGGTGCTATCCCCGAGTGGAGCAATAGTGTGGACTGTTTGTGGTAGCCACACACTTTTAAAAGGGTGCAGAGTATTTGGTTTCAGAGTAAGCCTCATCTCTGGCTCAGGGTCTCTGTGAAAAGGGTTGGGTCTCCTGTTGCATGTGCTTCTTTTAGAACACAGGTGCTGACATCAGGGGTACTGGCATGCTTGTTGCAGGGGAAAATTATACCCAGACCACTCCTGTTTCCTCTATAGAACTAGGTCGGGGTTATTCTGAAAGATCGTGCATGGCTTGTTCTGAGCTTTTGACAGTCTTGAAATCTTGTGGACATTATGGATAGTGATTAAACATACTTAAAAAAACTAATAAGAGATATGCAACTTTGTATATAAAATGAACTAGTAATATAGCTCACTGATTTTTCCAATTCACATCGAAAGAATGTGATGGGGAAATAAAGGTGATGTAAAATAAAGAATAACATTTTAAAAGCTTCTTGTTAAACCGGTTTTTCTTTTTTCAAGTTAACAATTTAGTCTTGACTAACTAACAATGAACAATATGTTTACAGCATTTTAAAACTTTGTTAATGTTAATTTATACATATATAATTGCTTGTTGTTTGTTCATATCAGTTCATAATACATTAACTTTTAATGTATGTAACACTTATTGTTAACTGTTGTTGAAATTAACAATAACTTAGTAAGTGCAGTAAAAGTATTGTTCAATGTTATTTCATATGATAATTATTACAACCCTTGATTGTTCGTTATTTATTTATTTATAAAAAATGTCTGCTAATGAGAAGACTTAATTTACAGATATTGAAGGAAGTGTCCCTAGATGACTAGGACATAAGGGTTAGGTGTGATCTTCTTAACTCTCCAGATCCTGGATCAATCATACACAGGACTAGACAGCCTATAGCATCCCTGATCTTAAATTATTGTTACATTCAACCAAACCTACCGTATAAAACTGGGCCATTTGTATGTCCTCTCAAATGCTTTCTAGCTTTGCCTTTGCATGTCATTGTTGTGTCATATAGCGTAGTGGTTTACAACTGGTGGTTCGTGACCCACAAATGGGTCACATGTCAGTTCTAAATGGATCATGGTGATAAATGCAAATTATTAAATGCAACTAACCATATAATTCTCAAGAGGAAAAAACACTTCCCATATCTTTTTTTGCTGGCATCAATGGTTGAGCTTCCAATCAAACTTTACGTTATTTTGCCGCAAATTCATGTGTCACTTGGTAGAAGCTAGCTAAAAGTGTCAACATGGATAGATTGTGTACTGTGCCATCATCGCTAAAAACCAGACTGTATTAAATACAGTTTACTTGCAACAAGATAAACATGGCTTGTGCCAACAACAATGGGTTGTGTGGGGCATATTATTGCCCCAATAAATATTATAAACAAAAATGTCTTTAAAATAAAACATTGAAATGTATTATTATTATTATTTATTTACTAGGTGGATGTTTTAGGTTGCCACTTGATGTCCAGTGTAAAATATAGACTGACCTCACTGTGAGATTGGTGAATGTATGTCGAAAGTTGTTACGCTGAAATCAGTCTGTGCTCACTAAAATTAAAATTACTGCCCACAGTGGCCAAAGCTGGAAGTTCTTGTGAATGGATTGGCACACATGACTGTAGCACAGTCAATAGGAATTCACATTTCATTAACCTTACATCCTTACCCAAACCCCAACCCTAAACCTAACCGTCAGTGTAGTAAAATTAAACTTTGGTTTAAAAAGATAGTCTTCTTTTTTTCTAATATCCCCATCCATTACAATTATGTTGTCTCAGCTTAGTTGAGATGTTTGTAATAAAGTTTTGGTGCCTTTATTGTTGAATATTTGAAAAAAAAAAAAGAAAAAGAAGAAAAAATTGGATTGGAGTTGCTGTGGCTGACCTTGGTGCACCCTCAAAATTTGTTTTAAAATAGTTGCACGATGCCCCTGTCTATGTGATTTTAATGTGTTAAATCAGTAACTTGTCTGTAACTCTGCAGAATGGGGTTGATCTCAGAGTAGCGGAACATTCTGTAGCAACATGTCAAATTCCTGAAGCAAAATCAGTTGAGAACCATTCATTTAAACATCACTCATTTAACACAGTATTTGTATTAAAAGTAAATAGAAGAATCTTGATCACAAATCTTTCTAGCTCTGAGCCTGAAGCCCCGGGCTTACCAAAACCTAGACTGGAGTATTACCAGCTTGCTTCAGTGTGACTGCTAACCCGCTAGTGTAAAGAAGTTACCCGCCCATAGTTGTATTCTGGTTCCTGTCTTGTCCTCTCTTGCCCTATCCATTGAAATTAGGTGTAAAATGGGTAGCATTGGGTGTAGGGTGTCTTGAGGCCAGTGTGAACAGCTGTGAGGTGTGATTTCACAGGCTCCCTCTCCCCTGTCACGGGCCTGATTGGGTTGGACAGCAGGCATTGGAGAGGCCCTGGCTTCTAAAGGACACCAACAGGTGGGAGGCCACAGGGGCAGAGGGGGGAGTATAAGGGAGGCAGAGAGCTTGAAAAGGCCGGGTGCATGTGGCCGTGTCTGGGCAGAATCCACCCGTCATGCAAAGAGGATGATAAACTGTAGTACTTGGAAGATGAGGAAAGATAACGTTGTAGAGAGTATTCATTTGTTGGTAGATAGGGTTGCTTTGTCTGTCTGGTTAGGGAGTGGATTTCTAGGAGCAAACAAATTGGAGAATTGGAATAGTCTTAGCATTTTCCTAATTCAGAAACATTATCCATTGCAACTTATGGAAGTATGTTATTTAGTGATTTTTGCATTTCATTGTTTTAAAGTCTCTACATATTCCATTTTATTTAATTGGTGAGGTTTACCAGTTGAGATTAAAAATCCATAAAATTATTTCAGAATTAATACTCAGTTACTAAAGTCTGTCATGCATCTGAGGTGAAAAATCTGAAGTATTTAAAGTTATTTTTGCTCTGAAAATTTGAGATTGCTTTCTATTCATTGTCTATCTAAATACATAAACAGCTCTATTTTAATTTGGAAAGAGATGTTGGCTGACATCTCGCTGTTTTAAAAGGCAGCAAATGGAGAATTTTACACCTCCGACATTTAACTGGAAATGGTTCTGTGAAAGGAAATAGATTTATGAGCGAAATACTGGGCTTTCACCTGAGGTGTCAAAGCTTGTCTTTGATCTACTGTATATCAAGCTGTATCAAAGAGAAGTAAAAAGGGGCAGTTTGTTTGTATCAGGCTTACCACATAGCAGAATAAGAAACCTTCAGGCCTATTTAAAAGTGAGAAAGATGTTTGCGGCTGCTAGTCTTCTCCTGCTTGACTGGATTTCCTCTTTGGTTGGCTTACCTCATCTAAGCTTCCTTGCAATGCCTTGTCTACAATCCCTTTGACAATCAGCATCAAATTAAAAGTCAAGACCAAAATGTGATAATGCAAAGAAGGGGAAAAGAACAAGCAACAAAGGTAAATTATTATTTTCAGTAAAATTTCTCATTTTACATAATTTTTTAATGTTTTTTTTTTTTGTCAAGGGCAATGATTTTTTTCTCCCTCCCACAAAAGTTTAATGCTAAGAAGTGCTAACGTTCCACTATGTCTATGTTCATCATCAACACCAGCTTTTTGGTCAATATTTCAGGTTCATCTTTAGATTAATATAACATTTTACAGTGACTTGTGGACTTGTATAGTTACATGCATTTATATATAACTTAATATAGTTACACAAAGCAGGTAAATATATTATAAGACATTGCAATATACCCAAGTAATATAAACTCTTTTCTGTATGACCTGTGCAATTTTCTTTCTTTTTGTTGCAATGCCCATGAACTTTGCCCCTTGTGAAGACATGCTTCCTTATATGCCCATATGAATCCTCAGGTTATGGAATGTAAGGAAGTGTGTGGTTTCAAGGGGAATCCATCATCGTTCTTTGACCACCGCATGCAAACGCAAAAATATAAAACAATCATGATGATTTATTGAAAATTATTCAAACAGTGTACGTTTACCCTAAAGTCTGCATAGCTTTATATATGTTTGGTTGTATGTATACCTTACACATTATTTGAAAAAATCTTGAACTGTTTTAGGACAAATTAGCCACACACATTGACTGGGTCATGGATCAGGTGTTGTTTGTGTGAGTTGGCTAGCCGTATGCACACGCACGGGGGGCTCCACACCCTGATCATCTCTCACTGAGCCATTTGTACTGAACAGCCAGTGCAGATTGACAGAGTACAGCTGTCCCTCACTCCATAATCCTTCTGGGAGTTGCAAACCTTATGGGGTTTCCTAAAGAGGGTGGCAAAGGCTATTCTACGTCCCAACCAATCAGTACATGCAATTGTTCAGTCAGGAATTGACAATGTTAGACTTGTGTCGGTAGCAGAGTTTGAATTACTTTCTTTTTTGCTTTTTTCTTCTTAACAGGTAAGCATCAAGAATGAATTGCTGAATAATGTGAACATAAGACTTTCTGAAGCAGCACGCCTTGCTGTGGCTGGTCAAATGGAACCAAGTCAGGTGTTTCTGCGAGGTTTGGTCCCCTTCAACCAGCTACTGCGTCGTGAATACATCCAACACATCTGACCGAAAAGATTAGAAGACAGTTATTTAATAGATCTTTGATTTTTTTTTTTTTTGTACTTTAAATGTTCTCTGAAAAAGTTTTTTTCTATTGTTTCAATTTCAATAAACTACTTTCAAAATCAAAATCTTGTTTTCATTTTCCTCATAACAATATATTCAATTATAATAATTCAGTCTCTGGAGTAGCTTATTATACATTGGCCACTGTAACAAGGTAGCTGAATGGTAACATAATATGTGCAGTGTTTCAGCAAGCCCTCAATAATTTCTAAGGAAAGCAGCAAGCGTCACAAAACATTAAGTGTGATATTTGTTACATCTGAGATCACAAAGTTCAACTGGAACATGTTTGGATGCCAGAAATACAGATTAAAATGGTCAGGATATTAAAGGAGAATCTTGGCATAAGGATGATATTGTTATTCATTTTTGCATAAATCAGCTAAGCAATATCAGAAACAGTCACAATAATTCACACAAAGATATTTTGAAACAAGGTTCAAACAAGACATACGAAACAGAGATTTATATGGGCGTGATGTTATTGGTGAGCAGGACTCAAAAATAAACATGTCAGATGTATAGCTTTATTGATACTGAATTAGTTTTATAATAATCTAGTATCAGAGTGATTCAAAACGTTTGGCCTGGTCCGTATTTAGTGACCTGCAGATTACTTATTTATTATTTTGCTTATTATGTTGATTACCACCACATGAAATAATTTAGATTTATCCCCGTTTGTATACACAGACAAACAAATGCTAACAGTTATGCACTTATATGAGAGCCAATCAGACAATCAAAGCAGAAATAGGAGAATTTTAAAGCAGAATTTTTGTTCAGTCACTTACAAGATCTCTTCTGTATAAAACACGTTTCTCGATCTTGCCCTATTGAGGTGGGACTTCTTTTCCAGGTGGATGAACTTCTGGTTATGCTTTATCAACAAAATGTCTATGGGTAGAGTTTGCTTTGCTTCATGTAATCATTGGTGGCTATGTTCAGAATGTAGTTCTAAAAATGTTTTAGCTTTTGGCAGTCCTACCCAATAATGAGTCAAAAAAGCTAATGAAAATGAAATGGGCACTCAGAAAATGGTAAACAAGTCTTGCACATTGCGTTGCACTGCATGCTGTGTGCTCGGGCCATATGCAACACATTTCTGATAAATGTAAATGGTCATCTGGTTAATTCATGCATACAGACACTGTCCTTATTGTGCACAATACATACTGCATACAGCTTAAATACTACTACAAGGTGTTTAATATGACATGCTGGATGCTTTATGGAGTAAAGCTACATCACATCCATGTCCCTTGCTGGTATTCTTGCACAGATGTGCTGTGATTAGGAGGAAATTACCAGGAAATTAACAACATGTGACAACTGTCTAAAGATTGAACATAACTTCACAGAAAAGGTTGTTAAGTGATTATGTTAATCCATTTTATAATGTATTCTCATTATTTTGTTTTATTTAACTTTTTTTTTTATCAAGGTTATTACTATATTTCTTTATGCAAAGCACTTTGGTTCAAGTCCTGTTGTTTTTAAATGTGCACTATAAATAAACTTGACCTGATCAGTCACATGTTAACAAATGTCAAGTTACAAATTAATTCAGGGTGCTGTACAATTGCCTGCCAACCTTTTATTTTAAATGTATTACTGTAATCAGTAAGCACTTTAATTGATTAATTTGGAAATGGAAATTGTTTCTGTTGTTGTCGAAAGCATCTGTGACTGTGGCATGAGCAAACATTATATTTAAACGTTATACATAAACTTTAATTATTTTTTGAATAATAACCATATGACTAATATCTAAAGATTAGTCTCTGCAGCTGTTTTTTTCTCTGGAGTCTACGTAGCACTTTCATTTGACCAGCAGACTAAAGATTGCAAAAGTAATAAGCACGTCTGGCTGTCTCGTTTCATAAGCGAGTAGGACACTTCGAATGTAGCCTTCGATGCTTTCACGGGAATTCAGAGGATGCATGAGGTGTATCCTTCGTGGGTACTCACACCCCACAATTCTTTGCTTCAACTGAAATTGCGCCAATTTCCCCGTAAACATGATGTTCAAACGTAAGGAACATTAATTCCCAAGTTGAAGTACCTAAGTAGGTGGGGGCAGAATATATAATGTGTATAATTATATTAATAAATAATTAAAAGAAAGTATTAGTCTAAATGTACGCCTGTAAAATCTTCTTTATTTTCTCTTTACATTATTATAACTCTACTAAAATGTTCCTCATTCATTCCCTTCCAGAGGGACTTTGCTCCCTTCTCAAGCAAAGCGCTCGCGCATGTTTGCAACCATGTTACACTCCGTTTCCGTTTCTCCTACGAAGGTCGTCTCGTTTAAACGTGATTTGTTTAAAGGAGGACGCTCGGTATACTGCAGCCTTAAAAGGACGCATCATACCTAGCACGCAGCCTTCCAAACGAGACACAGCCACCATCACATTTAGGGTGCGAACAACATGACACGGGACATAATTAATTGTATGGTTTCATCACAGTCACAGTTTTAACTATATGACGTACAATTTTCAACATGTCAGGATGGCCGAGCGGTCTAAGGCGCTGCGTTCAGGTCGCAGTCTCCTCTGGAGGCGTGGGTTCGAATCCCACTTCTGACAACAGTATTTTATTTTTGAATAATAGTGGAAACACAAAAACTAAATAACAAAAAAAAGTAACGAAACTAAGGTAAATTTTGCTTCTTTAAAGTACTTTCCTAGATCACAGCTCTGCTCACCCTGGGCCCATTCTCTTCACCAACTTCACGATGTATCCACATGGGATGCCTGAGAGTTACCAGCCCATCACAGTGTTATTTTACGTTTGCACTTTTTTTTTTTAGCGCGCATGTATCAACTTTTATTGCTTTATCTTTAATCGCACCAAAACTGCATCTGTACAAACCATAGTCCTTATTATGTATGTAAACTTTATGTGTTTGCCTGAGCTGTTTTCTATGGTGAAAGATTGCCACCCGGTGGCTGCATTTGTAATTATATTGAGAGAGGTCACAATGGAAGTTCATTTAAAAGTCAAATTTAACGCGCAGATCGTGTAAAAGGAACATTTCACCAAAAAAAAAATAAAAAAAAAATTCTCTCGTCAACTCACCTCCATGACATCCCAGACGTGTATGACTTTTTCTGCGGCAGAGCACAAATGACATTTTTTATAAGAAACATTCAGCTCTGTAGGTCTATTCAATGCAAGTGAATGGTGGAAAAAACTGTGAAGCCCCCAAAAGCACAAAGTAATCCATGCAATTCTGTTGTTAAATCCATGTGTTCAGAAGTAATGTAATTGGTGTGGGTGAGAAACAGATCAATATTTAAGTCCTTTTTACTATTAATTCTCACTTTGACCAGCCTCGACAAGTAGGTGATGATATGCATAAGGAATGCAAATTACCAAAAAAAAAAAAAAAAAAAAAAGAAGAAGAATGTGGAAGTGAACGTGAAAGTGGAGATTTACAGTAAAATGGACTCTAGTATATTTATTGCTCTGTTTTTCACTCACAGCTTTTATATTGCTCCATAATATATTAATTTAACCTCTGGATTACGTTTTGCTGCATTTATGTGCTTTTTTTTTAGCTTTAAAGTTCTGGCTACCATTCAGTTGTAGTTTATGGACCTACAGAGCTGAGATATTCTTATAAAATATTTTGTATGTTCTGCAGAATAACGAAAGTCATACACATCTGGGATGTCATGCGGGTGAGTAAATGTCATTTTGGGGAGGACATTCCTTTACCAGCCAAACGCAGTGATATAAGAATAGAAAATACAAAAATCTTCTCCGTCGCTAGAGGGCAGTGTAATTCCCTTCGACCGGCTTTCCGCAACAATTTACCAGCGACAAGTCGCGAAGTAATGAAACATGGCCGACTCAGATGGAAGGCAGACTGACAGCATCAACCATGTTACAGGTAAACAATGCAGAATTACACTTTAAACATATGCGGTTAGTGCTTTAAAGGTGCACATAACAAATCCACTGAAGTCGTAAACAGAGAGCTAGATTTCCAGCTAGTTAAACTCCTACCGTCATGGCACTGCTGACTTGACATATGTGCAATGGAAATTACATCATGCAGTGTTTTGATTGTTAAACTTGCATTGAAAGCTAACTTTATGGACACGATCCCGTATTTTACCTTTATTCGCACGTGTCAGTAATATGTTTGCTAGTTTAGTCGCTGAGTAGCATTGCACCTTATTTTGGGAAAGATCGTGTGAACTAGCATGATTAAATTAAATGTTTTCCATCATCTTTGAAACTGTCAGTGTCTTCTGTCTGTAAATTCGGGTTTAATGTCTTCTGTTACCAAACGGAGAGCAAATTTTACTTTGAATGCGTCTTAAAAGATCTGTTTATTATTTGTAATAGATGGAGATGTCAAGCTGCAAGAAATTACACGAGCGAAGGTATGCCATTTCTTTATTTTAATTCTGTATCATTAAAGAATACATATGGTGCTTTTTTTAAAATAATTTATAATCATACTGGTGGTGTCTCAAAACTCAGTGAACTGCCTTTTGGCCATTATATCCACTTTGTGAATCAGCTTAAAGGTATAGTTCACCCAAAAATAAAAGTTCCCTTACCATTCAGTACACTTGACATTGCGTCACTATGGGGAGTGTCCTTATACTCGACACTCCCTTAGGCACGAAGCTGACCGGTATAAAAGTGGGCACGCAAACACCATTCCTCAGAACTTTCTCCCTTCAAGACAGCGATTCATCTCTGGTCTAGAAGCCTCCTACTACTTAACTTAACTGTCGACATACACAAAACATTTACTCCACCTTGCCGCTTTAGCAATATGATTACCCGCGTGACTTTGGCAGGAGTTCTGTATCCATATAAGCTACTATGATATTGTGTTTGTATGAGTTTATATATATATTTGACTTGTCCCACCGTCAGTTCAGCTTGACAGCTGCATTCACTGTCTGGGCCACGCCCATGCAGACACAGCTCTCATAGAGACAGACTGCTCTCACTGTGCGGGCATGCGTCTCAAGACGCTTCACATGCGAATCGCCCTCGAGGGTCTATTTAGCTTCCCGCACCCTCACATCCGCGTCTTTTGTGACACCCGAGGGATCGCATGAGGAGGCACGGTTGGGGTGTGAGGTCGAGCAGGATGAATTTGGGGTGGACCTTGTGCCGGCACACACCCCGTGAGCCCCTCAATCTCCATATACTGCGTCTTTGCTGATACAGTATGTGCGTGACGAGATTCGGCCCTCTGCAGGAACACACAACCTTGTCACATTCGCCGGTTCTGATGCTCGGGATGATGTTATGTCTCTCGATGCATCTGGCGAGTGGTCAATAGAGGACGTTGCTGCCCCTTCCCCCAGCGAGGGTGAGGAGCGTGCTCATGCCACTGACAAGAAGATACGTCGCGTCATTTCAAGGGAAGTCGAAGAGCTCGGTCTCGATTGGTCTCCTCCAGAGGAACTTGAAAAATCTTGCCTTGCTGAATGGTTCTTGCAGTCCAGATGCCGTCAAGGGACTGCGTTCCACAGGTCTGCCCCGTTCTTCCTGGAAGTTCATAATGAAGCGGTTGCCTTCTACCAACAAGGTGTTAAGCTGGGTCAAATTTTCAGAAGGAAAGTGCCGACCACAGATGCATCCAGCACAGGTTGGGCGTGGTGTGTGATGGACGCCCGACTTTCAACACATGGACAGGTGTGAAACAGGTGTGGCATGTCAACCACCTAGAGCTACTTGCTGTCTTTCTAGCTTTGAGAGCTTTTCATTCCATCATCGCGCATCACCACATTCTGATTCATTCGGACAACACAACAGTAGTGGCATATATAAGGATGCGCTGGCCCACATATGGCTGGTGAAACACAAGTATGCATTTCCCCCGGTGTGCTTCCTTCATTCTGTCATCAGCAAAGTCCGAGTTAAACGAAATGGCCCAATCAGACCTGGTTTCTGGTGATGGTAGAAATACTGGATGGAACTCCATGGGAAATACAGCTGAGGAGAAACCTTCTCTCTCAAACACAAGATATGATTTGGCATCCCCAGCCATAGCTGTGAAGCCTACATGTTACCTTTGATAGGAGCACAATGAACAAGCCAGAAATGGCTCATTCGGTTATGAACACAATTTTACATGCTATAGCACCGTCCACAAGACGTCTGTACGCACTGAAATGGAATGTGTTCACTAATTGATGCTTTTCATATGGTAAAGACCCAGTGAACTGCTCATACCTGAAATTTCTTTAAGAGCGATTGGGGTTCACTCCATCAAAGTTAATGTTGTGACTATATCTGTGTATCACGCACCTGAAGCTGGCACCTCTATAGGAAAAAATGATTTAATCATAAAATTCCTTAAGGGGGCAAATCCCACTTGCCCGGCTACAGTCCCGACTTGGGACCTAACTTTGGTCCTAAAAGCACTCGCGGGGCCTCCCTTCGAGCATCTGGGCTATATTGAATTGTGCGTGCTTTCTCTTTAAGACCGCATTACTGCTGGCTTCGGCCTCAGTAATATGGGTTGGTGATTTGCAAGCACTGTCAGTTGACAATTCATGTCTGGAGTTTGGTCCCGGTTTTTCAAAACCACTGTCAAACCCAGGAAAGGCTATGTGTCTAAGGTTCTAACCATACCCTTCAGAAAGCAGGTGGTTCACCTTCAAGCCTTTTTCCCGCCATTTCATTTGGATGAGGAACAGTCCTTGCATTTGTTATGCCCTTTGCAAATGCTACACACATACGTTGAGCACACCCGCCAATTCAGATTGTCTGACCAGCACTTTGTGTGCTTGGAGGACGCACAAAAGGAATGTCCATCTCCAAGCAAAGACTATCTCGCTGGATTGTTGATGCGATCGCCCTGGCGATCTTTAAATTGTGTTAAAGTACACTCAACCAGGGGCGTGGCCTCTTCTTGGGCGTGGAGAAACGATGTGTCCTAACAAGACATATGTTTTGCAGCAGGATGGTCTTCTCAAAACACATTTGCAAGTTTTTACAACCTTGATGTAACGTCTCTCTCTCATAGCAAGTCAACTCTCTCTAGAGCACTTGCTATTTCATTGGCCAAACAAATACTTATGTCCCTCTTTTTAAGTACGGGCTTCCTGTCTTTTTACACAACCGCCTACATTCAGACTGTTTTATTTCCCAAAAGTCACAGGCACTTTAATTTCAAATAAAGTTCCTTCCCTACTGGGTTCATGAAGAGTATATTCTGAGTATTCTCCTCCTGGCTTACCATGAGGGTCATTCACTTGCAGCATATTCATGTCAGTCGCCGTCCTGCGGGACTGTGGCATCACGTTTCCTCTCTGGGAAGGTTATGTCGTGTAGTGTTGCATGATGGGGATCTGTTCCCCATAGCGTCACCTTAGTGACACAATGTCAACTGTATAGAATTGCAAGGAAATTTCTCGGTTCCGTATGTAACCTGGGCTCCCTGAGATGAAGGGAATGAGACATTGCATAAACTGGCTGCACTATGGACTCAGGGTTTTTTGAAGTGCGAGCGATGCACTCTTTGTCTCTCAGTCAGAAAATTCGGAGGAATGGTGTTTGTGTGCCGCTTTTATACCGGTCAGCTTTGCACCTAAAAAGGCGGGGCTTAAACACCATAGCCAATACTGCCGTTATTGTAGAAAGGTTTCATCTAGGTTGTGCAGAAGGACACTCCCCAAAGCATCAGCTTAGTGACACAATGTCTCTTTCTCTTCATCTCAGGGAACCGAGGTTACATACATTCTCTCAACTCACCGTCATGCCATCCCAGATGTGTATGACTTTCTTCTGCCGAACATAAACAAATATTTTTGAAGGATATTCCAGCGCTGTAGGTCCATACAATGCAAGTGAATGGTGACCAACATTTTTAAGCTCCAAAAAGCATATAAAGCCATCATAAAATTAATCCATAAGACTCTAGTGATGCGATCCAATCAGTTTTGGGTAAGAACAGACCAAAATATAATTCACTTTTCTCTCCTACCATTGCAGTCTCTAGGCATGATCACGATTTTCAGCTTGATTTACACTTCCTAGTGCTTGAAGCACACACTGAGCGCTAGATGGTGCTATAGAAAGTATAAGGAGCTTGAAATCATGATCGTCAAGTAGACTGCTGATGTTAAGATGTACAGTGAAACAGGAGTTATTTTTTGGTCTGTTGTCATCTAAATCAGTTGGATCGCTTTTGAAGACTGGTTGCATAAACATAGCCATTAACTTAAGACTTCATCTAACAATTAGTCTGACTAGCTAAAGATGCCATAGAAAGCTGGTTGCATAAAACAAACTCACAGTTGTCTTTATTAAGACAGTATTCCTATTGAATTGTGGGAAAGATAAGACACTGAACAGCTTAAAAAATAATGGCCGACAGTGGACCCTTAATTCAGTTTTCAATTGCTGAAAATATTAGCTTGTTGGAGAAATACAATGTTTCAAAATTGATTCTAATGAACAAATTTAGTGATTTTAACACAAATACATTTTTTTTAAAAAAAACACAAGAAATTTTGTTACCATCGTAGAAGTCAAAGTCTTTAACAAAATCTCAACTCAAGCCCCTTTCAGCGCTCAAATGAAGCCCTCACTGGCTCAGCTGACAGTTACTTTCTTTTGCAACATGGAATGTAAACACAAGTTAGCCTAAGGGTGTGCTTTCTTACATTTTGGCCTTAAATTAGACTGATCTAGACTAGTTTTTATGCAACTGACTGAAAAAGATAAGACCAACATTTTTGACAACTAACTAGTAAAACTAGTCTAAAAAGTTTTATATAGCCAGCCCCAGGATTAAATCACTGGAGATTTATGTATTACTTTTATTCTGCCTTTTATGTGCTTTTTGGAGCTTTAAAGTTCTGGTCACCATTCACTTGCATTGTATGGAGCAACAAGCCGAGATATCCTTCTAAAAAATCTTTGTGTTCAGCAGAAAAAAGTCATACACATCTGGGATGACATGAACGTGAGTAAAAGATGAGAGAATTTTCATTTTTTGGTGCACTATTCCTTTTACACACACACTTAGTGGACTCCGGTGTCTGTGATGCACAAAATGCTCTGTCACTAGGTTTATAGACACTGCTTTAATTAGCACTTTCTATTAAGTCACTCATTAATTAATCTTTTATAACATTATTGTAAATTGAAACAGCTCTTTGTTTGAAACATTTCAAACTCTGACTTGTCCTTTTCTATTTAAAGATTGAAGGAAAGGAGTTGACGAAACAAGAAAAGCAGCGTCTTAGGAAAGAGAAGAAGCAACAGAAAAAGAACAAGAAAGATGACAAGGGCCCTCCAGAAAAGGAGAAAGAGAATCCATCTGTTCCAACTCTGTCAAAACACGTCACACAGAGCCCAGCACATAAAGGTACTTCAGTGCTTAATAGCTTTTCTGTAACCTGATGCAGAGTATTAAAATATAACAAAGAGAGATAATTAGAGGGAACAACAACATCCATTTTATTATAAAGGGTTTTGTTTCGCATTAAGTGAGACTTGATTAAAGCTGGCTAAGTTTAGGAGGTAATGTAACATCCACATATAAAAAGAGCTTTGTTTTTGTCTTAATACAGTATATGCTTTTCTATCATTATCAATATTTATCCAACTGTCAACAAGTACAGTTGGGATGGCTGTAAAATCAAAATAAGATGTAAAACAATAAAATACATGCTCTGTAGAACGCCAACAGGCTTAAAGTTTATAGTGTTCCTTAATTGATAAACAGTCAGAACTGTGGTTAAAACTGGTTTTACCCTTTACCTTTTCAGCTAATGAATCTTTATTCTCTACAGCCAATCTATTTTGGGGTGCTTTTTAATTGTCGGTCCCTTTGATCTCTGCAGCAGCTCCTGCGACTGTAAGTGCATCTGTGTCTGAATCTCCAACGGCTGCAGAGAAGCCAGCAAAGCCCAAAGCGGAGCTGCGAGTGGAGCGCCGGGCACGGCAAGACTCAGATCGGGTACCAAAACAGGGCAAGAAAGAACCAGGCCAGCAGTCTTCCTCTGGCAAGCCTAAAGCCTCCACCAGTGAGCTTCAACCAGGTAATTCAACATGTCGTATAAGAGTAGTCCAGGGTGTCAAAATAACATTTCTAGTAAAAGTGCTCGTACACTCCTCATCAAATTTAAATCTGAGACGCTTTACAGGTAGTCTGCCACTTTGGCACAATATTTGGCTGATGTTGGGTGATCATTTCATACGCTGGTAGAGATTTCCTTTTCCTTTTCTTCTGTTAGTGGTGAAAAGGTTACCGGAGCACATTCAAGTGGACGACCCTGCTGCAGTGAAAAAGTTTGCTAAAAAGCTTGAGAGACAGCAGGTGAGATAAATCCATACAGCAGTATTTACAATAAAATATTCTACTTTGCCTCTAGTCTAATTACAGCCAGTTGATGGATTATCCAGGTGTTCTCTGAGATCCTTTTTACAGCCTATTTAACCCAGGTCCTTCACTTCCCATGTTTTACAGAAGTCAGGGCATGGTTGCTGTTTAAATATAACTGGAGTCAAGGTCTGGCTCCACACCTTTGCGTGCAGTGTATTGTTCAGTTTTTCTCTTATTTTGTAATCCATTTTCTCTTCTTGTGTAATTTGTTTTGGTGAATGTTATTGATTATCCTTTGCTTTTATACCTGTTGGAGATTATTTCATTGTGAAGATTTTAATTTCATTGTGTTTCATGTCATGAACTAGATGTCATGTATGTGGGTGAAGTAGGTGTTGTATAGAGATATGTGTTAGCTGTAGACCATAACATTAGCTTTCAAAGTCCTGTGTTAGTCCTCTCTTCAGTTGTGCACATCATTCGTGTCTTGATGCTCAGTATTCTGTTCCAGCTTCAGATCTTGACCCGAGGAGGGAGGATGTTACCTCCAGAACTTTTGTCCCTGATTGAACACAATATTCACACAAAATGCTGTTGTTCACTCCTTTCTTTTAGGTCCCTCTTAGGTCCGACTATGGCTACAAGGTCAACCTGTTCTCCCATTTACACCAATATAGCCGAAAAGCCCCACCCACCCAACAAATCAGGTATTTTAAACAATGTATTGTCCTCTCCATTAGTTATGACATAGTGTTGCAACACTGTGTCTCTGTGGTGCTATGATTATTTTTTTGTTTTGAGTGATCAATCTCGAAAGACAACGCTGATTTGACCAATGGTGTGAATGGGGGGTGGGACTATCTGTTTGTTTGATCAACTGAGGACTTTTTTTATTTTTGCTTTATGTTTAATTTGATTATTTTTGCAATTCCATTCAGTGGAACTAGTGGCGCAGAAATTACACACTTCAGCTTTAATAAAAACTTTACCATAATCTTGTGCTAAATTAAAAGGATATTGAATGTTTATGGCAAAAAATTTTAATTTTAATATTTTGAGTGCTGTCCCTGTTATGTCATCATAAAACAGTGATTGCAACTCATTTTATTTCCTTAAAGGGATTGTTCAGCCAAAATATGCCATTCTAGATGTGTATAGCTGTGTCACAAATGATGACTATGCAATATCCACCCTCAGTTCAACACTTATCTCAATAGTATACATATTCACACAGCAGGGTATGGTGATAATGTATTTAACTCACTTTTGTAAGGTGCTGTCTTCACAGAAGTTTCACTAGTTGTCATTTTCTCCATTATTTACAATTGTTTTACCAGATCATCATCGCTGCCAGTAACTCCGCCCCTTCCGCTATTTACGGCAAGCCGCATGCACTGATTGCACACTGTCCAACGTTCCACACTCCGTTTTGACGGTTGTAAAGTGCATCATCCGGGTACTCGTAATACACGCATTTTACATAACGCAATACATAAGCATTTTCAGTGTAAACCTACTACTCTACTTACACTTCAAAATGGCATAAAATAGTGCAGAAGTGTGGTGTTTGGGACGCACGTTATGAATTTCTTTCTTCAGCAGAACACAAACAAAGAAAAATATCTCCGCTTTGTAGGTCTGTACAATGGAAGTGAATGGTGATCAGAACTTTGTAGCTCCAAAAATAACAAAGGAAACATAGAAGTAATCCATTTGACTCCAGTGTTTAAATCCATATCCTCAGAAGCAATATAATAGGTGTAGGTGAGAAACAGAGCAATATTTAAGTCCTTTTTTACTCTTAAATCTCCACTTTCAGATGTGAAAGTGAAACTAAACATGCAGCACATGTGACTTTCAGATGTAAAAGTGAAAGTGGAGATTTGTGGTTAAAAAAGGACTTAAATGTTGATCTGTTTCTCACCCACACCCATTATATCACTTCTTAAGATATGGATTTAACCACTGGAGTCTTATCGATTACTACTTTGTTTTCTTTGTGATTTTTGAAGCTACGATGGTCTAATCACCATTCACTTGCATTGTGAGCTGAGATATTCTTCTAAAAAGCTTTGTGATCTACAGAGGAAAGTCATACACATCTGGGATGGCATGAAGGTGAGTAATTGATGAGAGAATTTTCATTATTGGGTGAACTATCCCTTTAATGTGACGTGAGTGAGAAAGAAAGGGAAATAACAACAGCAGAAGACCTATAAATCTTTTGTGTAAAAAGACTGGTGGCGTAGTGGGCTAAAGCAAAATAACTGGTAATCAGAAGGTTGCTGGCTCGATCCCCACTGCCACCACCATTGTGTCCTTGAGCAAGGCACTTAACTCCAGGTTGCTCAAGGGGTAATTGTCCCTGTAATAAGTGCACTGTAAGTCAATTTGGATAAAGGCATCTGCTAAATGCATAAATGTAAATGGATATCGAATATGTACTGTATACCCATAATTACGTAAGTGGTTGATTTGATTTATTTTTGTCTGGTTTAACTTGCAGCATCCCTGCCACAGTTATTCACCCATCCATTGTTCGACTGGGCCTGCAGTACTCTCAGGGCATTATAGCAGGATCCAATGCCCGATCTGTGGCCCTTCTACATGCCTTTAAACAGGTACATCATTACACCATCTGCATTTTATTCTTTTGGAAATAGTGACAGATTGTCTGAAGATTGGTCTCAGATTGAGTGGAACTTGGAACATCTTGAATTAATGTTTGAATTTTTTTTCTAAATTTCTTTACAGGTTATCCAAGACTATAGCACACCTCCAAATGAGGAGTTGTCAAGGGACCTTGTAAACAAGCTGTCGCCGTATATCAGGTTCACATTCTTTCTCATGAAAAATGATACAGCACAACCTCAGAATATAGCCTAAATGTATTTCATTTGGCCTCTAATCTTACGTTTTACATGATGGAAGCAGATGTTTGACAGACATTGCCAATTCTCATTACCTCTACAGTTTTCTTAGCCAGTGTCGCCCCCTATCAGCAAGCATGGGAAATGCTATCAAGTACATCAAGAAGGAAATTTCAAATATTCCCAGTCAATGCAAAGAAGAGGAGGTAAGAGTTCTCAGAGGTTACTACTTTAGAAATGTTTACATGCAGTATAATTTCAGCATGACTTTGTTCTGTGAATTAAGATACTAAAAGCTATTCTTTATGAACAGGCGAAAAGAAAGCTGCAAACATGTGTCGATAGTTACATAAATGAGAAGATCATTTTGGCATCCCAAGCCATTTCTAAATATGCTATTGAGAAGATAAGCAATGGAGATATCATTCTAGTTTATGGATGGTAAGATTTTTCAATGTATCCCCATAAATCATTTCAATATTTGCACTCACTTCATTAGATCTTTTTTGCATTATCATGACAGTCCTTCAATGCTTGGTTTTACAGATAATTTCCTTTAAAGGATAGTTTACCCAAGACTTGAATTTCTTTGATCTTTTACTCCGCCCTCATTTCTTTTCAAAACCATATTACCGTTTTCATGGAACACAAAAGGAGATATTGGACAAAATGTTCAGTCACCATTCATTTTAATTTCATATTTTTTCATACCGTGATAGTAAATGGTGATTGAGGCTATCAATGCCTACATTTTTGCCTCGCATCATCTTTTGTGTTCCACAAGAGAAAGCAAACAAAACATGAGGCTTAGTAAATGATGGGAGAACTTTGTTTTTTTTTTAGGTGAACTAGCCATTTATTACTCTGGATAAATAAATTTGTTTCATAAGAGTTTTCTTGTGTCTTTCTACAGCTCTTCACTTGTCAATCATATTTTGTGCGAAGCTTTTGAGAAGCAGAGGAAGTTTAGAGTCATAGTTGTGGACAGTCGGCCCAGACTGGAGGGCAGAGAGGCGCTTAGGCGTCTGGTGAAGAGAGGCATCCAGTGTACTTATGTGCTCATATCTGCCTTGTCTTACATTCTGCCTGAAGTGAGTCATTCTGTTAAATGGGATTTTGCAAGCACAGTTTATTTTTAGCTCATTGTAGCAGTTTAAACATTTGGTTTTAAAAGGTGATTTCTTAACAAAGTGTCTTGTAACAAAGTGTTTGTGACTTCAAAGTATTGATCATGTGTGTGATAGAAGCAGCTGTAGCTAAGAATGCTACTTGAGAACTAAAGTGCCAAGCTAAAATTAAAAATACATAGGAGCTCACAACTGCAGTGCTATGAGGAAGGAAACTTAAAAAATCAACTCTGTTGTCATTGTCTGCTAATCTTACTGTCAATAACATTACTCTAGAATTTGGAATAGTATGCATTTAGTTTTTTTTTTAAATTATCTATACAATGTAGATATACCCTGTACATGCAGTAGAGTTATCCGGCACTTATGCTGTCATTTAAAGTGTATCCATGAATGCTGAATATGAACTTGGATTCTTTATTTCCAGGTATCTAAGGTATTTCTTGGTGCACACGCACTCCTTGCCAATGGATATGTCATGTCACGTGTGGGAACTTCCCAAATCGCCCTGGTAGCAAAGGCATACAACGTACCAGTGCTGGTCTGCTGTGAGACCTACAAGTTCTGTGAACGAGTGCAGACTGACTCCTTTGTATCCAATGAGCTAGGTAACTCGGTCACGTATAGCTTGTTTGGTACTAATTATTTTTGGTAGACCTAGTGAATTCAACATTTATAGTCAGTTGCAAAAAATATGTTTAAGAAACCAGAATGCATTTTTTACAGATGACCCTGATGACTTGATTGTGACCCGAAATGGGAAAACCCACCTTGAAAACTGGCAGACTGTTAAATCGCTGGGGCTTCTGAACTTGGTGTATGACGTGACACCACCAGACTTTGTTGACCTTGTGATCACTGACTTGGGCATGATCCCTTGCACCTCTGTGCCTGTGGTACTGCGAGTCAAGAGTGTCGATCAGTGAAGAGCAGATGAAAGCCGTTCTGCTTCACTCTTGCATCTGCGCATAAAAGAGTCTGTGCACACAGGGCTTCTGGCATGAAATAAACATATCTAATGAAATGGAAAAGCTTTTCAAACAAAGCCTCTGTTTATTTCTTCACAGGCAGGATCCTTTAAAATGCTTAACAATTTAAAATTGTATCACTGGTCCAAATCAAGGATCCCACAGATGAGTCTTTTTCAGTCCATCTTATGAACGTCTTCTAGGAATTGTAAACGACATCAAGATTGTCAGAAATAGCTTCTGGTCATTTTGCAAAGTCAACTAAATTTAAAGATTTTTGTTTTGCGTTCATCTAATAAAATTTTGCCCATCATGAGTATCAGTGCATATGCAGAAACAGTGTTAGAAACATCTATTTTCCTTTTTGGAGTTGCTGTTGCCTGTTCTTTCATAGATGTGAAAAGGGGAAAAGAGGTGTTCTGAGCATGATATATCCAGGTGAAAATGTGTAGAAGACCACTCAAAAGCTGAATATGTTGCATAAGGTGTACTGTTTATAATATTACCAAAACCCTGGAAGAACTATGGGAAAATATATGGTTTAGAGAAAACAGAACAACAAGGCATTTGTCAAACAAATCTATTTCAAGTACAAGGTTGCCAAAGTATAGTGTCCTGCTGATTTCCCTACCACAACGCTACATTACAGACAGCTACAGAAACTGAGATTCACATAATATAACTATGTCAGTATTGTTCTAGTGTAGTAGGTGAGCCCCTCTATTTTGTTGAATATGTAGATGTTTTTCCTTACCCCACACAATTGCAAAAAGGTAAATCCTAAAGATTGAGGAGGTTGAATGGTCATAAACAGCAGACAGTAATAATCTAATAACTATGACGGCTGTAAACAAGCAGGATTTGGCAGTAATAATACAATTTACATATTTCACAAATATTAACAATCCCACACCACTCATTATCTCCTCCTGTAAGCCACATGGTCCTTGTTTTTTACATGTCAAGAACACTTGATAGGTAAACATTAGAATTATCTTTAAATTTCTTTTAAAATCTTTTTTTGCCTTAACACAAAATATGTAAAATGGTAAAGATAATTAGTAATTGTTCTCAAAAAAAAAAAAAAAAAAAGTTCTCATTGCTACACTTTGAATTGTTTAGAGACAAATTCAAAAGTGCTGTCAGAAATGTGGGTGCCCTCCAAAGATGATCAAAGAGGTCAGTCAGTGGTCAGTTTTCCCTTTTCAAACCAGCCTCTTCAAGGCTGTGCAAAATAAAATAAAGATCTTACAAAAATGCATATATAAAAACATTTTGAAGACCTACAAGATTTGTAGCGTTTGAAAAAATAACTTTTTCAAATCAAACTTTGTATGTGCTCAAAGCTCATGCTCAAAGCTTTTGGCTGATTTGAAGAACAAGAAAATTAATTGTTCTGCAGATGGCTAACTTTAAAGTATATGAAACTGATTGGTCATCTCTTGCATCATTATTGATGCATCCTGAGAGATGTCTATTTGTACTCAATTCTGTTGTCATCCCACCAGTCACTTCTCATTAAAACTCAAGTGGAATTGGGCTTTCGTCTTTGTGTGAACCACAGTAAAGAGGAAACCACAACTGTGCACCCAGTGAGTATCCCAAGCACCATTGCTGTGGGGAATGCTCCCTGCAATAAATTACAAGTGAAAGTAAGGAACTGCCTCTGCAATGTAGTCACATGTACACTGTTTTCGCTCTGATTTTATTATTAACACTTACAGTTAGCTATTTCTGATTTTTAAGTGTAGAGGAATAATGTCCAATTGTATGAAATAATTGTGATGATTTGCGAGGAGTCGCACCTGTCTCATGCACTTGTATCCGTAGAAATTATAGAGACAGGAACACTCAAAGAACCCTGGTCCATATGGCCTGCAAAATGAGTTTTCAGGGCAATTCCATGCTGAAGATAGTAGATACAAAATATAATCATGAAATTTACAAGCAGTTTTTAATTTGAGCATTTTAAAGATTGATAACTTACAGATTTGTTGTGTCTGATTGCAAACATTTTTCTGTCCTTCACAGACTCTGACATTATGTTTGACCTCTACCTTCTGCCATGCTGCATTGCCCCCTGGACACTCCAGTTTTGAAGGTAGTATACTGAGTAAAACAAAATTGAAAAAAATGCCAGGTTATCTTAACTGTTTCATCATAAATATAATCAAAAGATATAATGTATAACTTACAGTTCATTAAGTTGGCTAAAACCTTGAAAAACCAAATCACTCAGATTGAAGATTGGGTTGTTGGAGAGATCTCTGTGAAAATACAGTTGCAGGTGAAACAATAACTTGATACATAGACTGGATTCATTATCCATGATATAGTCTCATCTGTGCCTTCAGTATCCTGACTGTCAACATATGTCTTAAACCTAAAATGCACATATATCTTCATCCCCCTTAAATGCATATGTGGGTCAAAAACGACCCAGGTAAAATCGAAATGCTTATTCTTTATAAAGGTATGCATTTTTTTCCCCAGTAAAATTAATGCAATTTTTTTTTTCTTTTAAAAATGATACATTTATAAGTTAGTAAAAAAATATGTAGTTGATTTATCATTTTTTCAAACTGAAGAGTTTCAGACGCATTGAAAACGAAGTAGGTGTTTTGAGTAACAGTGTAAAAAAAGCCTCAATAGCAGAAATATGGTCAATTTCCATGTTTGGTGGTAAAATATGAAATGTCTCAACACTATACCCACACAAACACATACATATAAAAACAATAGACTAGGATAAATGTTTATTTTATTTTATTAATTATAAACTTGTAAAATGACAACTTTATGTTCTCTATATTGCTGTATGACACTATACTTCCAAATTACTCTATGCAACTATAGTTGTTCAAGAGCTGAGGCATACTGAGAAAAAAAAAGTTGCAGGTTCAAATACATCAAGAAGTGGTTCAGAAGCAACGACTAATGTGCCCTTGCCATGAATAAGGCATTTAACCTCACATTGCTCCTTGAGGACTGTCCCTGTAATGGGTGAAATGTCAAGCACTTTGGTTATAAGCATCAGCAGAATGACAACTTTCTGTACTTTCAAATAACACAAAAAATATAAATGTGAACATGGTATTTAACATGCAGAATATATAATTACATAACATATGGAAACTGAAAACAATCAATGCATTATAAAAAAGAGCACCATATTAAATGCACTGAATATCATATATAGTGATATTGTGTAGATATTGGGGCAATAGTTATAAGGCAAAATTGGTCAACTATTGCTAATCATTTTGAGACACCAAGATGCTATTTTGAGTAACAAATTATGATGATGTTTACTCAAAATAACAACTTCAGGATATAAAGTGAACCATCTTGTGTTAAATTCAAACACATTTGGCAGTTTATTAAATTCTAAGTAAGCTACAGTATAAACAAACTAATCTCTGTTATGATTAGATGAGTCAATGTGAGCCCAGTTTGAAAATTTTTCATATCAAATCTGTTCGCCCCACTTTAAAAAACACAATGTGTTTAATAGGGGCCTTTAGCCCCTGCAACAGGGGGCTTTTCCCCATATAATTTACAATACTTTCACTTATTGAAAATGTTTGATTTAATGACTTTAACCAAAACTGAAAATTATAAATTATGAGATCAAATTGCCTCAAAATCAACCTTTAGACATTACACGTGAAGATTTCAAGAATGAGGAACATTTTCCAGTGTATAGTGACAAAAAGGTCTTGAAAACAGCCTACTACATAAATGCTACATAAATGCACAGTTGATGCTACAGATTTTATAAATGGTGATCCAGTGCTAAACCCCTGAAATAGATTTCTACGATTAAACCTGCTCTTGATACATACATTATCATGGCTGTGGATGCATCATAAAGGTGCTCTACGTGACTGATAGAACAATTTGCGAGGTCCAACCTGAAGAAGTAGAAGAACAAATACAGATATAAAAATAGTATATAATGGTGTGTATAATACTGTGTGTGTGTATATATATATGTAGTATAATATTCCATTTAAGTGGTGGGACACCAGAAAGTGCATTCCTACCCTATAATAGTGTCTACATTGCTGATATTTCCAAAACAGCAGTGATCCTTAATATGACCTTTTGTTAGGCAGAAATCCCACACAGCGCTGTCTTGTCGCACAGTTCCTTCGCACATTTGACATAACTGTAGAATACAAAAGTGAAAGATTTCCAAATGTGCTTTAAAAAACCCAGTTTATGCAGTTTAATATGTAATAATTTAAAATCTGACATTCGCGTCCTGTTACCATGTCACAACAGCGTTAATATCTATGTTACTAAAACTGTCTGCTCTACCGTAGCATTGTCGTGTTACTTTCTCTTTGCTAATATAACTGTGTTACCAGCCTCGATCTTGATAAAGTATCACCTGTGCATCAGTATCCTGACTGCAAACATACGTCTTAAATAAAACAAATAAAATACTACAGAAATACACAGTCGACGGCGCAGATGTTTTCAAGTCAACTGTCATTTTCGCACAAGCATCGTCACATGACTCTTCTTCTTCTTCTCTGTTAATGGCCGCCACTCCTTGGATGATTACCGCCACCTATCACATATTTGCTCTACACTATATCTTCTGCCTAGAACAGTAACCTAGATGCTCCACCTTGCTCCCATATCTGTGATTAAAGATCAGATTCCAGATGGCGCTGCGTGTTCAGCTCCTCCATCGTCCACCCAACCCCTCACAGTCCAGACCTAGGTTTTGACCCATTCTATCTTCTAATCCTGTATTCCATAAAAAAGTAAACAGTGCTTTGTATACCTGCCCATCCACCTTGTATATTCCTAAAAAATCCCCAGTGCTCACCGGCCTCTTCTCAATACATTCCATTAAACATCTACGAGATGTACTATATTTAATACACT